>JAYEVK010000159.1:0-215266 GCA_036346275.1 Otatea glauca
GCTTGGTGCATAATGAAACCTAGACGATTTAGGCTTTAATTGTTGAAATTATTAATTCTAGTATTACTTGATCATTTATTGCAGTTAGAGCCAAATAATTTTAAAAACCTCCTATCCAGCCCCTCTAGTCGGTTATTGAAGGATCGAGATGGCGAACAAAGGGGGGTGAATGGTCGCAAATAAATTTTCCCCCAAAATACTCCAAAAACCTCGACAAGATCGCTCAAAGGAAATCGTGAAAACCCCGAAAAACTAGACAACTATGTGTACCCCTAGCTTGCATGAATAAGTACCATAAAATATATGGGGATTTTTGAGTCACAATCCTGGTTCTCTAGTGTTCAAGATAAAGAGGAATCAATCGAACTCTTGCTTTTAGAAAGGACATCAATTCAAATCACAAAAGTCACTTTCAGAAAAGCAAAAGCAGAATTTCCAGAAATTGTCCTCAATTTGAACAGGAGGTTGGTGGGTTTCTGTAGCTCACAAAATTTTGAGAATTTTTCTCCCTATGAGAAGAAGAGTCATGAAGAACTCCACCAAATTTATCCTCAAAAAGCCTTACAGAAAAAACAGGAAAAATCTAAGAACACAGTCAGTTAAGAACTTCGAGCAGAAAGTTTGGGGCTCGGTTTTCATCTCATGGCGCCTAAACGGTGCAACAAGTGAACTCCAAAATTTTTCTACAGGTGGATATTAGAGTCCTGCACCTCCTCCAACAATAATCACTTAAAAAGGATTTTTCGAGATTTTTATAAAAATCAAATACTAAATGCTGCGCAAAGAACAAGTTCTGAACAAAGTTGGAACTTGAAAGAAAAGATGTTCTCTACTCAATCCAAGAGTGCAAAAGAGATGTAAAACCATATGAACACACTCAAAACATCCAAGATCAACAGCATTTAGAAGGAGGGGAGGAAAATCCAAATTGCGTGAAAGTAAATTGCGAGAATGTAATTGCGGGAAAGTAAATATTGGATTTAAATTGCGTAAAGTAAAGACATAATGTAAATGCGCAAAATAAATTCAGAGTTGGATGGATAAAACTTTCATTTCTAGAAGGAGATGTTACAAAGCCTCACTTTCATGTGGGCAAAGCTCAAAAGAGCATTTAAAAACCTCAAAAACCTTCAAGGGGAGGAGGCTACCCCTCCACCCCTATTTATACTACTCTTGGGCCACCTACCACCCTTGGATGAGTCCCTCAACCCTAGAGCACTCATCTAAGGGCTAGGATTAACCCACACACAGCCATGCAAGGGCTAACCCAAAACCCACACACATACCGAGTTTTCTTGCACGGTTTTCAAAGCATACTACCTAGACCCGTTAACCTATAAACTAGACCTAAATCCGACGGCCCTCATTGATCCACGCGGCATCTAGCTAGCATCATCTCCTTTCCTTGTCTTCTTGACTTGCCCGGACTCCGTCTCCGATCATCTTCCGGCGATCTCCCAACCGTCGGACCTTCGACGCTCCTCGCCTAGTCCTAGTCATCCTCCGCCTCACCATGACCTAGCACCGTCGCCCTGCAACCATCAAAGACAAGGAAAAACCTTTCACATAGCAATGCCCACAAAGATATTAAATGATTATCCCAAAATCATTAATCGATCATAATTGCTCTCAATGGTCCGGTGCTACTACCCCTAGGCCGGTAGCACTAAGAAGAGCAACCAACACTCAAATTGCTTCAAATCCAATTCAATTCAAATCAAACCAAGCTCAAAACTCGTCAATTACTCATCACACACAAGGATAGACCTCCACATGGTCTTTCAGTTATCCTTGATCCTATATCGCTGTCGGCTTTTTTTCATTTGCTCACCATCGTCTTGGTTATCGTGGTGGGCATATTCGAGACCATCACGACAAGATCTACCTGAGCCGCCAGATAACATAGCCGAAAGTCCTCTGGAACACCACCGCGAGGTCTTCTTCTCCAAGTCCGGTGAGACCTCACCGTCCTGCGCCGCCAACCTTCGTCCATCCTCTTTTGGTCGGCCGATCTGTAGCGAGCTGGTGAGATCGTTCCACGTAGTCTTTGTCTTTCGCAATGAACCGCAGTCATTCGATTCCAAGCAAGTGCGCCGGATCATGCCGCTCGTCGCCACGTGTCAGTGTTGTGTTGCGCCTCGCGTATCGTTTGCGTCAGTGTGACGTCGTCGCGTGATGTCGACGGTTGCATCAGCTGGTCCACAGCATAGTGCGGCGGGTTCACGGTAGACTGGGTGAGGCTGTGGATCGAGTCCATGTACTGGGCACACGTCAGCATGTGATTGGCTCGGTATGCTGACACAATAATTAGGGTTTTCAATATAAAAATAATTAAGGAAACTACAGATTTATTATTTTTCTTTTATTTCAAACTTTTGAGAGCCCGTTCTCCCTCATACGAGCTCCGATTGAGACTATTCAAATTTATAAAAAAATTAAAATTGAGATCTATTTAATGGTGAATTTTATTTGATTTTTGGAGTTTGTCTGCTCTCTATTTTGGTATTTATTACAATTCTTTCTCGATTCGCATAGACGTTGAAGTGCTCAGAGCATCTGTGGGTGAACCATTGACCCAAGAGCAAGAACAAGACCTTTTTAGAGGCAACTTGTGCTTTGATTATGTTGAACCCAATTTTACAAAATTGCTATGTTGATTTAAATTATGCATGTTATTTTATTTGTAGAATTGCTTTCAAAATAGTTTGGGATCTATTTAATCTACCCAATTGGATTATACCCTACCTTGTAATTTGTATGCCATGATTATTTGTCACCCTAGGATGGTTCATTACTAGTTGGTTGCTATTAGAGATCAACATGGGATGGTTAGATCGTACGTAGTTTTGCTTAGCCATGCTACATATGACACATGTCTTTTGAAATATCAAAGTTAATCTTGATTAATTGAACATGGAACATGTTTATGGAATTGGCGTGTCATGTGTTGTCACACGATGATGCTGAGTTGCGGTAACATGTGTTATTCTGCAATGAAGTTGACTTGTTAATGGCATGTATTGCACGTTAATCAACTGGCGTGGTAATGATTTGGATTGGGGAAAGTGGCAAGGGATAGTGTGCCAAGGTGGGTCTATGTGGTGGTTGGGTTATGGAAGTCTTATCTTGGTTAACTAAGGACTTAACCTTGTAAGCCTTTGACATGAGTCAAACATGTAACCACATGTCTGAAATGGGACGGACCTAGCTGATTAATTTGCAATGTCTTAGCTTTGGTACTACTAATGGTGGTGTGAGTCCCAACTATATGGGTAAACTCACATGGCGCAAGAGGAGGCCTTGATTGTGGTAACTAGTCCCATCAGTATTAAAACCTTAGCGGGTAGTACTGGGTTAAGACAGAGCTTTGTAATGGATTTATCATGATCTCTCTGCTGACACACCAAAGGAAGTGTGTTAATTGCATGGCAATAAGAGATGATCATGTCGTGTGGGTAAAGCGCATAACCTCTATAGAGTGTAAAATCTATTCGGATAGTTGTGCTCGTAGCATTGAGCAATGCTTGGGAACTACATTCAAGGAATAGATTTTATAAAATAAAACTTGGATGGGAAAGCTAGGTGCTGGTGGAAGTCAGGAATATGTTAGGGCTAGGTGCCATGTTTACTTGAGAAATGTTGAAAGTTACTATTTATTGTTATTTGTTTTACCATCATTTCAATCTAGTTATTGTATTCTTTTATAAATACTGCTTTACTGCAAAATAGCCATGTTAGACATTCCTTTGGAACAAACCATGCAAATAGTATGCTAGAGTTGCATTCTGTGCGCAACTTGTTGAGTGCTTTATATACTTAGCCTTGCTACAACATCACCAGTTGAGGAGGAGTCTACACTAGTTTTGGAGGAAGAGTATCTAGAAGAGACGAATGTTTAGGGTGCAAGCCTTATCAGTTGCCTGTGGTATGCTGGTGGGTTGTCTACTTTTTCTTATTGCTACAGTTTATTTACTATAGTTTAGCCTTGCGAGGCGTATTCATGTAAGGTTGATCATAAGGTCAGTCAACATATTATACTTAATAAATGATGTCTTTTATTATATTTTGTTGCGTATGATTGTGATATTCATCTATGTTGAGCCTGTGTGCATTAGCGTGATCCTGGACTAGTGCAATTTACACAAATGATCCGGATTTGTATATTCAGGTCCCGACAGAGGCCTTATTTGCTATGATAATTGTCTAACTCAACTAGTGATTAATTGTGACCCTAGTGTAGTGGAGGTAGGAGATTAATCTCTAGCAGCCCTACACCTTATGGTGAAGAGGCTAAAAGTCTAACCTTAGCAGCCCGACACCTGAGAGCACTCTGTCATTTAATCATTCATTAATTTATGGCTTTTAATTTCATAAATTTTTGGGAATGGACCTCGAGACGAATCAATCGGGTATGTTCTTTACTGCTGGCTAGTCACATTTTTTGCCGTTTCATGATAATTTTTAAGGTGATGTTGTGCTCTTGAGGTACATGAAGGTAACATGGTGTTCAACTATTACTTTGATTTCGAACACCATGTTGCCTTCATACCCCAAGAGTACAATGTTAGCTACAGTTCAAAATGCCGTGAAATGCCAAAAAATTATGACCAGCCACAAGTAAACAACACGCCCAATTGATTCGTCTTGAGGTTCATTTGACCGTAATTTCAATATCAAAATATGAATGTGTGTATATATGTATGTGTGTGTAAATAGTTGAGTACAAGCAAATAGAAATAGGGCTTAAGGTTAGAAAATGCTCCTGGACGCATTGTGTAACATCCCAAAATTTGAGTTTTGGAATGTTGGAATTCAAAATTTAACCATTTGCATTTTCTTGAATTAACTCCAGCTTAATTTGAATTTCTAAATAATAAAAGGATTTAATTTGGCTAAACTATTCATCAAAATCAAGAATTTCAGTTTTAGTTGGGTTCCTTGTGCTCCAAGGAATTTTTCTGTATTTTTGGGGATTTTTCTGAATTTATTTGATATTTATTTGAATTTATTTGGTTTTATTGGATTCTCGAATTATTTAAAATCGAAAATGATTTTATTTTGAAAACCTTCTCGGGCGAATCCTTTCCGGCCGCCGCTTTTTTTTTTCATGCGCGGCCGTTTCCTCGCTTGACTCCGCTCACTCCTCTCCTCCTGCTCGGCTGCCCTACTTCCGCCTCTACCCGGCTCGCCATTACCCTCGCCCGACCCATTCGCCACGCCTCGGCCCGGTGGCCCGTGCGCGCGAAACCCTAGCCGCCGCCGCCGAGTCGGATCCTGCCGACTGCCGTCTCTCGGTTTCGCGTCCGGGCACGCCTCCCGAGGCTATAAAAGCCAGACGCCCCCCGAGGATCGCCTCCTCGCGCCGCCTTTTGCCCTACCTCCGCTTGCCGAACCGTCGCCGTCGCTCGCCGCGAGCTCGCCGAATACGCCGCCTCATCCAAAGCCTTCCGCCGTTTTTTCTTCGCCTTGGTGCCTCCTCCCGCCGTCACCGTTGGTCTCCCGAGGCTGCGCGTCGTCCTCTCCCGTTCGCCTTTCCCCGCGCCCGATCCGCTCTCCTCCGCCGCCGCCTCGTCTTCTTCCGTCTCGGTAAAACCTACGCCGCCGTTCTTCTTCGCGCCTATTGGCCGTCCGTCGCGGCCGCGATCGACGCGGATCGCGCCAGCGTCATCGCGCGCTGCGCCTCGCCGGCCGTCCGTCTGGCCTCGCGAGATCTGTGCCGCGTGGCGGCCGGCGTCACCGCCACGTCATTATTTCGCGTACCGAGCGCCGCGTCACAAGCTGCGTCGGCCGTCGCCGGGTGCCGCGGTGACTGCAGTGAACTGTAGCGCCGTGGACCTTGTCCACCGTGAGCGGATGACGCGGCGTTGCGCAATAAATCGCTTTTCAATACAAAAATAAATCCAAAATTCGATTTTACGATTTTCTGTATTTTCTCTGAATTTAATCTTTGGAGGCCGTTCTCGCTCATACGAACTCCGATTGAGGCGATTCAAGTTTCTAAAATTTTCTAAAATCAAGATCTATCTTCCAGAGCCATTTATTTTCAGTTTTGAGCTTGTTTGAGTCTCTGTTTTGTATTTATTTGGTTTCATCGTTTTCTTTTCCAGTGAGCGCTAATTCCGAGGAGCAAGCGAAGACTTGAAGACCAAGATTGACACTAGATCAGCAAGGCAAGTCGTAACCTTTGATCATATTGATCCTATGTTTGCAAAGTAATTTATTTTATACACTTGCATGCTATTTACGTATCAATGTTTATTTAATGGGAGTAGATGTATGCCTAGTTGACATTATGCCACCTTGATTCGTTGTATGCCATGTATCCATTGTTAAACCTAGGTTGGGACATTACTAGTTGGACATAATCATAATACCAACATTGGGTTATCGTAGCTATGCTTAGACATGCTTACATATACGTTGGGATTCATGTCACATGTTGAATAATGTTAATCTTGACTTAATGAGATATTGAATCGTGGCCGTTAGCCACTGTTGTAAAATTTGTTGTACCATGGCGGGGTTTGCCATTGGTCTTGGTTGAGCAATTGTTTTCCCTCGGGCAAGTGATCGTGCGATAAAGGGGTGCTTTCTAGCACGTTGGGATGTGGATGTCTTGCACGAGACAACAGGACTTAATCTTGTGCGCCATTGAGCCGGGTCTAATCGTACTACCACATGTCCGGAATGGGACAGACCTAGTGATTAATTTGTAATGTCTAGTCTTGAGTCGCCAATGGTGGTGTGGGTTCGGGATGGACGGGTAGATTCACATGGCGCAAGAGGGCCTTATGGGCGAAACCTTAGCGGCGATCTGAGAGCTTAGTGCATTGGAAAGGCTTTGTCATGATATCTCCGCGACACACCAAAGGAAGTGTGTTAGTAACGTTTGCACAAAGAGATGTTCATGTCTTGTGGGTAAAGTTGTACAACCTCTGCAGAGTGTAAAACTATTCGAATAGCGCGTCATGATCATGGACAAAGCAAGGAATTTCACACGGGGTATAGAGTGTTTCATAAAATGTGGAATGTGGAATTGTTTGGATGTGAGCAGGAGTTCACCGTTGTTTTGTTGTCTATCATTGATCTATCGATTATTTATTTATGTTTTCATAAATATGCTTTCAATCTATTTATTGTATTTCAATTCAAGTTATTGCTTTACGCAAATGAAACATATAGCCATCCTTATCAAGCCGTGCATAAATATATTGCATCAATTCCTATGGCTTCTTTGAGTACCTTTGTACTCACGGCTTTATGCCCTTGTTGATCGATTCTTTGAAGGAGATAATGAATCTTATGAAGAGGAATTCTATGAAGACTACGTGGATTAGGAAGGCGTTCCCAGACGATTGCACGTGGCATGTCGAATGGTTCAAGTTATCTTTTCATTGCAATAGTATTTGTTTCTTAAGCCCTTAAGGCACAATGGTGTAAACATTGACCATAAGGTCGTTTGCTTTATTTAATAATAATTTGCTTCTTCTTAGTTAATTCGTTGTATGGAATGATATTACATCTGTGTTTCCACTTGTGTGCACTAGCGTGATCTGGACTAGTGCAAGATATACAGAGGGTTTGGATTTGTAAATCCGGGTCCCACAGAGATGGTATCGAGCCATATCGATGTAGGTCGCTATCCTAGTTAGCATGGTCTTCAAAATTATTTTCTAAATCAAACCAACAAAATTGGTACTTAATAGCTTTCGTCTCCTCTCGTCTTATTCTTAGGTTCTTATTCCTCTCCTTTGCTAAAACTTTGATTTGAAATTTAAATTGACCTTATCTCATGAAACTTCTCAAAGCCTCGAGTTTCGCAAGGATTCAACAAAAGACGATGATGATCAAGCCATCGAGGTTATGCCAAAAGACTACCATATAAGTTAGGTTTTGGTGCTCAACGGTATTTGAGCATGTGTTACCTTTTCGGTTTAGTTACGTTTAGTCGCGTATACTAGGATTTTCTTTGCTTGTGTGCCTGGTATGTTGTACCCTTGCCCAAGCACGGTGTCGCAACCATACCTTTAGTTGAAAAAACTTGATTTGCCTCTTTAGTTGTAGCCTTTTTGGCTGTGCCCTTTTGTCCCTAGGTATTACCTTCTCCCCTAGATGATCTTACCACTCGTCTCATCTTTTCCTCTTACCTATCAAACCCTTGCACTGCACCTCGGATGGTTGACACTCGTTCGAGCGGTCGCAGATTCTCCAATGGATGCGATGCCAACACCAACTCCAACCCCAATGCACCACCACCACCGGTGTGTGCAGACGTAACATGGGACATTTTCTAGCAGCTCAGACTCAATTAATGAATACAATGATGCAAGAACATGAACAACATGATGAATCGTGAGAACCAGATGCAGTTGCTCTAGCCAATCTGCTGAACCAGCCAAAACCAAGTCTTCTTGCACCTCCTCAAGCTCGTCTCGGTCCAAGCTAGCGAAATTTATGAGGACTCGTCGCCAACTTTCTCAATTCTTCGTAACCATTGGGCCGATGATTGGATCCGCTCCATTGAGAAGAAGCTTGAAATTGCCCAATGCACCAATCGTGAGAAGGTTCTCTATGCCGCTCATCACCGGAGGGCACCGCCGTGAATGGTGGGAGAACTACTGATCTTGCCATGATGATCCTCGGACTATCACTTGGGCGAGTTTTCCTTGCTTTCCGCCACTCTCATATTCTGATGGAAAGGTGGAAATGAAGAAGAATGAATTCGGGAGCTTAAGCAAGAAGGGATGTCGGTGAGTGAATACCTTAATAAATTCACTCAACTCGCTCGCCACGCTCCGGAGGATGTAGCTACGATGATGCTCGTCGAGAAAAGTTCAAGCGTGGACTCAATCCGGGACTAAAGGTGCAAGTCATTGGCAATGACTATGTAGATTTTCAAAGATCTGGTTGATAAAGCTATGCTTATTGAGGAATCTCGTCGGAATTGGAAGAATCCGTAAGAGAAAGATGATGCGACATGGAGCCCATCGAGTCACCAGAGAGAGTCGAACAAATGCTCAACGACCTGCTCGCTTCACTCCTCCGAATACATTCGGGACCCTGCACCAAACACCTCGCCTTGCTCCTCCAGCAATCGCAACCTCGACCAACAAACAACCCACCTCGGAGGAACGATAATCCAGTGCGAAGTCACTGTTTAATTGTCATGAACTTCGGTCATTATGCCAACAATTGCCCTGAAAGCAAGCTATGACGCCGGTTCGTTTCAACTTGGGATCTACGCCACCAAGACCCCGCACCGAGGATCGGGGCGTGGAGTGCCCCAAACTCCTAATCAAGCCACGGGGACTCCGCGCTTTCTTTGGAAGAGGCCGTGAATCACGTCACCACCGAGGATGCCCGATGCGCACGGGCGTCATACTAGGTAAGCTCCTAGTCAACTCGGCATCCGCCATGGTTTTGTTTGATTACGAGCTACGCATTCGTTTGTTTCGGAGTTTTCTTTGCAAATCATCAATTAAAGACAATGCCTCTTAAGATCTGTTTTACTAGTGCAATCTCCAGTTACGATTTGAGTACGAACCAAGGTGCCCCGGTTAAGATATTAATTGGAGGGTAGAATTTCTAGCCAACCTTATTGTCCTAGACACCAAGTCCCTAGATGTGATCCTAGGAATGGATTGGCTCTCCAAGAACCAAGCGATTTTGGATTGTGGAAATAGAGATCACCCTAACGATCCAGATGGAACCAAGTTAAAAGTTCAAGCCGATTGAGATCGGTCAGAAGGATTAGAGTTTGTAGTGCCAAAGGAATAAGCTTGGAAGATGTGCGATCGCCAATGAATTTCTGATGTGTTTCGGATGAGTTGCAGGATGCCACCGGATCGAGATATAGAGTTCTTGATAGAACTAGTGCACGAACACCACCCATTTCCAAGAGACCCTATAGGATGCCGCTAATGAGTTAGCGAAGTAAAGAGACAGTTAAAGAGCTGCAAGATCAAGGATTTGTTCGACCAAGTTCTTCGCCATGGGAGCACCAGTTCTTCTAGTTGAAAAGAAAGATGGAACTCGGAGAATGTGTGTGGATTATCGCTCACTCAATGAGGTCACCATCAAGAATAAGTACCCTCGCCAAGAATCGATGATTTGTTTGACCAACTTGAGGAGCCGAGTGTTCTCGAAGATTGATTTAAGATCGGGATATCACCGGTTGAAGATTCGTCAAGAGGATATTCCCAAAACAGCTTTTGTTACTCGGTATGGGCGGTATGAGTATACCGTGATGTCCTTTGGATTGACCAATGCCCTCGCCTACTTCATGACCTTGATGAATAAGGTATTCATGGAGTATTTGGATAAGTTTGTTGTTGTTTTCATTGACGACATTCTAATCTACTCCAAAAGTGAGGAAGAACATGAGGATCACTTGCGCCAAATCCTACGGCTAAGAGAGAATCGACTTTATGCAAAGTTTAGTAAATGTGAGTTACGGATGAAAGAAGTTGCTTTCCTAGGACATGTCATATCGGAGAAGGAGTGTTGTTGACCTGGAAAGGTACGAGATGTGCTAAGTTGGGAGTCACCCAAGGCGGTACCCCAAATCCAAGTTTTCTTGGAATGGCGGGATATTATCGCCGTTTCATAGAAGGGTTTTCTAGAAAAGCTAGACCGCTCACTCAACTTTTAAAGAAGGAAAAGAAATTTGTTTGGACATCGGTGTGAGCAAAGTTTTCAAGAATTAAAGAAGTGTTTGACAACCGCCCAATGCTTATTCGCGGATAATAGGAAGGATTTTGAGATATTCGTGATGCATCCCGACAAGGACTCGGTTGTGTGCTAATGCAAGATAAGAAGGTTGTAGCGTATGCTTAGCGACAACCGAGGCCACATGAAGTTAACTATCCTACCCATGATTTGGAATTAGCGGTAGTAGTGCATGCTTTAAAGATTTGGCGTCACTATCTCATTGGTAATCGTTGTGAAGTTTATACTGATCACAAGAGTTTGAAGTATATTTTTACCCAAGCTGACCTCAATATGAGACAAAGAAGATGGTTGGAATTGATCAAGGACTATGACATTGGGATTCATTATCATCCGAGCAAGGCCAATGTCGAGCCGATGCTTTGAGTAGAAAGAGCTCTTTGCAACACTCGATGATTAAGGAAAGTCACCGACCCTTTATAAGGAATTTGAAGCTTAGTTTGGAATTGATTCAGAAGGTATTTAGCTACCTTGGAAGTCGCCCTCGTTGGAAGATCAGTTCGAGAAGCACGGTAGATGATCCGACATTAAGGAGATTAAGAGCAATATGAAGAAAGGAAAAGCCTCAGGTTTCTCTGAAGATGAACAAGGTACTATTTGGTATGAGAAGCGTATTTGCGTACCAGATCAGAAAGAGCTTAAGGAATTGATTCTCAAGGAAGCGCATGAGACTTTATACTCCATTCATCCTGGAAGTACCAAGATGTATCAAGACCTCAAGGAAAGGTATTGGTGGCCTAGTATGAAGCGTGAGATTGCGAATATGTTGCACTTTGTGATGTCCGAGAAGGTCAAGGCGAGCATCGAGGCAGCAGGATTCTGCGACCATTGAAGATTCCAGTGGAAGTGGGAAGAAATTGGTATGGATTTCATTACGGATTTCCTAAAACCCAAGCGAGTTATGACTCGATCTGGGTAATAGTGGATCGATTGACTAAGGTAGCTCACTTCATTCCAGTTAAGACTACCTATGCAGGAGATAAATTAGCAGAGTTATATATGTCAAGGATCGTCAGTCTTCACGGAGTGCCTAAGAAGATAGTGTCTGATAGAGGAACCCAGTTTACCTCTCGTTTTTGGCAGAGTCTGCACGAAGCCATGGGAACTCATCTCAGATTCAGTACTGCCTATCACCCTCAAACCGATGGACAGACTGAGCGTGTGAATCAGATTCTTGAGGATATGTTAAGAGCTTGTGCCTTAACTTATGGTGTCAAGTGGGACAAGTGTTTGCCCTACGCCGAGTTTTCGTACAACAATAGTTATCAAGCCGATCGCAAATGTCGCCTTTTGAAGCCTTATATGGAAGGAAGTGCAGAACCCTCTCAAGCTGGAAGGAGTCGGGAGAAAGACAATTGTTTGGTCTGCCATCTTGCAAGAAGCGAAGAGCAAGTTCAACTAATTCGAGACCGCTTGAAGATAGCTCAAAGCGACATGAAGAGTTATGCGAGATAATCGTCGCAGAGATTTGAGTTTGAGCCCAATGATTATGTTTACCTCGAGTTACCCCTCTCAAAGGAGTTAAGAGATTTCAAGTAAAAGGAAAGCTTGCCCTAGATATGTGGGACCGTTCAAAATCTTGGAGCGAAGAGGCGAGGTTGCCTACAAGTTAGAATTGCCTCGATCTTTTCTTTGGAATCCATGATGTGTTCCATGTATCGCAATTGAAGAAGTGCTGCGTGTGCGGAGGAGCAGATGTCATTGGAAGCCATTGATTTGCAAGAGGATCTTACCTACAAGGAGCAACGGTGAAAATTTTGGATATCGCAGGCGTATCACGAGAAGCAAGATCATCCGTTTTTGCAAGGTCGATGGAGCCATCATTCGAAGAGGAAGCAACTTGGGAGCGAGAAGAGGATCAAGTCGAGTTTCCCACCTATTCCTAGCGACTGAATCTCGGGTCGAGATTCCATTTAAGGGGAGGTTTGTAACATCCCAAAATTTGAGTTTTGGAATGTTGGAATTCAAAATTTAACCATTTGCATTTTCTTGAATTAACTCGACTTAATTTGAATTTCTAAATAATAAAAGGATTTAATTTGGCTAAACTATTCATCAAAATCAAAATTTCAGTTTTAGTTGGGTTCCTTGTGCTCCAAGGAATTTTTCTGTATTTTTGGGATTTTTTGAATTTATTTGATATTTATTTGAATTTATTTGGTTTTATTCAGTTCTGGAATTATTTAAAATCGAAAAATGATTTTATTTTCGAAAACCTTCTCGGGCGAATCCTTTCGGCCCGCCGTTTTTTTTTTCCGCGCGGCCGTTTCCTGCTTGACCCGCTCAGCTTCACTCTCTCTCGGCTGGCTCGCTCGGCCCGGCTCGGCTTGGCCCGGCATTAGCCTCGCCCGGCCCATTCCGCCACGCCTCGGCCCGGTGGCCGTCGCGTATGAAACCTAGCCGCCGCCGCCGATGAGATCCTGCCGCCCGCCGCCGACTCTCGGTTTCCGCGTCGAGCACGCCTCCGAGGGCTATAAAGCCCAGCCGCACACCCCGAGGATCGCCTCCTCGCGCCCCTTTGCCCTACCTCCATTGCGGCCGTCGCCGTCGCTCGCCTGACGAGCTCGCTGGAATCGCCGCCTCATCAAAGCCTTCGCCGTCTTTTTCTTCGCCACGGTGCTCCTCCGCCGTCACCGTTGGTCTCCCAGAGCTGCCGCGTCGTCCTCTCCCGTTCGCCTTTCCCGCGCCCGATCCGGCTCTCCTCGCCGCCGGCCTCGTCTTCTTCCGTCTCGGTAAAACCTCGCCGCCGTTCTTCTTCGCCCAACCCGGCCGTCCGATCGCGGCCGATCGCCGGATCGCGCCGCGTCATCGCCGCTGCGCCTCGCCGGCCGTCCGTCGGCCTCTCGCGGAATCTTGTGCGTCGCCGCCAGCGTCACCGCTGCGTCGGCGCTTTCGCAATACCAAACGCCGCGTCGGCGCTTGCGTCGGCCGTCTGCGGTGCCGCGGTGAACCGGCCATGCGCCGTGGACCTTGTCCACCGTGAGCGGATAGCGTCGGCGTTGCGCAATAAATCGCTTTTGATTACAAAAATAAATCCAAAAATTCGATTTTCGATTTTCTGTATTTTCTCTGAATTTAATCTTTCGAGGCCGTTCTCGCTCATACGAACTCCGATTGAGGCGATTCAAGTTTCTAAAATTTTCTAAAATCAAGATCTATCTTCCAGAGCCATTTATTTTCAGTTTTGAGCTTGTTTGAGTCTCTGTTTTGTATTTATTTGGTTTCATCGTTTTCTTTTCGGTGAGCGCTAATTCCGAGGAGCAAGCGAAGACTTCAAGACCAAGATTCACACTAGATCAGCAAGGCAAGTCGTAACCTTTGATCATATTGATCCTATGTTTGCAAAGTAATTTATTTTATACACTTGCATGCTATTTACGTATCAATGTTTATTTAATGGGAGTAGATGTATGCAGTTGACATTATGCCACCTTGATTCGTTGTATGCCATGTATCCATTGTTAAACCTAGGTTGGGACATTACTAGTTGGACATAATCATAATACCAACATTGGGTTATCGTAGCTATGCTTAGACATGCTTACATATACGTTGGGATTCATGTCACATGTTGAATAATGTTAATCTTGACTTAATGAGATATTGAATCGTGGCCGTTAGCCACTTGTTGTAAAATTTGTTGTACCATGGCGGGGTTTGCCATTGGTCTTGGTTGAACAATTGTTTTCCCTCGGGCAAGTGATCGTGCGATAAAGGGGTGCTTTCTAGCACGTTGGGATGTGGATGTCTTGCACGAGACAACTTAAGGACTTAATCTTGTGCGCCATTGAGCTGGTCTAATCGTACTACCACATATGCGGAATGGGACAGACCTAGTGATTAATTTGTAATGTCTAGTCTTGAGTCACGCCAATGGTGGTGTGGGTTAGGGATGGACGGGTAGATTCACATGGCGCAAGAGGGGCCTTATGGGCGAAACCTTAGCGGCGATCGAGCTTAGGCATTGCATTGGAAAGGCTTTGTCATGATATCTCTGCGACACACCAAAGGAAGTGTGTTAGTAACGTTTGCACAAAGAGATGTTCATGTCTTGTGGGTAAAGTTGTACAACCTCTGCAGAGTGTAAAACTATTCGAATAGCGCGTCATGATCATGGACAAAGCAGGAATTTCACACGGGGTATAGAGTGTTTCATAAAATGTGGAATGTGGAATTGTTTGGATGTGAGCGGGAGTTCACGTTGTTTTGTTGTCTATCATTGATCTATCGATTATTTATTTATGTTTTCATAAATATGCTTTCAATCTATTTATTGTATTTCAATTCAAGTTATTGCTTTACGCAAATGAAACATATAGCCATCCTTATCAAGCCGTGCATAAATGTATTGCATCAATTCCTATGGCTTCTTGAGTACCTTTGTACTCACGGCTTTATGCCCTTGTTGATCGATTCTTTGAAGGAGATAATGAATCTTATGAAGAGGAATTCTATGAAGACTACGTGGATTAGGAAGGCGTTCCCAGACGATTGCACGTGGCATGTCGAATGGTTCAAGTTATCTTTTCATTGCAATAGTATTTGTTTCTTAAGCCCTTAAGGCACAATGGTGTAAACATTGACCATAAGGTCGTTTGCTTTATTTAATAATAATTTGCTTCTTCTTAGTTAATTCGTTGTATGGAATGATATTACATCTGTGTTTCCACTGTGTGCACTAGCGTGATCCTGGACTAGTGCAGTATACACAGAGGGTTTCGGATTTGTAAATCCGGGTCCCGACACATTGTCTGTGGCGTGCTTGGACGTGTGGATCCAAGCGTGCTTGAACACCAAGTTTCTTTTATCGTTCTTTCCTTGTTTTAAAGAGTAAAGAAACATTCATCTTATTGTAGCACACCCGTCTTAAAATATGAACATTCATAGCACTTTCATCTCCTTTCTTATTGTAATGTTGATGGATTCGAAGGCAAAATTCATTTCTCTCCACAACTCATCATGAAAGTTATCATCTCCTCTGATTTATGTCCACTTCATCTTCATCACCGAATGAAAATATCGTAGGCAACCTATGTTCACTCTAATCCTGCACAAGACCAAAATGCAAATAAGTTTCCTATGGTATTCTCATTCGAGAACGATGATGAAGAGAAAGATGAATCAGAGCATGACAACTTTCAGCATGAACAGTGCAAAGAAATGTATTTTGCACACCTTGGAATCCATCATCTCCTTTCTTATTGTATTGTTGATTTACCAACTGGCCTGATCTTTGAATACCTAACACAGTCTAGTTAAAAAGAAGATGACGTCCCTTGATTCCTCGTCGCTGAAAGGATGTGATGAGCCAATGAAAGGAAAACCAACTTGTGGTCCAAGAGGAGCAAATAAAATGCCTACAGATTGATATACCATCACGACGATCAATCCACAAGATGGGGCCCTAACGAACCAAGGAAGGCAGGGACATCATTTGAGACATTATGTGGGATAGTTGGATGGGAATGGGTCCCAATCACCTGTCTAGCCTGGAAGTAGCTGACCGACAAAGAGCGCAACAATCTGCTGACAGAAATTTTTGCATTGTTCGAGATCCCCGAAGACTCCGTGCACCTGGTGCGATGGTATGCACTACTAATGGCGAGAAAGGCGTGGAAGAACTTCAAGAGCACGCTTGTCACAGACTATATCAAGAAGGACATGACTCCCTTCTCTAAGTATGGGTTCATTGATGAGGATGTATGGCAAAAATTTGTTGAGAAGAAGACGACGAAAGAATTCGTGCGTCAAAGTGAAGTGCACAAGGCACTTTAGGCAAGGAACATGCACCCCCACAGAATCAGCACTGATGGGTACGCGGGTAAGAGCACGTAATGGAGGAGGGAGGACAAGGAGGTCTCCCACCATTTGCGTTGATTGTTGACCAGTGCGCTCGAAACTGGCTAAGAGCAAGGTTACGTGCCACATCTTCCGGCACCGTGTCCTTCATAAACCCCACAGATGCGGAAGTGTGCGAATGTCTAGTAAGATATCGAACTACCAACTTTGTAATTGGTCCATAACTTTATAAGTGAAATAACATATCGGGATCTAATAGGTAGCGTTGAGTACACAATCTTTCGATGGCTCTTTTTCGCCAGATAGGGAGAAAGATATACTCTCCACGGCCTTGGGAAGCAAGGAACACTCTGGTCGCACGCGAGGCAAAGGGATTTTTGTTCTCTGAAAAATCAGATTCCCAGACGACTCTGACAAATACCGAAGTAGGAAGAGAGCCAAAGCCAAATGCGAGGAACAGCTTGTAAAGTAGATTAAGGAAATGCTGAGAGATGAAATTAGTAATCAAAGAAGAAGCCTCGAGGAAAGGCTCAATAATTATGAGAGATGGCCCACGCAAGCCCCGGACATATGTATGCAGTTCAGCCCCACTACCCGTAAGAGCAGCTGTGTCGTTCGTCACTCACACAGATGAAGACAATGGTAAATTTCTTGTCTTTGACATCAAGGTACTAATATATACCTCTTCAATGCTCCATAGATATAGCTGTTGGACGCCTTAGCTAATTGTGCACCGTTATGTAGGAGGCCACATGGTGCAATCTCCAAGTGAGGCTTGCCAATGTCTCTGTTCCCCTTCAGACTACTTGGGGGCTCGCGTATCCATCCAATCAAGGGGCTATGGTGAATGATCGCCCCCAAACGAATGTCACGCTGCAGACACTAGGGGATGCCCCCAAATGATAAGATCGTGTCCACTCGTCTCCCGTGAAGCTCAAACGTTGAGATCGTGACACTAAGGGATGCATTGGCACATACATCCAATGACCCAACAACGACATCTTTCTGGACGCCCATCCTCCAGCACCAGAAGTACCCGCACTCTCGGAGTTACCTGCACTACCGAAGTTGCCTGCTGCACCTCAGTAGGCCACCAAATCGGCTATCGTGCCCCATGCATCACAAGCCTTTACGTGGATCATGCCCATTCATCTCTCGTGAAGACTCTCTTTAGTAGAAAGCAAGACAAGGACAAATTGAAGCAGATTACAAAGGCCCCTCGATTATCCGATTGCCCCGTTGTCCCAAGTATACAAGCTAGGATAGCCTTTAGTAACGGGAAAACACCTAAAAAACCTTACAATGGCTTGCCTTAGATTGCATGATTGGTACATGGAACAAGCCAACAAGTCAGTGCCGCAACATATATCGAGTAATTCAACCAGCTTCATGCACAAGCATCTGTTCAACCAGTCATCGGGGGGCTTCATCACAGTCGAATTTCAAGACTTGTTCGATCTCTTCAACATCAACGCCACGCTCTTGAGATGCTAGATATTGTAAGTGTGTGCAAAATCACAGTATACATTCGTGTAATACCGATATATATATAGGCAACATATCTAGTGAAAACCCCCCTTACCGTGAAAATTCTGCGAAACCCATGTGTACAAGTCTTGAAAAATTATCAAAAAATTACCATACATAGGAGAGGTGAACTTCTACAATCCTATAAAATTTTTAAGACTAAATTCAATCACATTTGAAAGATATGAAAAGGACAAACGGTGAAATGAATATTGCTAAACAGTGAAAAATCACTATTTAGGATGAATTTGTCTTTTTCATATCTTTCAAATGCGAATGAGTTTGATCTTCAAATTTTGCAGAATTGTAGAAGTTCACTTCAACTACATATGATAATTTTTTAGAATTTTTAAAAACTTTTACATATGGGTTTCATGGAGTTTTCACGGCAAGGGGGGTTTTCACTGGATATATATATATAAATATATATATATATATATATATGACTCTAGTATCGAAGTAAACAATGGAGAAAAATTTAAAATTCATCGATGATTACATCGACGAGGTATTGGTGGTACTTTGATTTGTACAATACACGCAACTCAAAGTTAGGTTGAATGACCATGGCGACTTACCTATGTAGGTTTCACTGAGTTCTAATTGTAATTCAACCAAGAAAGAACCGGGTTATGTACCTTGATTCCTTACAGAGTGGCAACCACGACTTGAAGCCTATCGCAAAATTACTCGACAGGTAATCACATTTCCTCCATTGATAACTCTCATGTAGGTTATTTAAGGTGTATGTTGCTCCTGGAATGGCCGAGGCTAACTTTTTGGAATCACATAGACCGTTCAAAGTGTACAAAGCTCGTGGAGGGCCTTCTGGCAAGGATGGGGTGAAGCTGAAGCACGATTTTAAGTTTTCGGTACCCGCTAGTACACAATAATCGTATATCACACTCAGTGATAATGCATCTGAAACTAACCAATTCTATATTTGTAGTGCCACCAGCGGGAAAGGGAAACAACCTATGTGGATTTTACGTTTGCCACAACATGCAACTCCTCCTAAGTACATACAAGAATGATCAGGTTACAACTGCGTTGGAATAGACCGATCTGATCAGAATTCAAGGACAACTCTGTTACTTCTTGCTAAGGTAGGGCATAAATCCAAAAGGCGAATTCTACTTAGCGTAACTTGAGGAGTTGGGTTATTTCTGAATTATCACTTTGGCTACTTTGTGAAACTTGTGCTGTGAATTTGTTAATTGTACTTGTGCTTCAATTGTTAATACATCTGAGTTGATTTTTGAAATTAAGGGATGTGATGTACATAGTATAATATGTAATTTGAGTTGATTTCTGAAATGGATGTGCTATAGGTGGTGTAATAATATGTAATCTGAGTGGATGTTTGAAATGGATGTGATAATATGGATGCAATCTGTAATATGCTTGTTTCAGAGGGCATGGCTAGTATTTCCTAAGGCTAGCCAGTATATCAATACAAAATAACATCATATATAGTTCTTTAGCAAAAATCATCTGTGATACATCTCATATCATTGACAGTTCTGAGTGTGAACCATTAGTGATAAGTGAATATCATAGAAGGTTCACACTTAGAACCGTCTGCGATATCTACTTATCACAGACGGTTCACAATCAGAACCGTCTGTGATATGTTTTTCACAGATGATTCGTAAACTGTCTGTGATGAGTCATCATTATCACTAATACATGATTACAGACGATTCACAAAACCGTCTATGATAAGATTTTTTGTACTAGTGAACCCTTAACAAGGTACTCATCATTAAAGAGCGCAGGGCGAATGCAGAGTTGGAAGAAGCCAAAGCTGAGCTTATAGAAGTAATATAAAGATTTCTAGTATTTAATTCGACGTGGTTACTAATAATATACCTTGAAGCAACAACATGATCATTTTTGTAGGGATTAAGAGATATGAATGGAAGTCAATCGGTTATTGGTATCAAACAAATAGGCCATGTGCCGGAGCTGTGAAACTTCAGAGAGAATCAAAAAGCCTTTATAGTGAAAGCTATGTCACATATGATGGCATACATGAAAATGATATGAGCACTTGAACATAATTTCAAAATCTTTGATATATCAAATAATGTTGTTTCTCAATATATGCTTATTGATCTTTATGATATCATATCTTCTCAATGTATTGTCACTTGAAAATACCCTTTGTTTATAGAAATGCATATGCTTGAGGTCAACTTTATAAGTCATAAACATTTCATTAGTATACTGAATTATCCTTAATATTTGCTCATCTTGATCCACATTTGTTTCTCCTTCTCTTGGAAAAAATTTCATGATTAGTATTTATTGTTGGAATTTTTATTCTTCTTAGATATTTCTGCAAAGATATTTACAAGACACAACCAGTTATAGATTATGTAATTGAATGCTTCGAGGCAAACAACTTGTCTGATCAGGATCATCTTAAAGTATGAATATTTGTAACACTTTCATCTACTTTCTTATTCTAATATTGATGGATTCTAAGGTAAAATCCAATTCCATCCACAATTATCCTGAAAGTTGCCATGCTCTGATTGATCTTCCACTTTATCCTCATCTCCAAATGAGATACCATAGACAACTTATTTTCACTTTGGTCTTGTTCCTGACTTTGGTCTTATGTAGGAACAATATCATTTTGATGGTTCTCTATTTGATGAACTCCCTTGGGCTCTGAATTTGTTCCTCAAGAGATTCTCTTTGATCTCCAAAGAAAGGAGTTCATCAAATAGAGAACCATCAAAATGATCATGTTCCTGCACAAGACTAGAGTGAAAATAGGCTGCCTATGATATTCTCATTCAGGGATGAGGATGAAGTGAAAGATAAATTAGAGTATGACAACTTTCAGGATGAACTGTGGATGGAATTAGATTTTGCCTTTAAATCCATCAACATTAGAATAAGAAAGTAGATAAAAGTGCTACAAAGGTTCATACTTTAAGATGATCCTGATCAGACAAGCTATTTGGCTCGAAGCATCTCGGATGTTTAGATATTTAATTACAAAATCTATAACTGGTTGTGCCTTGCAAATGCCATTGTAGAAATATGTAAGAAGAACATTTCCAACAACAAATACTAATCATGGAAGTTTTTTCAAGAGAGGAAGAAACTAATGTGGATCACAAACGGTTCTTGACAAGAACTGTCTGTGATAGCCTATTATCATAGATGATTATTAATACAAACCATCTATGATAGGCTATTATCACAAACAATTTGTATTAAGAACCGTATGTGATAAATGTTTCACAGACGGTTATGTAAGGACCCGAATCCACTGATTCGAACCCACTGTGTTTACAGCACTAGTCCCAGGATCAACGCTAGTGCACACAACTTAACATTGGTACATATCACATCATACACAACGATAATAGAATAATAGTTCATTTATTGATATAGCTAAATGTATGATCTTATGACCAACTTACATTATTAAGCCACGCAGGGCAAGACTGAAAATATAACTAATGATTAAGCAGCGGAAAATAGAAACGTAGATAGCTCATCAGTTCACCACAGGCAACCGACAAGGCTCGGACCCTAATGACTCGTGTCTTCCTGAACTTCATCTTCCAGAACAGGTGTAGATTCCTCAACTGTTGATTATTGTTGTTTGGCAAGGGTGAATACTTAAAGCACTCAACAAGTTGTGCATGAATGCAATTCTATGTATCTATATGTAAGGCTTATTCGAGGATAGGCTATCATGGCTATTTTGCAATAAGCAGCATTTATGAACAAATATAGTAAATAGATTGTAAAGACTGTAAAACAAATAGCAATAATAAATAACTTCAGTATTTCTCAAGTAAACCAAGTTTCCAATCCTAAGTCAAATTTCATCTTCCATATGGCATTCCGCCATCCCAACCATGTTGTCCAATTAATTAAGCTAACCCTTAAGCAGTAATTCCGAGTATTGCTCAATCCGCGAGCACGACTATCCGAATAGTTTCACACTCTGCAGAGGTTATGCACTTTACCCACGTGATACAACCAAACACCACCAAGGCGAGTGATTATAACAAAGCCTTTACAATGCTCCGCTTAACCCGATACTACCCGCTAAGGATTCAACACTGGTGGGGTGGTTTACGCATCCGGGGCCCCCTCTTGCGCCATGTGAATTACACCATAACTCGGGAACTCACACCGACCACGATAGTACCAAAATTAAGACATTGCAAATTACTCAGCTAGGCTGGCCCATACCAGACATGTGGTTGCATGATAAACTCAGGTCAAAGGCTTGCAAGGTTAAGTCCTTAGTGTGATCAAGGCAAGACATCCACATACCCTCGCCCATCGGGCCCACCTGGCCTCCTCGCCCCTTGCCACTTGCCTCAATCTAAGTTATTATCACCGGTTGATTACCAAGCACCACGTGCCATCAACAATTCAACATCGTTGCGTGACATGACTCGCCACAACAACTCAATCTCATCGTGTGATCCCACATGACACACAAGTTCATAATATTGTTCCATATTCCATTAATCAAGATTAATTATCAATGATTCGACACATGTGATGACGTACGGCTTAGGCAACTAATCTGAACTAAACCTCCAATGTTGATTATAATTATTAACCAACTATAATTAACCAATCTAGGGTGACAATGGATCATGGCATACAATGACAAGGTAGGGTATAGATCAATCGGTATATTAGCTAAGCCCAATCTAACTTGAAACAATTGTATATTTGAAATATATGCAATAGGGTAAAACAAACATAGCAATTTTATAAACATGGGTTCAACATGATCAAAGCACAACTTGCCTTGGAATAGGTCCTGATCTTGATCTGAAGCTTGCTCTTGAGTTGCTTGATCTTCCTCCAAGCGTCACACAATTCAACGTCTCACGCTGCATCAAGAAGAAAAGCAAATAAATACCAAAACAGAGATCAATTGAACTCCAAAAATCAAATAAAATTCACCATTAAATAGATCTCAATTTTACAAATTTTAGAAACTGGAATCACTCAAATCCGAGTTACGATGTAAAAGATATAGCCTTTTGAAGTTTGAAATAAATATCAAATCAGAAAATCGAAATTCGAATTAACAGATTTATTTTTATTCGAAAACCGATTTATGACGTCAGCATGACCTCATGATGATGTCATCATCACAGAATTTCAATCAAATTATTTTTCCAATTGAAAATCCCTTTATGACGCAAGCATGACGTCACGTGGCGGCGGCCACTGGCGCCAACCAATCGAGGCGACGCGTGTCCCGGCGTATGGATCGAGTCCACGACGCAAAGATGCGAAGTCCACGGTGCACCCGGTCCATGGTGCCTCGACTCACGAGCCCGACACGCGGCCGTCGTGATTGGCTCAACCCGGCTCGACCGATCCGAGAAGGTAGATCGGACGGTCGCCGCGTTGCGCGACGTGGCAACGCATCGACCATCAATCTAGAGTCGATGGCCCCGAAGCTTCGTCCGGTCCGGCGATGGCGCGACGGCGAGATCTTACGGACTT
The DNA here is from genome assembly GCA_036346275.1 of Otatea glauca. Classification (NCBI taxonomy): domain Eukaryota; kingdom Viridiplantae; phylum Streptophyta; class Magnoliopsida; order Poales; family Poaceae; genus Otatea; species Otatea glauca. Next base: position 23,566 of record JAYEVK010000159.1, read on the forward strand.
GAAGACGAAGACCAAGGCGACGGCGCTATTTTGGCGCGATGTCGGTGACGAGACGCCTTCACCCCATCTAGTTGGGTAGGTTTGGGCGAGTGGCCTACCACCTAGAGGAGTGGGAGCTCATCGGCACCTCCACCTAGAGGCTCTCTTTACATTGCCCTTTCGGTTACGTGCGGCGTGGTCCGGCGAATCCAAAGATGGCCCCGTGGCGGCGGAGACCCAACGGCGATGAAACTTCTAGAGTTGGGTAGTTCCACTTCAGCTCTTGCCACTGAAAACCGAGACATCCTACGCTTCCAACTCCAGGGGCGAGCTCCTTTGCGCGCTTGACGACGATTCACGCTGTAGAAAAGGAGCTTTTGGTTGTACTTACACGACAAGGTTGTGCGGCCGTCTTAGTTGGTTAGGCCAAAGATGTACTTTTGTTCGGGTGCACGTACACTTACGTGGTGACTGATGACCGGCGCGCGGATGAACCTCCGCTAGAGCAAACCAAGACACATTCCCGAAAGTATTATGGAAATAAAGAGAAAAAAATTTTGGCACTCAAACAAGAACAAAGACTATCACCGAATATCTAACCCAGTTTAATCACTTAGCTCGGTATGCTCCATTGGGCAAGCAGCCACGAGGACACAAATCTGAAGCTAAGAAAGTGTATCAGTTCACGTTCAGAGGGTTAAGACCATCAATCCAAGTTCGGTTGGTTGTCATTAAGGTCTTTGAATTCCATGACTTAGTGGACCGAGTTATACTCATTGAACACGCAAAATTGCTCTAGAAGAAGATCGAAGGAAGAGGGCTAGAATGGACCCTAGAAACTTCATAAGGAGTGGCAATAAACCCTCTATCCCAGCCCGAGCCCCAGTATCTGGGTCATTCCAACCCACTTCTCACCAAACAACCAGACCAGCAATAGCACAGGCAAGAGCCCCAATACGATGCTATTATTGCAGTGGACCTCACTTGGCCCGTGACTACCCAAGGTCCAATGTCTATTGCTTTGAGTGTGGACAAAAAGGCCACTACAAGAGTCAATGTCCAGATAAAGGAAAGCAAAAGGCGCCAACCCAAACTGGAACAACTCCTATGCAACGGTTTGCACCTCGTCCTCAGAATGGGGCGCCTATGCGCGGGAATGCACCAGCCAACCGTGGACCTGGACGTGGAGGACTTGCTCGTGGACCCGTCCGCTTAAATCATGTGGACGCCGCTCAAACGGAATCCGCTACCGACGTAATCACGGGTAACATCCAAATTCCTCCAGCATCAGGGCTGGTCTTATTTGACCCTGGTGCCACGCATTCCTTTATATCTGAACATTTTGTCAAGAAACATGATATACAGTCCACTCCCTTATTCAACCAAATAAATGTTCAATCACCGGATGGTCCAATCCTAGCACAGCACATCTGCTATAACCACCCTCTCATCATTCTAAAGACCCCCTTTAAGGCAAATCTTTATTCTATCAACTTAAGTGGACTAGATGTTATCCTTGGGATGGATTGGTTGACACGGCATGGAGCCATTGTCAACTGTGAAACAAAGACAGTATCGCTAAAGGGACCCAATAATGAAAGAGTCATATTTAGGGGCAAGAAAACCAACTTACCCCCAGGCCAAAAGATAATAGCCGCATTGCACTCTGAGGGAGCTGAAAATGTCCCAGTAGTCCAAGAATTTTTAGACGTGTTCCCTGAAGAGTTGCCTGAAATGCCTCCTGATAGAGAGGTAGAGTTCACAATTGATCTTAAGCCCGGGACAGCACCCATATCCAAAAGAGCCTTTCGTATGGCCGCAGGAGAATTAGAGGAGTTAAGACAACAGTTGGATGAGCTAGAACAAAAAGGTTTTATTCGACCAAGTGTGTCTCCCTGGGCAGCTCCAGTTCTATTCGTTAAAAAGAAGGACGGGAGAATGAGATTATGTGTAGACTACCGTGAACTCAATGAAGTGACCATTAAGAATAAATACCCGTTGCCAAGGATAGATGACCTGTTTGACCAGTTAAGAAAGGCACGAGTATTCTCTAAGATAGATCTCCGATCTGGTTATCACCAGTTGAAAGTAAAAGAAGGAGATATACTGAAGACCACATTTGTAACCCGATATGGACACCATGAATTCACAGTGGTACCCTTTGGGCTTACAAATGCACCAGCGACATTCATGAATCTAATTAATCTGGTGCTAATGGCATATCTGGGTAAGTTCGTGGTAGTATTCATTGACGATATCCTGATATACTCCCAAAGCATGGAAGAACATGCAAAACACCTTAGGACAGTTATGCAAACCCTAAGGGAAAAGGAACTTTATGCCAAGTTCAAGAAATGTGAATTTTGGTTAGATAAAGTCTCCTTCCTGGGACACATCATATTAGGAAAAGGAATATATGTAGATCCAACCAAGGTTGAGGCAGTACTGGCTTGGCAAGCTCCAACGAATATTACTGAGATCCGTAGTTTCCTTGGCTTAGCCGGATACTACCGAAGATTTATAGAGGGATTCTATCGAATAGAAGCTCCCATGACCAAGCTCCTCAGAAAAGATAACCCATTCAACTGGAATGAAGCTTGTGAGCGCAGTTTTCAGGAATTAAAGAAACGGCTCACTTCTGCACCAATCCTAGCACTACCCGAGATGGGCAAAGACTTTACTGTCTATTGTGCCTCTCGAATAGGGCTAGGGTGTGTCTTGATGCAAGATAGCGAGTCATAGCCTATGCATCCGTCAACTAAAGCCACATGAGCAAAACTACCCCACTCATGATTTGGAGTTAGCAGCAGTAGTGTTCGCCTTGAAATTATGGCGCCACTACCTCTATGGGCAGAGATGTGAGCTATACACAGACCATAAGAGCCTCAAATATATTTTCACCCAAAAAGAATTAAATTTGAGGCAAAGATGATGGTTAGAACTGATCAAGGATTATGATTTGGGTATTAACTACCACCCCGTCAAAGCAAATGTGGTAGCAGATGCCCTCAGTAGGAAAGCATCTTGCAATCATCTCCAGCTTCAGAGTTTCAACCAAAAATTAATAGAAGATTTAGCAAGAACGGGAATAGAATTTACAACTGAACCACCAACTCATATCTTAGCAACCTTGACAATAAAACCTACGTTGATGGAGAAAATTAAAGAGGAGCAGAGTAAGGACAAGTTCATTATGGAGGAAAAAGGAAGAATACTCAAAGGAGAACCGTCAGAATTCAAATTAGCGGAGGATGAGTCCCTATGGTATAAAGACCGAATATGTGTGCCAAACATCGCTGATATTAAACAATTGATACTTAACGAAGCACACTCCACCCCATATACCATACACCCGGGAAGTACAAAAATGTATCATGATGTCAAGGGGACATTCTGGTGGAATAATATGAAAAGGGAAATTGCCCAATATGTGGATGAATGTGACACCTGCAAGAGGGTTAAGGTGAACACAGTGACCCCAAAGCCATCGCAACCTCTTCCAATTCCTCAATGGAAGTGGGATGAAATCCACATGGATTTTATCACAGGCCTACCCAGAACCAACAAGAAAGAAGAAATTATATGGGTTGTGGTAGACCGACTCACCAAGTCGGCACACTTTATTCCATTACCCCAAGGATGCTCCAGAGAAAACTAGCGAAATATACCTCCAAAGAATAGTAGTCTTGCATGGAACACCTTCTAGGATTGTTTCTGACCGAGGCTCGATTTTCACCTCCAAATTTTGGGGGAAGTTGCAAGAAGCACTTGGAACAAAGCTAGATTTGATCTGACATACCATCCATGGACCCGGTGGTCAAGTTGAGCGAGTTAACGGATCGTAGAAGACATGCTAAGAGCACGTGTGTTGGATTTCGGCAATACATGGAGCAAGTTTTACCATTGGCGAGTTCGCCTATAATAATAGTTATCGAGGCAACCATTGGTATGTCACCCTTTGAAGCCTTATACGGCAGAAGATCCAACCCGATATGTTGGGATGGCGGGAGAAAAAGCTCCTAACCCGACTGATTCAACAAAGCGTAAGAGAAAATTCGGGTAATTAAAGAAAGGCTAAAAATAGCTCAGAAGCGGACAAAAGAGCTACAGCGGACCAAAGACGTCGGGATATAAATTTTGAAATTGGTGATTCCGTATATCTGAAGGTATCACCAATGAAAGGAATAAAGCGTTTTGGGATTCATGGAAAATTAAGTCCTCGATATATCGGATCTTTTCGAATCCTAAGAAAAAGGGGGCCAGTAGCATACCAACTGGACTTACCAGCACACCTTCAAGGTGTCCACAATGTGTTTCATGTTTCCCAACTAAGGAAGAGTCTAAGAGAGCCAACGGACAGAGTTACAGAATGCCAACTTCCACTCCAAGAAGATCTAACATATGAGGAGCGTCCAAGTCGGATCCTCGACACGGATGAAAAGAAGTTAAGAAATAAGACAATTAAATACTGCAAGGTGCAATGGGAGGATCATCCAATCCGAGAAGCGACATGGGAAAAAGAGGACGACTTAAGGATCAAATACCCATATCTTTTCAAGGTATCATGAAAGAAATTTCGAGGACGAAATTTTCCTTAAGGAGGGAAGGCTGTGAAAACCTACACAAAGTCCCTATCTTCTAACCCTGCTTAGTCATACCAAAATTTTGTTTCCCTCAGTATTATATCGAAAAAAAGAATCATTAAAGTGCAATATAGTTCTACTCAATAGTTGACCATAATCTCAACAGTAACAGGATACACATCTAATATTCTCAAATCACCCAAAATGCTAGCCATTATGCTCATAAATTTTTAAACCGACATCTATTATGGATCACAAGCTTACATATTAAAACTCATGTCATCTCCACCTTGTGCAGTTTTTACTTCAAGACTAACCAACACTCATAATTATAACCTCATGCATATTCATTTAATACAATCAAGAAGTATTACAACAATTTTTGCATCCACATCAAAACTGCACCACATTTAGATTTTTTGGCATCCATTCGAGCCCAACCGGCTGTTAGTAACCCCTGGAGAAGTTCAGACCATCTTGTCGGTTCTTTGAACCGACCTTCCCTAATTCACCCACTGTTGCTTCTTTTCCTCTTTCTACCCATTACGCGGCCAAAGAGCGCCAGTAGCTTTTGCCCATTTTGGTTGGCCAAGTGGTAGAGACAGATCTGCATGCATGCCACCTTTGAAACCAGCCCATGGTTTACGACGAGATCTGGTTCCACCACTGCCCAAAAAAGAAAGTAGCTCTATATAAGGAGGCAAAATGTCTGACCCAAAAGTTTCTTGCCTTCACCTACATTCACCTGCTAGAAGCAGCCGTCCTTGCCTAGCTTTTATTGCAAAGTAAAGTCCAAGCCAGCCAAGGAGGAAGGGAAGGTAGGAGGCAAGCACCTGATCCCTTTTACCCATCTTCTCTACAGTCCTTTCCTCTGCAAAGAAAATCAGGTGCCCACCTTTAGTTCGAATGTTCTATCCACCGTAGCAGTAAGCATTCAATAGCAGTAATGTCCAGTCTTGCCTTGTAAGCATACTTTTATCTTAATAGTAGTTACATGATTTAATAAGAAAAAGGGCTTAAGGACAGGACTGCATCATTATGATTTGTACACTTAAATCAATCAGAACATGCATAACATTAGCAAGAAAGTAATTAATAAAAGATCAATGCAAAGTAGTTCATGCGTGTATGTATATATGTGTACCTCTGTTGAGCAGAAAAGAAAGCTTAGCTAGGGCATCTTTAGCAGTACAATTTAAGTTGATCTTACTCTGTAAATCTCTGTTTATTCATGTGTTCGATTTAATAAACCATATTAAGGTAATACCAATCAGAGCACATTTAAAGGTTCAAAGTGCTAAATGAGAATGCATAAGCCAAGTATCCTCCTGCTTTGCTAAAGCAAAATGGCATGCTTGTTAATCTGCCAAGCCTAAAGTAAGTCTATTTTATAACAAGAATTATTTAGTTGAGACTGAGATAAAGAGAACACCAAGAATTTACTAAATTACAAACCATTTGTTCAATTGCTTATAAATCAGTGACCTAAATACTCTACCTGTCATGGGCAAGAATATATATATATATAGAACAGCATAGATGCTCATAGTTGCTCACTCAGAAGTCAGCTATGCCATAGTTCTTATAATCAAAATCTAAGCCTGGACTAGGGTTGTCCAAGAGTGATTAGTAAATGCTATCAATAAGTTCCTTATGCACAAAGTTTTACTCATTAGCTCATCAAACCTTTTGCCAAATCTTTCATCTAGAAACACAAAAACCTAGAGCTATGCAGATTCTAGTTCGGCACAAGTAATGAAGGGTAAGAATCAAGTCTGGGTAATCACTTAGCTTAGGTGCTAGTGGCGGTCGTGCCTCACGCAGGTTCTATGAGGGCTCGGTCCTCTTCCGCCGCTGCATCCAGTGGAGAGCCGAGCAAGGCGGCGGCCGGGTAGCGGTGTTGCTCCTCTTGCGCAAGAGTTAGAAAAATGGGTGAGTAAGGAAAAGGGATAGCAGAGAGAGGAAGGGAAGTGGGGGAAAAGAGAGCTTACCCGGGAGCCGTCGGCGGTGTAGGGCGGCGGCGAGCGGGGAGGGCCGAAGGAGCCATCGAGGGAGAGCCCATAGTTCGGCTCGGTGGCGCGTAAGTGGAAGCAGGGGGTCGGAGGAGGGCTTCGGCGGCGTCGTGCAGGAAGGGGGGGGACTCTCGGGCATGGCCGGCCGGGGCGACGGAGGTTTGTGGGCACGATGTGGGGCGGAGGTAGCAGCGCAGCAGGGAGGCCGAGCTGGGCGCGCGAGGGGGGCCGGGGGGGCCGGTGGTGGCGAGACCTGCGAGAGGAGATCCGGGAGGCGGCGTGAGTGAGAGAGCGAGCCGTGAGGAGAGGAGAAAAAAAAAGGGGGGGCGGCTGTGTCGGCAAGAGTGGGAAGAGAGAGAAAGTGAGGAGGGATAGGGTATTTAGCCGGGCCGAGGAGGGATAGGGTATTTAGCCGGGCCGAGTGGGCCAGACTTTTGGGCCAGCTGGACCAAAGAAAAAAAAATAAATAATAAAATAAATAATAATAATAATTAAAAATATATATATTTATATATAAAAAAATAGATAAGAAGATAAATAAATAAGTAGGTAATTTAAATATAAAATGTTTTACAGGAATAAATTACCAGAATAAGAAAATAAATCAAAAATAGCAATGGAAAACAGATCCAAAATTTATTTCTTGTTTTTCTCTTTTCTTCTCTCTGAATTAAATAATGATCCAATTTCCGCACGAACATATCTCTGTATAAGCAAATTAAACCCAACCTGAGAAAAGATATTTAATAAAATTTGGTGCTCTTATTAGGAAATCCCCTCAATAACAACGGAAGGCAGCTAGAGCCACTCCTTGCAGTGGACAACTCTGTGATCACACAGTCAGGCAAGTCGCCCTTCGACCATGTCTTGTGAAATGATTTTGTGGCTTGGGTTGTTTGAAACTCTTGCATTCATCTCAAAAGCTAATTTTTAAAAGAAATTAAATCACACTATTTGGATCAGCTAGATCCAGTGTTAGAACCATAACCTTGGTGAGGTTATGGAGTAATTGGTGGGTGGAAGAGCTTAGGGTATGAGCAACCCCGGTTGGGTTGCTATGAAAGTCAGGGCTCCTCCACATAGGGTATCATTTAAGGACAACCAAACTGGCACTTACCTCAAAATCAGCAAGCCGTCTTGACCATAGACCGGTATGGGACGAAATTTGAACAAAGTAACCGAGCAAGTGGCGACTCGCCAAGGTGAGAAAGGTGGTATGCTAGGTGAGGCGATCACCCTAGGGCGAGGCGTCGGGAGGAGTCTCGACCGCGTGCCTTTGGTGAGGCAAGGCGGTATGGCGAGGTCGGTGTCTGATTGGCCAAGCGTTCTGTTTCCTTGGTTTATTAGTGTGCCTAAGGAGCGCCTTTGTGACAATAAGCCAAAGTGATGCTATGGGCAAGCGGTACACCTCGATCGAGTCAAATGTGATATCACTCCTAGCTTCCGGGTTTGGAAGTGCGTTGTGTGGGTTTTCCTCTAACACAGGATGTAAGACCCACGTTGTTTTGCTGTCAGTAGATTTAAAAGTTAAAACTTGACACTTTCTAACAAATGGGTAAAAGGGTACTTTGGATAAAGTACTACTTTAGTAGCGGCTCGGTGGCCGAAAAGTATATTTTATACCCATGCATAAAGGTTCCGCGGCTTGCTGAGTACTGGTGTACTCAGCCTTGCTTTCTCTATTGTTTTTCATAGCATGTTGAGTGCACCCAACCAGATGAGATAGAAGGTGAATTTCATGATGATGTGAATCTTTATGATGATACCGATGTTGCTATGGAGGGATATGAATATGAGGGGGCTGGTGACCAAGACCTAGCGGAATAAATCTACTCTCAGGAGGGAGGCATCTAGAATAATATTGCAATATTAGGCGGGCGGTGTAGAAATCACCGTAGCCAGACATAAGACAGTACTATATGCACTTTAAGAATAATACCCGAGTACTATTCGGTGGAAATTACTATCCGTGCATGTGTTGTTTTCCTTAGCCTGATCCTGGCGCACTCTATTCTGTGATGTTTCCACTGATCCTGGCCTGGTTAGGCGAAGTGGGGGCGTCACAGTTTTGCTCATACCCGTCATACCTCCTAGCCAGTGGTTCTCGTACAGGGACAAAGGGCTCTGCGTAGGTTATCACCTTATGAGGGACCGGATTCTGGGCAGAATCGGCTCTTGGTATTATGCGTGCCTAATTTGTTCAATCGGTTGTGAGACCGATTGTGGGAAAATATTAAGCGGAGTTGGCGGCAAAGTAGCCGACACGTTTAGTTTAGCGGCATCGATGTACGCTGATAATGTGTTACCCCACTCGCCGAGGATCTCGTGGTAGCATGACGGTAGGTTGAGTCGGCATCATAGTAGGGAGTGGAGTTGTAGCCGATGATTTAGGATCGACTGAGGCACTCTGTGTATTTTGTGCTATTGAAAAAGCGAGTAACTTGGCGGGGCTTGCATTGGGTCAAGCGGACCTCGGATGATGCCAACTCCGAGCTATAGGTTTCACGCTATTCGTGATCATCGGCTTAAGTGTCGCAACGAGAGCCGATGATTGATTTATCATAGCATGGTGCACAAATTGGTTTATCATAGCCGATAATTCGGCTTGGGCGGGCAGGTATTGACTTACCGAACCGTCGGTGACACCTGCATCGCCGAGTGGATTGGCGTCGGCAAAGCGGTCCATTGCGTGATGCCGCGGTTTTTAGTAACAACCCAGCATCATCTCCTCCAGTAGCTTTTGATCTTCAATTTCCTTGCGCTGCTCTGTCGTTAAATCGTCCAACGTGGGGACGATTATAGCTTCTGTGTTGAGATCGGATGACGGAATTTCTTTACTTGATGAAGCCATCGGTCCCACCGGGCGTGCCAAGAGTGTGTTGGCGTCAAAAACTTGATGTAGGGTTTCGGCGAAGACACACCGCACGAACACCGGGTTCAGAGCGTGCGGTCGATTTGACACATGGCGACAAGGTAAAAATATAAAATTCACTCGAAGCCGATCGTTGGGATCAATCGGCTTAGACTCAATCAGCTTTGAAGCCGATCAAGATCAAAGTATCAGAATAGATCTAATTAGCCGATTAAGGCTAATCGAAGGATAAAATTCTCTCAAAGCCGATCGTAACGATCAATCAGTTTAAACTCAATCAGCTTGAAGCCGATCAAGATCAAGGTATCAGAATAGATCTAATTAGCCGATTAAGGCTAATCAGAGGATAAAATTCTCTCAAAGCCGATCGTAACGATCAATCAGCTTAAACTCAATCAGCTTGAAGCCGATCAAGATCAAGGTATTGGGATAAATCTAATTAGCCGATTAAGGCTAATCAGAGGATAAAGGCAGATCGATTCTGAAGAAGGCGATGCACAACAAAATCGAATAAATCAAACACAGGCGTAATTTGAAGAAGATCAACAATCGGCGATCGCAACTTTATTGATCAAGATCGAATTACAAAGACTAAATTACAAGAACTACTCCTAGTCGACGGAAAAGTAGATGAAAAGTAGACGCGAATTGGTTGGTTGGCTCTGGGCAACTTTTCTGATCACCTCTAGACCTCTTTTATAGCCATTGGCCGATAGAGTCCTGGTACAACACGTTAGGAATAGAATCCGTATCGGCCTCTATTTGGAGGGTGCTTTCCTTAACAACCTGTTTTGTTTCCAAATATCTTGATCCGTTATCCAATCGTATCTTGTTGATCTTGGACTACCGATTTTGACCCTATCTGCCAAATTTTGGTGCAAACACTATCTTTAAAATGTACAAAAAAAATACATTAAGCCATTGTCAAGAGATATTGAAAGTTTAAAGGGGGATACCGAGAGGTAAAAAACATTAAGGGTAACCTCTAAGGATGCAAAAAATAAATGCTTTCATTTGAGTTTTCTGCATTCCCTTAATGAAATAAGGGCAGAACTCCTACTGTTTCTTAAAAATAAAACTGAATGCCAGCTGCTTCTGCCGTGAACTTAAGTGCAGTGGCTATAATGAGTTATCGATACCTATTGTTGTGCGTAATCTATGTAGTTGAGACCATTCGGAAACATGGATACACAAACTCTACCTCAGAACTATACACAAGATAAAAGTGTCTATCCTAGTTCCCTGCATGTTTACTGAACACTGATCCCATACATCACCCTTAGCCATAGAAGAGACTACTCACACGTTAAAAGATGCAAAACAGCAAATAAATAAAGAGAGTTATGACGAGGATGAAACTGAATATATTAAAGACGATGATGTTTAAAGAGATCGGGCTCCCAGATGAATCGACTGGGAAAATGATGTTAGGTGATTACAAATGGATCAACAATGACAAAAAATGGGTGGATATAGTGTTAATGGCGAGGGAGTCGTGGTGTGTGCTCCTCCTACCATCTATTCAATTTGGATGCCATCTGATCTTTACATAGCGAAAAGCCCTAGGGGTTTGATGTTCCAAGAGGTTTATTATTCTCATTACCGTTAAATTATATTTAAACTATGATATTTTTTTATATCTTTTTTGTTTAAACTTTTAGTATCTTTTAGTATTAATTTAATATATATTTTAATAGGTATGTAAAAAGTCTCAAAATAAAATTGGTGGATTTGACAATACCGCCCGTGTGGCGTCTGATATGGTCACCGCGCGGGACCATATCGCAGGCATAGCTATCTGGGGTGTTCGATCACAACGTGGGTGCCTCCAAATTTTATCTTGTTGAGCGGGACCTTGATTAACTTGTGCAGTCACACTACCCAACGTCCCTTGATTTAATTAGCTGCGTTAACGCGTACATACGGCGACGAGCTGTAGCTCACCGACCTTGCCGTCGAAGGCCGGTGTGCTTTCGGCATCAACGTCAGCCGTGTGGAGAATGGGCATGCAGTGACTGTGCGAGCTGGCGCCGCCACCAACCGACGATCGAGCTAGCTGCATGCCATGCCGTCCACTGTTACAACGCCTTTGTTGTTGTTGCCAACTCCACCAGAACTTGCCGCAGCCGCTTCCCTATCATCGAGTTACTGCCGGAGGTACGTAATTAATTAGTCGCGCCACTGCTGCCTGGACTCGAACAATGGCTGGCTCTTAGCGTTCAGATGTATATCAGCAGTTCGCAGGTGCACTTCTTTTCTTGGATCCACGATCTTTCCAAGGTCTGATCCATTGACATCCAAAGCGTAATTTGGTAGCACGGGAAGGAGCAGCACATGAAACCATGAAAATATCATGGCAAATTACCATATTATATATACAGCTGTAATGCCTTATACCCAAAATCTGCTCTATGTCGAGCCCACCGTGAGGCAGACCCACGTATGTATTTTTTGATTTCGTGTAAAAGGGGTTAACTTATGGTGTTATGTTTAGGCCTAACAATCGTTATATACTACACTACTTCAACTCACTTTATATGACCAATGTAGGACTAATCCCATCACCACAACACTACCTAGGCTATATGGGCCACCACGATCAGGCCAGATGTTACAACATCGTGTTAATGTCTTAGGAATAAGAGAGTAAATAGTTAGTGGAGTGTTTACTCGTAATGGAGAAGAAAGGGAAGCTAAACTAGGGCAAAAGAGAAAAATAAATAAATTTGCACGCTTACTTTACATTTTGAAATAAGATTGCAGAATTATAAACCTTATAATATTGCTACGACGAAGACTTCTGATGCAAGAGCAACGATTGGATATATACCCCACTCGTTGACTCACTCTCATACCGCTCATTCTTGTCTCCTGTGCCTCCTCTCTCCTTTCTCTTTCCCACCTCCACCATACTCTCTCCCTCCAACACATGGTGCTATAGCCCAGCAGAGCCCTTCATGCCTCCTGCACTCGACCGTTACTTCGAGGCCATGTGGCCAGATCTGTCGCCACCATATGTGGACCTCACCGGATCTAGAGGGGCAGAACTCCTCAAATCTGAAAAGGGTTGAGATGACAGAGCTAGGGACACGAATAGTGAAAGACAAAAACCTTCCACTATAGCAAGCGTCACCTCTGGGCTCATTATCCATATCGAATGCTTCAATTCCCCATATCCCATTCTCTCCCTTCTATAGATGTTGCTTTCTCCAACCGCCGTTCCCAAATCCCACCCTCCACCTTCTCTGCCACTCTATCTCTCCAGCTGCCTCTTCCCCTCTCTCCTCCAACTCCGGTGGCTCACCAGCAGCCAGAGCTCGTAGACGAAGCCCGACACTGGTGGGGGGATGCTTCTCCCTCTCCATCCCTTTGATCTATCTTGCTCTTAAGATAGCCGATAAGAGGACGGCATGTCAAATGTCCCAAGGAAACTAGCAACATGTAGTAAGGAGCATCGCAGATGAACGAAGGACCTTAGTCACTAGCATTGTCTCTTCTCGATGCCATCCTCCTCGGAGGACGAGCAGCATGCTCGACGATGGTGCAATCGGACCGACCTTGCCCCTAGTCAGATCTAGGCCTAGGCCTACCCATGATGAGGAAGCGGGTGGGCTCCTCTGACGAGCTGTGGCGATGAGGTGCTAGATTTTATCAAACGTCATTTCCTCCTTGGTGCTCGCCCGAATTGTTGCAACAAATAAATCAAGTTATTGCGGCAAATCTTTTCCATGATGCAATGCATTTGTTTGGATGAGTATTTCATTTGTTGCAACATCTTCTTTTTGTTGGGGTAGTTTTAATTCTTGTATTGTTGCTCAAATAATTCCCATTTGTTGTATTTTTGAGTTATTTTTTTGTCTTTGTTACAATATTTTTGTTAGGGTAGTTTTCTTGTATTGTTGCACAAATGATTCCCGACGCGTGGCGAGGTTTTGTCGCAAGCTGAGTAACTTATTGTTGAGTTTCACGAGCTTTTGTTGCATCATATCAAACGGTTGAGATTAATTTTTAAGTGAGATCCAACAATGGCTGGAGCGTATGTTGTAAGTCCAAGCGCTAGTCGTTCCCTAAACCTTATATTACTATATTTTGTAGCGTAGAGAGAGTTCAGACTATAAGACGGACCAAATCTAGTCTAACTGATACAGTACCCACTATCTACCAACCAAGACAACGCCTAAAAAAAAAGGTCCATTCCAGCATTCGTACGTCCACACATGGTTAAAACTTAAACAGCGTAGACCAGTGCCGGGTCGGGTTGTCGTGCTACTTGGTCTGTGTGGAGTCCACCGCGACCACCACCATCACATCATGCCGCCGAACGACCGCGAAGCCCCCGTGAAGCTTCCTCCCGTCCCCACACCCCACCCGTCTCCTCCCTCCTCCGCCCACCCCGCCCGCGTAAACCGCAAGAGGAGGAACAGAAAAGGCATCCCCCTGCTCTGCAAACCCTAGGTAAGCTTCCGCTGCTCCGACCTGATGCAGCTCCCTGCTAAGGTTCCGTGGCGTGGTTTGGCGCGTGCAGTTCCGATCTTGTCTGATTGGAGCGTCTGCAGTTAGGCTCGAGTGCTGTGGTTGTAGAGCTCCTCGGGGGTTTGGGCGTGCGGTTGCCGAGTTTTAGGCGAAGTCAGGATGCCGGAGGGTTAATTTTCGGAGAGGCTTAATTTGGAAGTTTAAAGCTACTCTGCTTGCTTGCTTTTGTCTGTCGTAGTAACCAATTGGGGATCAATCTAATTCTTTAATAATGATCATGACTATAACTCGAATAGTAATTTTTCTTCTTATAATTACTTTCACTTTCCTACTAATTTCTACATGGAGGTTGAATTGGAGGGAGACGAAAATTGAGCGAAGTTGGGAAACCTTTGCTTCTAAAAATTATCTGTGCGGTATTTAAGTCCTCTGTCTAGTTAGCGGTTACCCTTATCAATTTGGCAAAATTTAATCACCCCAGTGTATTGTTTCGGTTATTTATCCCTTGCAAAGCATGACAAGGTAAGGGAATCGAGACAAACCTAAATTTCACTCGTGATGATTTTGTTTCTACTTGAGGAAGCCACTAAATCACCATTTGACCATTTTATCTAATTATCTGGTTGGCAATTTTTAAGCACTCCCAATATCTTGATGGACATTTCTGTCAGATATAATGAGCAATTGTCGGTTCACAAAGTCAAAGCTGATTTGAGTGATTGCTGGTGCACAAAATCAAAGTTGATTATTGTGGCATCGAGTTAAAGTTTATCAATTTCATCACATTAGTGAGAATATTTGAGAGGACAGTTGTTATTTATTGCACTTGCTCACTTATGCTTGATAATCATCAGGGAACTCACTGTATACGAATGCAACACCTCAAGAATTGATCTAGTGCCACTAGAAGCTAACTGTCGGCGTGGTGGAGAATGATGATGGGAAGAGAGGACAAATATGTTAGGTCAGTTTCTTAAATCTCCTATTGTTTGAGACATAGTTACCGGATTCGCTGTAAACTTCCGCCAATCGCGAACCGTATTCGTCGAACCCAAACCGATTTAGTACGGGGTTTGTGTTCGTAGTGGAAATTAGAAGAAAAACTGGCA
Source organism: Otatea glauca (assembly GCA_036346275.1). NCBI lineage: Eukaryota > Viridiplantae > Streptophyta > Magnoliopsida > Poales > Poaceae > Otatea > Otatea glauca. Next base: position 38,594 of record JAYEVK010000159.1, read on the forward strand.
AACCGCAAACCCGAATCCTGTACCACTACTCGGGCGAACTGTGTTTTTGGTAACTATGGTTTGAGATAGTTTCTGGAGAACAACGGTTTGTCAAATTTGCAGTTTCGTGTTATAACAAGTTAGTAGCACAACACATGTGAATAGTGTGATGGTTTCTTAAGTAAAACGAGAATACAAGGCAACTTTGGTACCTCTAATTTCATCACAGAATTGTTTCGGTCCCTCTACTTCAAAATGGCTCAAACAAGGATGATATGCAATCCTACTATGAAAGCAACTCAGTTCTGATGATGTGGACTAAATTGAACAATGATTTGGACTCTTGACTCATGCCACCTAGCATTTCTCTTCCTCATTTGGTAAATGGTGCTTTCGGCCTACTTTGCTCACCGGTGCTTTTGGCCTACTTTGCTCACCAGTTTATTTTGGTGCCTTAATTTTCAAAATAACCCCTTTTTTTTGCTTTAACTTTAAAAACCATGTCACTGTTGGTCCTTCAGTTGGTTTGGTTAGATGAGAAGCTGTTTTCGCTTTTCTGGTGCTGACTCAGTGAATTTTTTCAACGTAATATTGCATTACTCTGCCAATTTAGTCTTTCAGCTAGTACCTACTACCAATGCAACTGGAGTGAGCCAGATACGTGTATTCTTTTTAGTACTGACCTTTTATTCATAATTGCTTTACTCTAGTAAAAGAATAGTGATATCTCTTTAGCGTAAGATAATTTAATCACTGGCCCTCATTCTCTAGTCAGAACTTCAACGGGTCCCCATTCTTCCAATTTTGTCAATTGGGCCCCCACTTTCATTTCAGCTTCATTTTGGTATCCTCCACTAAGTCCTGTATAGGACTCTATGAAGTGTCAAGCCACATCAGCAAAAAGATGGATGATGTGGCGTGCACATCACCATAAGAGGTTCAATGCGGTATGCCATGTAAGCATAGGGTGTGACAGTGGCATGCCACATCATCACTGTGTGACTGATATGGTACACTACATTGAATCTGTCACGGGATTTAACAGAGGGAACCCAATGGAAGTAGAAATGCCTTTGGGGACATGATTAGTGATTATTGAAAATGAAATCACAGAGATCCAATTAAAGTATTGAGAAAAGAACAAATACCACTGGTGAAAACTTCATGTAATAATTTTTTGGGTATTTTGTTTGGTTTTATGATATGTGCAGATTTCAGGACTGGAAATCAGAGCAGTCTGTTAATTCAGAGAACATAGTTTCACCACGTAAGCATAATGTATTTAGTTTACTTAAAGAAAGAACTACCGGATTTTTTGTATTCCTGGGGAACCTTTTGCATTCTGAAACCTTTAAGAGATCGATGCTGGATGAAAGAAAGTCCACTACAAGGATTCTTCATCCTCAAGGACCATTTCTGCAAAGATGGAACAAGATATTTGTGATATCATGTATTTTTGCAGTTTCTGTGGACCCATTATTCTTCTATATCCCAGTTATCCATGATAAAAAGCCTTGCTGGTATTTGGACAGAAAGATGGAAATTGCAGCAAGTGTCCTGCGCTTCTTCACAGACATCTTCTATATACTCCATATCATATTTCAGTTCCGTACAGGATTTATTGCATCTTCTTCTACAACTCTTGGTCGGAGTGTCTTGGTTGAAGATAAATATGCAATAACAAAGAGATATTTGTCAACATATTTTCTAATTGATGTCTTCGCTGTTCTACCCCTCCCTCAGGTACTTGTTATGCTATGTAGTTGGTAAAGCTCAGTACGGAACTATTTGATGGCAGCATAGCACATGTTTCTTTAGAATTATGATGATATGTCAGTATGTATGGAAACAAATCATGCAGATGGGTGCACTTTTGGTAGTCCCTACATGAGAAATGTGTAAAAGTAGTAGCTGCTGGACTGTTCTAAAAGTTGTACTGTTACATTTAATTCACATATTGGAAATAATAGTTGAGATAAATATAGATCATGAATGAGATGATCTCTGTTAGGTGATTCTTCTGTAAATTTGCAGTCCTGATAGTGCACTACATTAAGCACCCTTTTTTTTACCTAGTCGTGTAGTCAAGATTATAATCATGTTCAATTTTGTTATCAGGTGGTTATTTTGGTTGTGCTACCTAATCTTCAACGGTCAGAGGTTATGAAAGCCAAAAACATATTGATGCTTATAGTTATATGCCAATATGTGCCTCGACTAATCCGAATAAGACCACTGTATCTTCAAATCACTAGATTCGCTGGGATAATTACAGAGACACCATTGGCTGGTGCTGCTTTCAACCTTTTAATTTACATGCTCGCTAGTCATGTAAGTGCTCTATTCATTAACTCTAAATAGTGAATAATGTGAGTCAATTGTCCTTTTCTGCAGTAAAATTAACTGCAGTAACGAAACATGAGAAATTTCCTGTCGTGCTGGATATTATGTAGATTGAAAAGTATGTGCAAAATTTTGGCATGCAATTATTCGTGAAACTTTGTTTTTTTGGTGGTGGTGGTGGTTTTTTTCTTTCTTTTTTTTGTTGGGGGGTTCACAGTATGTTAAGTGCACAACATCTACCAATTCATCAGTTTCTATGTATTGACACCCATACCTTAAATTGAGAGTAAACTGCATTTAGGTCCTTTTTCTGCATTCTCAATTAGGCCCATAAACTTGAAAATCTTCCTGGTAGATCCCTAATCATGTAAAAGTGCCCACCATAAGTGTAACTATCGCTTGAATTTAGAAAATAAGCTAAACTCGTTGATGGGAGGTAAGAGGTATTAATGATGTGTAATGGATTTGTAATCGTGCTATTTTGCAAACTCTCCATCTCTTTTGGTGCAAAACTCCACAAATGCCACTGTATTAAGCATCATTATATCACTTGCCTCTCATTTGGAATGTGAGCTGATTTTGGTAATCCTATGGACGGTTAGACTTATGTGGAGAAGTTTGCAAGATTAGAGACCTGCTAAGAAGATTAAGTTCATGACCTAATGAAAAGATGGGTAAGTCTGAGACGTACTGTGCAATTTACTTATTTACTTTTTGCATAAAGCTAATTTACCACTCATGTGGCAATTCTACTTGGTGCATACGGTTTTCGAAAGTACACATATATAGGTTGGATATAAAATGATGCAGAAATACATGTAGTATTTGACATAGAAAATGATTGTGTAGAAGATAGATAGATAGCAGAAGAAATTGAACAAAGGGGGGAAATCCACACTGACATAATAGATGGACAAGTAGTATCTTACAACAGCAATACCTCTATATATTAAGTAGAGCATGCGACCCAATCAACCACTACTCACACTTTCCAGAGGAGGCGACAGTGTCAGGCTTTAGGAATTAGTACATGCCAGCACTCAGCTTCTTGGAGGAGATGGCATCGGGCTTTAGGAGGAGGCAGCACTGGGATTCTCTGAGATGACGGCAAGGCTGAACGCGATGGCCACGAGCTGTTGGAAGAACGGTGGTGGTAGTGTGAGCAAAGACGACGCAACGGACGGTCTGCTCGTGTGGAGATGCATGAGTGGATGTCCCAGATACAGTAGAGGAGGCACTAGAAACATGCTGAGTTGGTTTCAAATCTAGGGTTGATGACTACGGAGGATATTCAAATGATGTATATTACAAGGCTTGCACTTGAAGCCTCACATGTCATATGCTTTACAAGGTCTCAATGGGGAACGTCCCCGAACCTGACTCACCCAATGGGGAGTGGTTTAGGCTGTTAAGTGTCCTCATGGGAATAAAATTCCTAACCCAACCCCCGAAGGGCTCGTTTGGCAAAGGGAAAAATATCTTTGGGAAACCTCATCCCCACTTGGATTGGGTTGATCCCCATCTCACCACCCAATCCAAGGGTTAATCCCATACTTTATTTGGATAGGAAATTGGGCAAGGATCTTCCATGTTTAAAAATTAGAAACAACAGGAAATTCGAGGTCAATCAGAGAAAATATGAAAATTCAAGGAAAGGAAAAAAAACTAAGATAACATTGGTAGCAGCGGCTGGCCGGTGTCGGAGCAATGGTGTCGTTGAAACCAGTGATGAGGGTGATGAGGTGCGACTGACTTGGTTGCTGGAGGGGGCGGTGGCAGCATCGCGTCACAGAGAGGTCCCCCACCGGCGTAGCATAGAAAGGTCACCCACTGGCATGGCGCGAGTTGGAAGAAGGCAACCGGTGTGGAAGGTGGCCAAGCATGGAGAAGGCGGCCCAAATCAAGACCGGAGAAGAGTCCTCACCTTGACAGGGTGGTGCATGTCAGAATCGGCAAGGCAAGCTCAAAGAGATAGAGGTGGCGGAACAATACAAGGAAGTGGCGGAAGATAGCTGAGGAATATACATTTTTGTCTCGAACCATCTAACTACGAAAGTGCAAAAAAATAATCTTTTTCAGTATAAAATATATCCTAATAATGTTGGCAACTTCTAAATGGTTTTTTACTAACTAGGGCCTAGCTGTAAATTATACTATGAATATTAGGCAAGAGATTCTTCCTTCGTTTTTTTAGAAACTAGTCAAGTTCCTGTGTGTTGCAACAGAAACACGTTTTTTAACGAAATAATGAAATCATGCCACATGTTTACAAAAATAAAATTACACTTTGAGTTGCCATGGGAAGGGAGAAGTGGGTAATGGCCCGGCCATGGGAGTAGGTATGGACAAAAGGAGAGAGATGTGGTTGGTTTCCTTTTTATTCACGAGAGGGGGGAGCGTGTTGCATCCCATGGCCCTTATATCGGCACATTGCTTTTCTTATAGAGGAGGAGAGGGTGGATGGATGACTACCATCAACTCGTATTTATATATTAGTAAAGATACTAGCATAGTGCCCCGCGTCGTGACGGATATCAAATAAATATACCACAAGTTCTAAACTTAAAAAATGCAAAAATAATTGTCCTGAAATCTAAAAAAAATTGCATACATAATCCACATTAGGATTATATCAACCAGCCACATGCATATGCACACATGTAGACGATACAATCATATGCAAAAGATCTTAAAAGTAACACGTCTACATAGATCTATCCAAAAAAAAGAACTTTTGCAAAATTGGCTATGCAACACCCGACTTTTCTAGCATTTGCTCCAGGACATTTGCTTTTTGTGTCTGTTGAAAGACGCTAAACTTTGATGACTCTTTGCTGGTGGACACTTTAGCCATTAAAATAAAATATCTAGCCAAGGGGGGAGAGAGAAGGTGGGTGAAAAGTCTATTTTGCCCCTGGCGCCTTCTTCCTCCTCTGCTTTCCCTCCTCATTTTCTCCTCTTATCTCTGATTCAGATCATGTCGATATTGCTTAGCATCTATACTACCAGCCAGGGTTCAAAATCTCGCCGAGATTTCGGAAATCTTGGCCGAAATTTCGGATTTTGGCTGGCGTCGAGATTCCAAATCTCGGCGGGATTTTAAAAAAATTAGGGCTGCTACAGTGATTTTGGTAAATTAGGGCGAAATCTCGATCAATTTCGTCAAGATTTCGGTGAATTTCACCAAAAATTCGGTTTCCCCGGTTTCAAATTTGCTCTTTGAATTTCGTTCGGATTTCGGCCAAAATTCTGAAATCTTGCCGAAATTTCGGATTTTGGCCGCCTCCAAGATGTGGTCCGAAAACGAAATTTGAAACCTTGCTACCAGCCATGGCTCACGCACTAAGAGTGGCAGTGTTAGGGGCAAAATGGACTTTTCATCCACCTCTCATCCCTCAGCAAGATATTATATTTTTAATGGCTAGTGTCTACCAGTAAAGAGCCACTAGAGTTTCGTGTCTTTTGGTAAAGGCACAAAAAGCCAATGTCCTGGAGCAACTGCCACAAAAGTTGGGTTATCCTTAGCCAATTTTGCCAAGATCTTTTGAAGTGAGGGGGGCGATGAGAGGGATGGTAGAACCCTACCATCACAAGAGCCATCAGACCAGATTTGTTATTTTATTTTCGTTTTGAAAACTTTCAAACCTTATCAAGGTTCAAAAAAGGGTTGGAGGGTTGGAAACGTATACTCATTTTCTCCTTTTTTTTTCTGTACGAGTAAAGACTATTTCAGTGATTCTTAGTTAAATTACCTCTATTTTGAAATAGATGCCATTAAACAATTCATACAGCAAAAACTTTTGAAACTTTGTCCACCATCACAACCACCAAGTCCTTCTTAGAGTAAAGACTATTTCAGTGCTTCATAGTGAAACTTCCTTCATTTCGAAATAGATGCTATTTAACAATTCATACAGCCAAAACTTTTGAAACTTTGTCCACAAATATACACAAGTATTTGGATTGGTAACATCATAATAATATGATAGATTTTTCATCGAAAGTACTTATATAGTATCATTTTCTTATATATAATTTTGGTTAGGATAACAATATAAAATTAATGATCAAAGTTGTCTATTATAGACCATGCCATTGTCTGAATGACATCTATTTTGAAGTGGAGGTTTGTAAGTTGATTTGTCTGTCATCATCTAGCTTTATTCTTCATAAGTGGGCTTCTTTTCAGAAGTGCAATGCAGCTAAACTTCAATGTAATATTTACAACTAATCTTTCAACTGCTGCAGGTCCTTGGAGCGCTTTGGTACTTGCTTTCCATTCAAAGCAAAGATGCCTGCTGGCGACAGCAGTGTAGTAATCATACGGGATGTAATCCTGCATATTTATACTGTGGGGTTGATGATAAGAATGGTACAAATGCTTTCTTACAGACTGCTTGCCTTCCAAGTAGCCCCCCAAACAATCTTCCAGACCCACTCTTTGGAATTTATGTGCCAGCACTCCAAAATGTCTCACAATCAACAAGTTTCTTTGCGAAATTGTTCTATTGTGTTTGGTGGGGTCTGCAAAATCTTAGGTTTGTCGACAAAACTTCAAATGTATTTTCTGTGTTTAACCAATATATACTTATATTTATGTCTTGGTCAATTTAATGCAGCTCCCTTGGCCAAAACCTGAAAACAAGCACTTATACGTGGGAGAATTTATTTGCTGTTTTTGTCTCAATATCAGGCCTGGTTCTGTTTGCACTGCTAATCGGTAATGTGCAGGTAAATATATTTAGCACTGATAGCTAGTAATTTTGTAATTCATTTTCTTGATTTTACTTTAAGAAATTATATGTATCTTGGACCAAAAATAATGAAAATTCCTTGTTGAATTTCTTGCTTCAATAAAACTTGCATTGCAATAATAAATATGCTAATGTTAAACAATCTGCTGTGATTCTGATACCTACATAATAAATCGGAGAGTTCTTAAATTCTAGACTGATGCTAAGGAAATATATCCCAATACAAAAGAGAAATACTTTGTGAGTAAATTTTACACAAAAACTGAAAACCGGCCAATTGATCTTGAAAAAAATGAACTTCATCTTCTGGTGCCACCTATTGTGACGTGAGTACTATCATGGAACCTTGTGGTGCTGGTGCCACATGTCAGCTGTCCATGCTCATTGCCATGATACCATTGTGAGGCTAACACCAGCATAGTCTTGGTAGAAAAATGGTTCATATTAGTTGTGTTGGCTCCCTTAACAAATTTTCCCACCATCTTTCTGAGGTAACACTAGAACTAGTCTTCGTAGGAAAAATAGTTCAGGTTTTCAAAATGAATACTGCAAAAGGTTAATTCCTTTGATCGTGCAATAAAGAACTCAAAAGAATGTTCCAAGTGACCCCTCATATAGAATCTTACATTTACAATAAGGTGTTTTTGCCGACAGGCAACAGCTAGGCTATTAGCTAACTCATGTTTTTTTGGGGGGTCCTTGTCTTTGTGTTTTTCAGACCTATTTGCAGTCAGCCCATCTGAGAAGAGAAGAAATGAGAGTGAAAAGCCGTGACACAGATCAATGGATGTCATATCGGCTGCTTCCTGAGAACCTCAAGGAACGAATACGGCGTTATGAACAATATAGATGGCAAGAGACGAGCGGAGTTGATGAAGAGCTCCTCATGATGAACCTCCCGAAGGATCTTAGGAGGGCTATAAAAAGACATCTTTGTTTATCACTTCTCATGAGGGTATGTTCTCACAAGTTTCTGATTCTGAGAGTAACCTCCTGGCTACCACTTAACAGTAATCGTTAATACCGGACTGAGCCAGTTTTAGAAAAGTTAGCTGGCCAAGTAAAAAAATTGAGCTATATACACCAATAATTTTGGGTTGTCTGGCCTAATAGTGTTATCAAACTTTTGGCTACTAGTTATGGGGCATCCTTCAGTTTGGAGGTCCTGTGTTCAAACATCATGTTCATTAAGAACTATGGTACTGGGAAAAGGAAAGAAGGGTGAAAAACTGAAAGGACAAAGGACTAAAGGAGGGGTATGGGAGTTCTTTTTATTGGTGTCAAGGAGGGTTGTGTACGTTTTGTTTGTGTTGATGTTTGCTGGCAATGGACCAATTGGATACGGTGCCATCATCCAACTTTTGTTCCTTATATATGCATCTGAAATACACTCCATTTATGCATTTTAGACATTTCCTCTCATTGATGTGGATTTACACAACTCTGCAAAGTTTACTAGCACTGTAGCACATCATGATCTTAGGGGGACTCCTTGGGCACATGTTTCCAAGAAGAACATGGAATTTTAACACAGTAGCAATTTTTTGTTATTATTTTTATATATGGATCAAGATCTTCCGTCCCCTGGTCATCTTGAACGTTTTAACTTGCTGTTTTCTTTTTTTGTCCAGGTTCCATTGTTTGAAAACATGGATGATCAGCTCCTGAATGCCATGTGTGACCGCCTAAAGCCTGTTCTATACACAGAAGGTAGCTGCATTATTCGAGAGGGGGACCCAGTAAATGAAATGCTTTTCATCATGAGAGGAAATCTTATGAGTGTGACGACAAATGGTGGAAGAACCGGCTTCTTCAACTCTAATGTTCTGAAAGGCGGAGATTTCTGCGGTGAAGAGCTCCTGACCTGGGCTCTTGACCCCACATCAATATCCAGCCTCCCGAGCTCAACCAGGACAGTGAAGTCGATGTCTGAAGTTGAAGCTTTTGCTTTGAGGGCAGAAGATTTGAAGTTTGTGGCCACCCAATTCCGACGACTTCATAGCAAACAGCTCCAGCACACATTTAGGTTCTACTCGCAGCATTGGCGAACCTGGGCCGCTTGTTTTATACAAGCAGCCTGGCACAGGTGCTGCAGAAAGAAGATTGAAGATTCTTTACGTGAGAAGGAGAGGAGGTTGCAACTCGCGATTGTGAACGACAGCTCTACTTCACTCAGCTTCGGGGCAGCAATCTATGCTTCACGTTTTGCTCGCAACATGATGCGGATCTTGAGGAGAAATGCCACCCGCAAGGCCTGCCTGCAGGAAAGAGTGCCTGCAAGGCTGTTACAAAAGCCGGCAGAACCCAACTTTTCTGCAGAAGAGCAGTAGTTATGATTGCTGTTTTGCAAGCAAGAATATGGAAGGTTTTTTTCGGCATGATTTATGCAGCTCTACTTGTGATGTTGCGTTTAGTTTACAGTAGCAATTCGAAGGAGAGAAGAAGAAAATTTGTAATAGCATAACGATTGAATGATGTACATGGCTATTTGGATTGGAGCTTTCTCTGTAACACTGTTTATGTGTTTGTATATCATTAGGTGATAGGTGTGATTAGTAATCTGGTGCTGTATACAGAACATGTGCATAGTGAGTATTCCATGCCGTGTTCCCATGTCGTCGTTGAAATCCGAGAATGGAACAGGGTCACATTGTAAATGCAGCTGATATAGAATGGATTGTTGCAGGTTTTGCAGCTACATTATGTTTACAAGAGGGGAAAATGATTAAACCATTGCTTGAAATTGTATATCTGTTGCCTAGTGCTGCGCTGGTTTCCCGGGAAGTCGTAAGCAGGGTTTGAAAAGTCTACGAAAATCACAGTGATTTCTAACCGTATTGAGCCGCTCATATTTGAAATCGTTTGGTAAATCAGTTCATTAAACTGAATTTATGTGATGTTTTAGAGCAAAATTGAATATATATTATAGAAAAAAGAAAAAATTGGGACAAAACAGTCAACAACAGTGCTGTTATTGTCTTTGTATATGTCCTTCTGTTTTTTATTTTCTAGGAGCACTAAATGAAGTCTAATATTTTTGGAAATTTTACTACATGGTCCTTGGGCATTTTTTTATGATACCATTAAAATTTCAGAGTATTATCAAGCTTGTAAATCTTTATAAAAATCTAATAGTGTCTCTGTTCCTTTTCATTAATTGTTGTTTTTTATTTTCCAGAAGCACTAAATGAGTTCAAAAATTATTGAAATTTCTCGGACGTGTTTTATATATTAATTGGGATTCATTTAGATTTTCTTCAATTTCTTCCTATTTTCTGTATTTTTTTTTCTAAATTTCCTTGAGTGTGCTGATTTTCAATGTAAACCGGTTTTTACATGTGCCGATCTAGATAGAAAATCGAACAAAACCAGTCAAAAACCGAACAAAATCGGTTAAATTGGTTGGTTTTTGTTTTTTTCGCTAGCGAATTGAAAATTTTAACTTTACAATTCATTCGGTTTTTACCGATTTTCGACGAAAATCGACACCGAGTTGGTCTCAATTTTCCAAATTGGTTCGTTAAGGTAAACCCTAGTCATAAGCAATAGATATCTAGATGGTGAAGCGGAAGCCCCTCTTTGTTACTCTCTTTGCTTTTTTTCTCTTCTTTTATGAATTATGATTGAGAATCTGCATAGTTAATTTTTTTTCCCAAATTTAACCCCTTTACTACTCCATTCGTTGATAAATATAAGGCCTATAGTTTGAATGATCATGTTGAAAAATATAAGGCATGTATGTAGATTTAATGAGCCTTTCCACTTATACCCCTATTTATTCTCTCTCAACTATATGCATTTATTCATTATCTCTCATTTTTCAAGACAATTAGGAGGGATATGTAAGTCATTTCCTCTCATGCTTTTCTCAATTTGACCACAACCTTAATCCTTGAGCAAAATCAAAGTAAGCCTTATATTTATCAACGGAGGGAGTATTATCTAGATTGGTCACATGAAAACTATTTTATCAGATTTAGAGTCCCATGATATTATAACTGTCCTAATTTTATGGTACTAACATACTACAGATATGCTAATTGTAGCTAGAAACGAAATTTATCTGATCTTTTGTAGGAAATAAAAAAGGCAACATAGAAATCAGTTGCGTGATGTGCAGACAGCCCGAGCATATCAAATGGCCATCGTCTCGAGGCAGTGAAAAATCTGTGTTTTAAGAGACGGTGCCGTTCTTTGGTGGAGACAAATCGCTCGCGGTCTTGGGCCACACAGAGCAGCAGACAGCAGCGCAGTTGAGCCTTTCCTGTCACCGTCCCTTGCAGTCACTACCACGTACGTGACAGGTTATTTTCGTTTTTCTTCTCGTTTTCGGCAGACAAACACGACGAGGCTACAGCCTACCGGTCTCCACGAGATGGGTTGGTTGGCTGTTCAAGGATGTTACTGTTCAGTGTTGATCAAATATGAGACTGACAAGTACATACACCTCTATCCAACCTCGATCATTACGATGGGTTAGGCTGTATCTACCTATATATATGGAAAATTGGAAATAAACCGAATCATCCGAACCATATCCCTGGTGTTTGTTAACTGCCCGACCATCGAGCAGCTGCATGGCTGCATCGCGCTAACAGAGAGGTATGTTCTTGTTACTTCTTCAATTCGTGGTTTCTCTCAAATCTAACTTTTTTTTCTGCTTAAATTGGTATTTTATCCGGTACCATGTCCGCATCCCGACATCCGATCGGATACCAAACGTTTCGATCAGACATAATTCCGCTTCCATTTCCAAGTACCATTTGTTAATTTGTGATGCAGCAAATTTCGCCGACATGGCACAGTCAGATGAAAGCATCCAGAACGACGGGCAGTTTCGCCCTTATCGTAGAGGACAACGCGGTTCACATCCCTCGCACGATTGACCACGATGGCAGCAAAGATACTATCTTTTGCAGGCATGGCTGTACATCTTGCTGGAATCAAACGTGCAGTACCAAATGTCAGGCCCCTGTGATCTCACACGTGGATATGTAATGTAGTACCAAAGTACGCCCTTTATTGATTTTTATAGGACGAGGTTTGACTATGCTCATAGATTTAGAAAGCTTTAAAATTGGAAAAGATGACAAAGAGAATTATTAAAGTACCATTTCTTTAAGGGCTTTAGAACTACGAGAGAGACTAGTTTATACGATAAGTCGTACATAATGCTTGAAAAAAATAAGAAAATAAATAAAGATAAAAGAGAGAAAGTAGCATTAAAGATCTATGCATGTCTTATAATTTTCAACTAGAATGCAAACTAAATAGACCTTATAAAAAACAATGGGGGAGTATAGATGTATTCATCCCAAAAAAGAGTACAGAAAACTATGTTAGGAGATATGATTTACTCCCTCTGTCTAAATTTATAAGTTGTATTTTTTGAATGGTCATGTCGATGAATATCATATTCCAATACAAAATTAGTGTGATATTCTCTTTATACCCCTAATAAATATCCATATTTATTTTATATTCTTTACATGCATGCATTGAATACAATGCTTAGTGATAATAATAAGAGAGTAATCTAGTCATTTTTAATATCTTCTTTGCCTATATGCTGAAAAGAAATACGACTAGTAAATTTGGAAGCACAATTGCAGAGGACTCGGCCAAATTAGTCGATGCTCAATTCGTGCATGGCTGAGCTGAAACAGTGCTTAGAGGGGGATGATGTGGCACTGCTGCTACTTCTAACAAACTTATAGTTAATCTATCTCTACATGGTTGCCTATATCCTTAGCCCAAAGGGGATTGTTACTCGTGCATTGTAGTGGTGACCAAGAACAAAGGATGACATAAATATATGAAAATGTGAGAGCAACGATCTGAAATAACAAGGATATATTCATTTCGATATTTGCCAATGCTTTGGTACATTAAATTAATTACAAGAGATAATAGATACTCCTTCCGGTTCAGAAAACTTGTTGGCTTGGGATACGTGCAGTCAAACTTTTGAAACTTTAGCTATCAATTTCTTTTTAAATATTTAGATTGGATGTATAAAAATCATGTGTAGATTCGTCTCGAAACGTACTTTCATAATATTATAATTTTATTAGATTTTTTAAATATATTACAATAGAAATTAGTGGTCAAAGTTGAGTTTTAGGGATCATATCGATGTCCAAAATGATAACTATTTGTGACTGGAGAGAGTAATCTGTGGTGAAAAATTTGGTGGAGATGATATTCTTGTCATGGTGGCTCTCCCTTGGTGTTTCTCTGAATTATTTTTTAATGAAAAATTACAGAAATAATACGCCAAATTAAAAAAATTACAAATATACACCTCTGTCGCTATTTCAATTAGCGACAGAGAGCTACTACCATTAACGACAGCTCTTTATAACTATTGGCGACAGAGTCTCTGTCGCTATTTCAATTGGCGAAAGAGTCTCTGTCGCTAATTCAAATAGCGACAGAGGTGTATATTTGTAATTTTTTAATTTGGCATATTATTTCTGTAATTTTTCATTAAAAAAATATTATAAAAAAAATAATTCATGTTTCTCTTATCTCTTTGTTGTAAATGCAACTAGACACGTGGGTGCGGCGCACGCCGCAGCGTAAAATCTAGGTCTTCCCGCAAAGAAAGGGATCAAGATGTAATTTTAAAAATCTTCGAGACAAATCGCACAATTTTCGTAACGTGCGCTGTAATTTTTAAAGGTTTCCGGGACTCTGGGATAATTTTTTTTGGATAATTTTAAAAAGTTTCCGTGACTCGGGGATATTTTTTTTTGTGGCATCTCTGAAAAACCCAAGCAATGCGTGGGCGCTACGCACACGGCGTACTGCGCCGCGCTAGACGCAACATGAAATCTAAGCCTTCCTGTGAAGGAAGGGACCCGGATGTAATTTTTAAAAATCTCTGAGACAAATCGCATAATTCTCGTAGTGCACGCTGTAATTCTAAAAATATTCTAGGTCTCTAGGATAAATTTTATTTTGGGGGGGGGCATTTATGAAAAAACCAGGCCTTCTCGCGAAGAAAAGGACTTAGATGCAATTTTAAAAAATTCTTAGGAAAAAAACCCATATTTTTGAGGTCTTTTCAGCAGAAAGGACACATATGTAATACTATGGATTTTAAGAATCTTTTCGCAAAAAAATAAGGCCATATGGTGGTTGCGCACCAGCGCCACGCGTCGTGGGGGTGGTGGGGGGGGGGCGGTGCTCAAAGGCGATATGGATGTGGCGAGAGCACGCAAAAGGTGCGTGTTTTAATAAATGCAATATGGGTCCTCTTTATAGCAAGGTTTTTAGTGTTGCAAAGAGTTTTACACCGTCAGTGACTGAATACGGCCTCGGACCCTTCACAAACCTTATCCCATTTGACATGACGAAGCCGTAAGAGTATGGTACGGTCTCATCAAACCGTACCTTAAACCGTATTCTTTTCTCAAGGGTTGGTCCGCGGTTATCAAGTATGGTTCTCTTCTTCTTGACAATATCTTTCCACTTCAGCCCTTGGTATCGTGTGTTCTTGCTTCGGATCCTGCATATGACAACAGCTAATTAACACATATCTTGTACATTTGACAATTAATTAATAGTTAGTCGAGAAACTAATATATAAAATTAGTGAAATATATGAATTAAATAGTAGGAAAATGATGTGCTTTTTTAGTGCATCAACTATGCTTACATTTATAAGTTTGTGATTATCATTTATTATAAATAAAAAATTCGGTTACATATCACACTAGTCTTTGCGGCAAAAATTCATGACAAGAACCATGGTAGTAATATAAGTACATGTATATATATATATATATATAGATAGAGAGAAAGAGAGAGAGGAAGTCGAAATGGGGATACCATGGTGCCTGGTCATCATGATTTCAAATGCACGAATTCAAGCCATATTTGAGTATACTTTTCAAAAATTTCAATTTTAGGTATATACTCATCTATAACAATTCAAATAAAATACATACCTTTGAAAAAATATACTCGAATTCAAAGATTTTGAACTAGTTTGGATCACATGCTTTGTTGATTTATATATAAAATCAGCACATACCTATAACCAAACTATCATAAAAAAGGGAAACTCTAGTTTAAATTTCAGTTCAAGCTTGTTTGAACTAGCTAATAAACTAGTTAAACTCAGCATTATATATATATATATATATATATATATATATATATATATATATATATATATATATATAAGTTAAAGAACCTTCTAGTATCGTAATATAATAATTTCCACGTATCACGAATAATAAGTGATATGTGATGTGGTAGGTACCGCTTTATTGAAAAGAAGATATGGTCTGGGAAGAACACGCGTACAATCCACACGTTATTTCTGCACCCGAATCAGGTGCTTGCAGTAGTAGCTGCCAAACACTAAAAAAAGAAAGAGTTGTACCGTTACGTGGTGCTCGTGTTTTACAGAAAGATCTTATTTTCCTACAATTGATGTAACATTCACAGCTACAGAATCAATAATCCTTATCAACATATCACTGTCGATTCATCAAAAATCGGCAGTCTTAATATTATCACTACCGGTTCGGATAGAAAACCGGCAGTAACAGCTTTTTTCTGATAAACCGGCAGTGATAAATCCCTTATTACTGTCTGTTCGGACAAAAACCGACAGTAATACTATCACTGCCGGTTTTTTAGAAGAACCGACAGTGCTGATATTTTTCGAAAAATCATAATTTTTTCATACAGAGTCGGATGGAGATAAAATTTATATGAAAATTGTAGTTCTCGACGAGTTCTACAACTTTGCAGTTTACAACTTTTTCATTTGAAGTAATTTAGATATCAAAATAATGGTATCACTGCCGGTTGGCGGTTCGTATTAGCAACCGGCAGTAATAATGTTATCAACTATTTTTCGAAAAATCATAACTATTTCATATGGAGTCTGATGGAGATAAAATTTATATGAAAATTGTAGCTCTCGACGAGTTCTACAACTTTATGGTTGACAACTTTTTCATTTAAAGTAATTTAAATATCCAAACAATGGTATTACTGCTGGTTGGCGGTTCGTATTCCCAACCGACAGTAATAATGCTATCAACCATTTTTTGAAAAATCATAACTTTTTCATACGGAGTCGGATGGAGATAAAATTTATAATTGTAGCTCTCGACCCGTTCTACAAATTTGTAGTTGACAACTTTTTCATTTGAAGTAATTTAAATATCCAAATAATGGTATCACTGGCGGTTGGTGGTTCGTATTCCCAACCGGCAGTAATAATGCTATCAACCATTTTTGAAAAATCATAACATTTTCATACGGAGTCGGATGGAGATAAATTTTATATGAACATTGTAGCTCTCGACGAGATCTACAACTTTGTAGTTGACAATCTTCTCATTTGAAGTCATTTAGATATCCAAATAATCATCAAAAGTTTCGGAGACAAAGGAACAAAAGGAAAATATATCCTATACCAGTTGAGGAATGAATGATAGGTGAGATGATAAGGTGGGTTCGCGCGGGGCAGCAGATCGCGAGTTCGAGTCCTAGCAACCGCACGCGCGCGTATTTCGCGCGAAAATCGCGTGACTTGTGTGACTTGCAGTCATGCGTAGAATACGGTGTGGTCGGTCTGGGTGCAAATAATTTTTTTTATTTTACCGAGTGATTTACGAACCGGACTATCGCTGCCGGTTCGCATATAAACCGGCAGTGATACCGACATCACTACCAACTAGTTGGACTATCACTGTCGGTTCTAAAATCCGGCAGTGATGCTAGTTTGGAACCGACAGTGATATGGTATTCTGTAGTAGTGATTATGACATTTACATATATATACTATTGTAAGAATTATAAATTGTACATGTAGGTTAAAAATCCAAAAGTTGTAAAAATATTTCTGCAAAACATGGGGTCGATTCACCGAAAATGCCACTGAAAAAACTACATAATTGTCAACTAGTATTGAGTCCGCAAGTTGTTGTAGTAATTCTATTCCCTTTTCTAATTCAGGATGAGAAAGTTTATAAATCAATTACCGAAGGAAGATGGAGCATTATAGCAAATGAGCTAAGCGCACAAATCCAGGACAAATCTAATTGGCTTTTCAATTTTATTTTTTTAGAAATATTTTGTAGGTTGTAAATTATAGTATGTATAGGAAGATAGAATAACCTAAATAGTTGATGTATTTGATTGAGCATAGGAGGTTATATATATAGATATATATTCAACGCGTAGCATAGCTATTCTACACGTCGGTCGTAACTTGTAACCCTGTAACAAGGCGCAAGCGTATGGCCCAAAAAAAGCCGCAACCATAGCATCAACACCGGCAATAAATTTCACTAATGAATTAACAGGCTAATAATAAATGCATCGTTGTATGTACACTGATCTATGAAAACCATCAATGACTAGTATCGATAGTAAAAGAAGTAGATAGCTTACTTATAATAAAAGTTTAAAAGAAAAAAATTATGCTAATGGAAGTAAACGTATGTGTAAATGGTAGTTAGAATTCTATTTTGACGTTACATAACTTACTTCTAATAGTGGTCTAAAAGTAAAATGTTATGCTGACGGTAGTAAACGACGCCATGGCCAACCACCGGGTAGTAAAATGTTATGTTAATGGTCTAAATGAAGTACATAACTTACTTCTAATAGTGGTGTAAAAGTAAAATGTTAGGCTGATGGTAGTTCTTTTACTATTTTATACATTAACTTTTACTACCTTATTTACTATATTTTAGTATAAAGAACTAATAAAGCTATTATCTATATTTTACTATAAAGAACTAATAAAGCTATTACTGCATCGGAATCATGGCTAACCAATTAATAAATACGTTCTCTAGTTTATACCGGAATATGTTTTTTTCTTTGTTTAGTCAGAACTTTTTATTCGCAGCTCCGATTCACAAACGAATTTCACCGGTAGATTACTGACGACGAGAGGAATAGCACAATATAAGTTTCGGTAATAAACTTCGCATAAATTAAATTTTACTGCTAAAAGAACATCAATTTACTGTTTATTAGCGAGACTTATATCATTCTGTTCCTCTCGTCGTGAGTAATCTACTGACGAAAATCGTTCGTGAATCAGAGCTACGAATAAAAAGTTATGGCTAAAATAAAGAACGAACAGATAGATGTATAAACTACAAAACATATTTTTTAGTAGGTTTGACTACGTTACGAACACAAATAGATTGACAAATTTTACTATATCTATTGCGTAGTATTACTATTTAAATAGCTTAAATTTACTACTATATACTGGAACCGCAGAATAGTCATAGACGTGTTTTCTATGAAATGATGCCATGATGTCCTATGTTTTTACTACCATTTACTAACGTGATGTGTTATGTTTTACTAGTTTACTGATTCATTTTTGTAGCCGAACTGTATATTACTAAATCATTCATGCCAAATCAAGAATTTCCTCTCGGATATTCCTTTGGCACATTTCGCAGGCGAGATCTACTTTTAGGATGTAGACTCCTTGACCTGCACGTAGGTAAAACGGCAGAAGCTTAAATTTTTTCTTGATTATTCGAGACCTGATCGCAATTCTGCCTTCACTATTATTGTATGGCATGCATGTATATACGTGTGTTCCTTAATCCTTATCCTGATCATATATAATAACTTTGAGTACTATAGTATGTTAGACTTCACCGGCGATCACCGATGCCCGTGGAAGAAGAGCTGTGCTCAAGAACACACACACGAACTGAAACACAAATTGGACTCGAGATGATTTTGGTGTCGCACAACAACTGCCACTTTTCTGTGTTCTTCTCTTCTATTTATTATGCAAATACATGCAAGCATATGTAAAGCTAACAGACGGTGGAACGTTTCCTGCGTCGCGGATTGATCGTGTCCATCCCCACGACTCCGCATGACGCGTTCACGCGCTCCTCCTCTCGGCACGTCGCGAGCTATTCTTGCCACGGCCTCCTACGCGCACGGCAGCCACAATCCGGTGCTCGTGCACATGCAGAACAAACCAAACGGTAGCAAATGACTAACTAACTATGTGTGTGCAAAGCTTAACTAACATAGTATGCAATGGGCGAGTGATCTTCAGTTCTCCACATAAATGTCATGTTAAGAGATCGAATTAAAAAAACTCACCTTCTCAGCCAGTAGAACTACGTGCAGTCTACTGTTAGTACCGCTTCAACTTACTAGCTAGCATTCTGAGAAGTTAGCGACCTACCGGTTTCTCACTCATGCATCTGCCTTTCTACATGATATATATATATATATATATATATATATATATATATATATATATATATATATATATATATATATATATATATATATATATATATATGGATAGTAAGTTGAAGCGTGAGTTATTTTGCTGTCTGATGACAGATTTTACTATTTATATATATAGAATTTACTATCCTTATATATAGATTTTACTATCATACAGAGAGTTCACCGGCCTGTGTAGTCTCTAGTCCCATTGATTTTACTATATATATGTATATATACTTTACCATCGGTATCTATGTATTCTATATCTAGCACACTAATCCCATTAATTTTACTATATGTGTAGTATCTCTACTACTTCTAATTAGGAGTTGGTGGCAGTGGTCCGTTCTCCTTTAGAGTATCTGATTTGTTGGATCTGGCATGAACGGCTGAAATAGAAGATGATTTAATCATATCTTAGATGGAAGGATTTTATCATATCTTTTTTTAATAGAAATATTATTTTAACATATCTCTATTCATATGTTCTTACTATAGAAGGATGTTATTCATATATCATGGAAGGATTTTCTCATCATGTCCTGCATGGATAGAAGGATATACTCACCATATCCCATAATACGGGAATTCTATCTCATCATATCTGGAAATGTATAGATTAAAAGGAAAGAATCACACAACCAAATCATGTGCCAATCACGAAGATGTCGGGGAGACCTGGCTTCCATCCGCCTACGTACGCTGCCTTCTGCTTTCATCTACTCCCTATTAGAGGGCACCCACTCTCATCTCCAGGAGGATAGACCGGTCGATAGTGGAAACACACGCAGGAAGAGAAGAGAAAGGCTGTGTGCAAGAAGCAAGAAGATTTCCTGCAAAAGGAAGGTAATAACTTTCTCGTCCTTCAATGGTAAGGATTGATATCTCTCTACTAATTCTAATTAAGAGTTGGTGGCGATCATCCGTTCTCCTTCAGAGTACTTGATTTAATCATATCTTAGATGAAAGGATTTTATCATATCTTTTTAATAGAAATATTATTTTAGCATATCTCTATTCACATGTTCTTACTATGGAAGGATGTTATTCATATATCTTATAAATGGAAGGATTTTCTCATCATATCCTACATGGATAGAAGAATATACTCACCATATCCCATAATATGGGAATTATATCTCATCATATCTGAAAATGCATAGATTAAAAGGAAAGAATCACGCAACCAAATCACGTGCCAATCACGAAGATGTCGGGGAGACCTGGCTTTCATCCGCCTACGTACGCTGCCTTCTGCTTTCATCTACTCCCTATTAGAGGGCACCCACTCTCATCTCCAGGAGGAGAGGCCGGTCGATAGTGGAGACACACGCAGGAAGAGAAGAGAAGAGAAAGGCTATGTGCAAGAAGCAAGAAGATTTCCTGTAAGAGAAAGGCAATAACTTTCTCGTCCTTCAATGGTAAGGATTAATATCTCTCTACTAATTCTAATTAAGAGTTGGTAGCGATCGTCCGTGCTCCTTCAGAGTACTTGATTCGTTAGATCTAACATGAACGGTTGAGATGGAAGAGGATTTAACCCGATAGTCAAATCTCTTTGGAGGAACAAATTTTTCCTACTATTGAAACATAACTAAAGTTAGTGTTCTTTGCAAATAAATTTTTTGTCGTAAATTTAGTTTTCGTTGCAACGCACGGGCACATGACTAGTTCATCTAGCACTAGTTATTTTGCTGTTCGGCCAGTCCTTCATCGGCAACCTGCAGTTCTACTGACCACAGATACGTAGATGGAATATCATCCATGCAACAAGGAGTATATGATACATAGCTACGAGAGATCTAGAGCTTAATTTGGCTAGCTAGCTTCTGCTGCTGCATGATGTGCAAGTCTTTTTGTTTTGATTCCGCATGTATGGGTAATTTGACTAGCTAGTTATGTATGGTTCAGAGATGTCCAGCGTGCTTTGCCTTTACTCACTGTTCTTGTTACTAAGCAAACACTAAAACAATATGCTAAAGTAATATTTGGCTAGCTAGCTTCTTGTTGCTGCTGCACTCTTCTTACATGTAGCTAGCGACAATTCAAACATGGAAACGCGCTTCGGGGTCACGTCCTCCGGCGGCCAGACCATCGTCTTCCAGAACATCGTGCCGGAGAAATGGAACAAGTGCAACCAAAGTTAATTGTTGCCATTTCTCATTCGATGGCAATCTGCTTGCTACTGGTGCTCATGATAAAAAGGTGTGGTTGTCAACACAAAAGTAATTTTTATTTTGCCAGTGCTATAGACTCAACAGATTGCTGAACTCTTTAGCATGATAATATAGATTTTACTATCTATCCAAATATATTTTAATATATATATGTATATTACTATCCATATGCCTATAACCTTTATTACTACACAGACTATGCAGGCTGCTGCCCCTCTACATGATAGTAGAATCTATATACATGGATAGTAAAATTTGTCACCTGACAGCAAAACAACTATTTATTAGCTAGACTTATATCATTCTGTTTCTCTCGTCGTCAGTAAGTTATTGGTAAAAACCTTTCGCGAATTGGAGCTACCAATAAAAAATTATGGCTAAAACAAAGAAAAAACATATTCACATACAAATTACGAAACACATTAACTAGTTGGTTTGGCTACATAACTGGGCAGTCTGTTGCGCTGTGATTAGTGTGTTGCATGGCTCGGTTGGACTGAGTTAAATGGCCCGAGCGTACAATAGGCTATTCTACACGCAGGTACATAATATCGTTTCTATATATATATATGTGTGTATATATGTATACATACATACATATACCTAAATACATATATGTCTACATATCCATATATATACATACATGCATACATATATATAGTACAATTACCTAGGCGCTATATTGATTCAAAATGGGTATTCCCTTATGTATTTGCATTCGAATTTTTTTGAAATTTTTAGGATGTTGAGTTTAACTAGTTCAAACAAGTTCGAACTGAAATTGAAACTAGAGTTTCCTTTTTTATCATAGTTTGATTGTAGGTATGTGTTGATTTATATATAAATCAGCAAAGCATGTGATCTGAATTCATTCAAACCTTTGAATTTGATTATATTTTTTCAAAGGTATGTGTTTCATTTGAATTATTATATATGGGTATATACCTTAAAACTGAAAGTTTCGAAAAATATACCCGAATTTGGCTTGAATTCAAGCATTTAAAACTATGGTGCCCCATTTCACCGTCATATATATATCAGATACAAATCGCAATTGATTCTATTCTCTCTCTAATAATCTTACCATACAAGTCATATATTCTAATATCCTCCTGCAGTCGGAGCGAGAGCGTCGCGGATGCTCAGGCTAGAGAAGAAATTGACGAGGATGCTCAAGTTGGAGTAGAAGCTGATGAGAAGTGCCATACAAAGAGCCAGATGGTTTTATTATAAAACCGTTTGTGATATCTACAGGAGTTATCACTGATGGTTTTATTATAAAACTGTCTAGGATTCTATGTATATCACTGATGGTTTATGAATAGAATCATTTGTGATATCTCGTAGCGATATATAATACAGAGCTCCGAGCTACTTAGTATTTTTTAGGATTTTGGGATCTATCTTTGAGGTGGCATGGTAAAACAAGACAATTGATTTTGAAAGGTGATCGTAGATCCATTTGATTTTGGTGATCTAAGGTTAGTAATGGGTTCTAATTGCATTATATTCAAGATCTAGCTTGGTAAGGGGATAATTTGAAAATTGTTTAGATCTAGCTTGTAGATCCATGTGTTCTTGGTGATCTAAGGTTAGTAATGGGTTCTAATTGCAGTATATTCAGGATCTAACTTGGTAAGGGGAGAATTTGAAGATTGTTTAGATCTAGCTTGTAGATTCATGTGTTCTTGGTGATCTAAGGTTAGTAATAGCTTCTAATTGCATTATATTCAATATCTAACTTGGTAAGGAGATAATTTGAAGATTTTAGATCTACCTTGTAGATCCATGTGTTCTTGGTGATCTAAGGTTAGTAATGGGTTTTAATTGCATTATATTCAAGATCTAGCTTGGTAAGGAGAGAATTTGAAGGTTTTTTATATCTAGCTTGTAGTTCCATGTGTTCTTGATGATCTAAGTTTAGTAATTGGTTCTAACTGCATTATATTCAGGATCTAACTTGGTAAGGGGAGAATTTGAAGATTGTTTAGATCTAACTTGTAGATTCATGTGTTCTTGGTGATCTAAGGTTAGTAATAGCTTCTAATTGCATTATATTCAAGATCTAACTTGGTAAGGAGAGAATTTGAAGATTTTTAGATCTACCTTGTAGATCCATGTGTTCTTTGTGATCTAAGGTTAGTAATGGGTTCTAATTGCATTATACTCAAGATCTAGTTTGGTAAGGAGAGAATTTAAAGATTTTTTATATCTAGCTTGTAGTTCCATGTGTTCATGATGACCTAAGGTTAGTAATTAGTTCTAACTGCATTAATATATTTAATACTTAGCTAGCTAGTTTGGTGAAGAGAGAATTTGAAGATTGTGTTTAGATCTAGCTTGTAGGTCCATTTGTTCTTTGTGATCTAAGGTAGTAATTGGTTATATAATTGCATTATATTCAAGAAGTAACTAGTAGTGCATAATTTAAGAATGTGTGCATGTGCACACCTAGTGTACTTCAATATTTAACACTAAATATTATATGCGAAGCGTAGATGGACCGAAGCTAGAAGTACGCTGAGAATTGAGCGAGTTCCGAGTACATTAATGGCATCTCTGTTTTTAGAAGAGCTGCAGAGGATGATATGTTTAATAAGAGGGTACATTTTATGTCTTGTCCGTGCATTGACTGCGAGAATCTAAAGATGTTTCGAAACTCAATGCATTTCGAAGCACACTTGATTCTGAAGGGGTTCCAAAAGGGATATACATGTTGGACCAGTCACGGTGAAGAGCAAAATATACATAAAGCGAGTAGTACTAATATCGTCGACAAAGTCAGCGATATGCCGGATGATCATATTGATTGTGCTTCCAATTAGGATAGGTTGTGGGATGACAATATGAATCAGATGCTGCGCGACGTAGAAGGGAACCGTGATGACAGAGAATATGGTAAATTCCAGTGCTTGATGGAGGACTCGGAGAAACCTTTGTTCCCAGGCTGCAAGTCAAAATACACAAGGTTGTCATCCATACTTGAACTACTGAAATTGAAGGCAATCAACGATTAGTCCGACAAGAGTTTCACAACGCTTTACGTCTATTGGTGGACCTGCATCCAGTGTGAAACGAGTTACCGACAACCACCTACAAAACCAAGAAGGTTCTTGGTCCCTTGGGAATAGAAGTAGAAAGAATACATGCATGTCTAAATGACTGTATCTTGTACCGCAAAGAGTACGCAAACTTGCATGCATATCCGGTGTGCAACACATCCTGGTGCAAGCGTAAGAGTCATTCAGATGATGACGATGAGGCATCAAGATGAAGAAAGGACCTCCTATTAAGGTGGAATGGTATCTGCCTATAATTCCCCGTTTGAAGCTTTTTTCTGCGAACCCAAATGAGGCAAAACTGCTGTGTTGGCACTCGGAGGAGCGTAAGAACGATGGAATGCTAAGGCACCCTGCTGATTCCACCCAGTGGAGAAACATTGATAGGAGGTTTCAAGAATTTTGTGCGGATCCAAGGAATATAAGGTTTTGATTGAGTACAGATGGAATAAATCCTTTCAGTAACATGAGTCGCTGACATAGCACTTGACCCGTGAATCTCTATATCTACAACCTTCCTCCTTGGTTGTCTATGAAGCGAAAGTATATTTTATTGCCTGTACTTATCCAAAGACCAAAACAACCTAGGAATGATATTGATGTGTACCTAGCACCATTGATGGAAGATCTGAAAACACTGTGTGTTCCTAGGGTACAAGTATGGGATGTGTACAAACGAGAGAATTTCACTTTGCACTACCAGTTGTTCTGCACCATAAATGATTATTGTACCCTTGGTAACCTGTCAGGCCAGAGTAAAAAAGGAATCAAAGCTTGCACTCACTGCTTAGACGATACAGAAAGTGTGTGGCTGAATCACTCACGCAAAACTATGTATGTATGTCACCGTAGATTCCTTCGGAGGATTCACCCATACCGCAAGATAAAGAAACAATTCGACGGAAGAAACGAAGACGGTTCAGCTCTAAGGCCTTTAAGCGGGAAAGATGTTCATGACATTGTTAAGGATTTGGATGTTACGCATGGAAAGGGACATAAATCAAGGACCCGTGAGAAGAGCATGTGGAAGAAGAGATCAATATTTTGGGACCTACCTTATTGGGAGCACCTAGAAGTTTGCAACTGCATCGACATCATGAACGTAGAGAAGAATGTATGTGATAGCTTGATTGGTCTCTTACTAAACATTAGGGGCAAAACAAAGGATGGTATCAATGCACGACTTGACTTCGTCGATATGGGCATACGACTTGAGTTAGCATCGAAAGAGACCAATAAAGACCGAACGTACTGCGAACCTGCTTGTTACACTCTGTCCAAGGCCGAGAGAACTGAACTGTGTTAGTGTTTGCATGGTGTGAAAGTTCCATCCGGTTACTCCTCCAACATGAAGAGACTTGTTTCGATGCAAGATTTGAAATTAACTGGCATGAAATCTCATGATTGTCATGCGCTGATGACACAAATGCTTTCTGTTGCAATTAGAAGTATTTTGCCGATCAAGGTCCGAGAGACAAATCACGAGGTTGTGTTATTTCTTTAACACAATTGTTTAGAAGGCCATCGATCCCAAAGCACTAGATGCTTTGCAGGTTGAGGTGGTGATGACTCTATGTAATCTTGAGATGTATTTCTCTCCATCGTTTTTGATACCATGGCCCATCTCATTATTCACCTTGTGATAGAGATAAAGATGTGTGGGTCCGTGTTCCTGTGTAGTATGTACCCGTTCGAGAGGTACATGGGAATTCTCAAGTACTACGTATGAAATCAATCTCGCCCGGAGGGTAGCATTGTCGAAGGTTATGCAACCGAAGAGGTTGTCGAGTTCTGCGTCGATTACATGGCTTAGGTCGAACCAATAGGTGTGCCTCGATCTTGTCATAAGGGGAGGCTCCAGGGTATCGGGACAATTGAAAGGAAAGCAATCACGCCTGATCTAGTTGCGTGTGCTCAAGCCCATTTCATAGTTTTACAACACATGGCTGTAGTGTCCTCGTACATCGACGAGCATAAGCACTGGCTACAGCAAAAAAATTCGACACGGCAGGAGTCTTAGATCACGAGACAGCATAACCTTCAGTTCAAAAGATGGTTGAAGGAGCGACCCATCATTGGGAGCTCGTTAGGTGATACGCTGACATGGTTGGCAAAAGAGCCAACATTTATAGTTGTAGCATGGAAAGGATACGACTTAAATGGGCACACATTTTACACGAGAGATCAGGATATGAAGAGCACAAACTAGAACAACGGTGTCCTCATAAATGCATTCAATACCGTTGGGTCGACAAGAAGCACCTACTATGGGTTTATAGAGGAGATTTGGGAGCTCGACTACGTACTATTCAAGATCCCCTTATTTCGGTGCTATTGGGTCCACCTCCAATAGGTGAAGGTTGACAAGTACGGTGTCACTACTGTCGACCTCGCACGTGTCGGATACCAAGGTTAACCATTCGTACTCGCTAACCAAGTTATTTAAGTATTCTATGTAACCGACCCGTCCAACAAGAAGTGATATGTAGTTCTTCAGGGAAAAAGGAGGATTGTCGGAGTTGAGAATGTAGTAGATGAGGAAGAATAAAATCAATTTGATGAGTTGCCTCCTATTGGAAATAGCATCACGGTCCAGGAAGAACAACCTGAGGAAGCTAGCTACACATGCGTCAATCATCGTGAAGGGCTAATTTTTATACAAAAGAATAAGCAAATGGAGTTATGATTTTAAGTGTACTCTCCAGCATAATAAAGTTATTTTTAATGAAACGCTCGAAAGTCGAAACATCTTTGTGTATGCATCTGTTTTATTTAATAAAGTTCTCATTCTTTTACTGATGTTGGTTCATCCACAATTCCATATACATTATACAATTCCTTCACTGATGTTGGTTTATCCACAATTCCAAATACATTATGCAATTCTTTAACTAATGTTGGATATTGGTTCTTCCACAATTCCTTCATTGATGTTGGTTCATCCACCTAACATCACAGATGATTCTATTTTAGAACCGTCTGTGATAAGAAACATCACAGACGATTCTATTTTAGAATATAGGCTCTATAAAAAGGTCCCTCACGCAGATCGATCAGTTACCACTTACCAGCGCTCAAAACCCTAGCCTAGTCCCGACGCTTCGTCTCCCGCCGCGGTTCCCCCGACCTCGCCGACGCCCTCGGCCTCGGCGCCACCCCTGCCGGTGTCTCCCCCCGTGGTGCCTCACCCTGGCGTCTCCCCACGAGTGGAGCCTCCCCCCGACCTCGCCGATGGCCCCGGCCTCGGCGCCTCCCCAATCGACTTCATTGATTTTAACCTCCCACCCGGCGACAACCTCCCCCCGGTCGGTGCCCCTCCCGGCTCCTACCGGAAAGGTCGATTCATTACCTCTCTTTCTACAAATTTGGCTATATATGCTTGTGTGTTTTGTGGTTGAGAGAATGGATGGATTGGATCAACATGGAACAAGGCATAACATGTGCCATTTTAGCTGCTTTTTAATTTTGCCATGTGGTTCGATGGTGATGTAGTTCTGCTTGGCAGACTTAGTAAAAAGAGAGAAAAAGATACCCTAAAAATATCAATAAAAAATTTCCTAGATTATTTATAACATTGCTACCATTAACTTCGCACAATTATAACTTGTTCAATTGCCAACCTTAAGTTTGGGTGAATATTTTGGTTGTTCATTTGTTATAATGGATTACTTAAAGAGTTGAACTGCCTAGTATTGGTACAATGGTCTTATTTTGGTCAATGAGGACTGTTACTTTTGATTTTCATGCTTGGATGTGCTAAGTTTTGTTAGCACCAATCCTTTGGAATTAATGACTATGTTGGTAGTTTAATATCTTTTCTGGTGGTTTATTTACAATGTTTCTGTGCTTGAGCCATTGGATCTGCTTGAACATATATTTCTTTGGTTCTTTTCAACAGATGAACCAGAAACATTTTACTGTTTCTGAGTTAACTTGCAGCTGATTAATTATTGCACTTATGTTTTCTGTTGGCAATGGCTTCAAATAATGCTGCTGGTGCATTCTAGTGGTAATGGTATACGTGTGTTGAGAGGGCTCAGGGTTGTAAATCCAGTCTTTTTGTTCACTAAGTTTGCAGTTGCGACATTTCAAAATTGGAGAAACTAAACAAAGTATGGCAAACCATTGAGCACACAAGAGAAATCCAAGTTGAATGTCAAATCACACTATCTTACATATGTATTGCAATCTGCTAGATTGAGTGCATTAGATTTCGCTTCTCCCATGCTGACAATTTCATGCTTGCACATATTGACTTCTAGACGAAATGTATTCAATATGATAACAATTTTGGTTTATATTCTAAAAATTAGATTATGATGTTATTTTCACATTGTTCATTTTTTTGCTACATGCATCCAATGGTAATGTTGAAACAAACAAATAGTTTGCTGTTACTATCCACTCTATTTGTTCTTCTTATATTTTTTACAATTCATCTGTACAAGTATAAAAGTAATACAAATAAAGTACCTGTCAGACGATATAATTTATATGAAGTGTTGGTTACTCTTTTCCCCTGATTGTGTTAGCATTTCAAGCTTTTAGTTCTCTTCTTGGATTAGAATATGCATATTTTATTTTTATCATTGATGGCCAGATAAGAATAGTTCTAGGAGGAAGCTATAATAAAAAACAAAGAGTATAGCATATTTGGAATATCCCACAACCTCCTCTAGACCGCTAATAAAGGCATATTATCATTTATCAACGAACTTTAGAATTCAGACCTATGATGTTGCTTCTGTTCTATGATATTCCTTTCTTAACAATAAACATGATCTAATTGCCACAGTCTAGTTCACAGTTCAAGAATTATAATTACAAATAAGAAATTTGACTTAGAAAGCACATTAAAGCTGGTGTGTTGCTAGTTTGCTACTATGGAAAGATCCCATTTGAGGATTCTTATTAATGCCAAATTGTCAAGATGTAATAGCATTATCTTTAGAAACTTCTAAATGGTGGCTACTAAATTTTGGATCAATGAAACATACACAAAAAAGCATTCTAAGTGCATGCAGATGCAAAAGAGTGGGGTCTGTTGTACCCATCAAATAAAAATAGTCATCAATTGATAACCTTCCTTGCTCGACATTGTTGCAGATAATAATTTTGAGGAGATAATATATCCCTCTCACTTATCTTTTGAGGCTTAAATAGATTATATAATATATGCATTGATGGAGATAATAATTTTCAACACACAATATGCCACACAGATCTAGTTAAAAAGAAGATGGCGTCCTCTCATTCATCGTCTCAAGGATATGATGAGCCAACGAAAGGAAAACCGACTGAGGTCCAAAAGGAGCAAATAAAAGGCCCACGGATCGATATACCATCACGACGGTTGATCCAAAGGATGGGGCCTCTACTGAACCAAGAAAGGCAGCAACATCATTCTGAACATTGTGCGGGATAGTTGCATGGGAACGGGTCCCCATCACCTGTCCATCCCGGAAGTCGCTGACTGACGAGAACCGGAACGACTTGGTGATAGAAATTCTTGCATCTTTCGAGATCCTGGAAGACTCCGTGCTCTCAGTGCGACGGTATGCACTGCTAGTGGTGAGAAATGCGTGAAAGAACTTCAAGAGCACACTTGTCAAGAAATATGTCAACAAGGACATGACTCCCTTCTCTAAGTATGGGTTCATTGATGAGGATGTATGACAATGTTTTGTTGAGCGAAGATGACAGATAAATTCGTGCGTCAAAGTAAAGTGCACAAGGCTCTGCAAGCAATTAACACCCACCCCCACAGACTCAGCACCGCTGGGTATGCGGGGAAGAGGCGCACTGGGAGAGGGAGGACAAGAAGGCCTCGGCACCATTTGCATAGATCGTTGACTAGCGCAACAGAGACTGGCTAAGAGCGAGATCAAGTGCCACGTCTTCCGGCACCATCTCCTTTACAAACCTCACGAACGAGTAAGTCTGCTAACGCCTGGTAAGATATTGAACTACCAATTGTATACGTAATTAGTCCATAACTTCATAAGTGAAATAACTTGTCAGGATCTTGTAGATAGCGTTGAGTACACAATCTTCCGATAGCTCTTTTTTGCCAAACAGGAAGAAAGATGTATTCTCCACGACGCTGGAAAACAAGAAACATCTTGGTCGCACGCGAGGCAAAGGGGTTTTCGTTCCCTAAAAAACGGGATTCCCAGATGACTATGATAAATACCGAAGTAGAAAGAGAACCAAAGCTGAGCGCGAGGAACAATAAGATAAGAATCCTCGAGGAAAGGCTCAATAATCAGGACAGATGCCTGCGCAAGCCCCAGACGTATGTGCGCAATTCAGCCCCATTACTCATAAAAGTAGTTTTGCATCCACCATTCACACAGATGAACATGATAAATTTCCTGTCTGTGACATCAAGGTACTAATATATATCTCTTGAATACTTTATAGATATAGCTGTTGGATGCATTAGTTAATTGTGTACCGTTATGTAGGAGGCCACGCACTGCAATCTCCAACTGAGACTTGCACATGTCTCCTTTCCTCTTCCGGCTGCTTGGAGGCTCACATATCTATCCACTGAAGGGGCACTGGTGCACGGTACCCTGGTAGCGCCGGGTTTCACGAAGGTTAATGTGGATGGTGTACATGATAGTTTCAAGACCGTCCCGCTATCGATGCCCCTAAATGACGAGATCGTGACACTGGGGGACGCCATTCGCACATTCATCTAGTGGCCGAACAACGACATCTCTCTGGACGCCCATCCTCCATCACCGGAAGTACCCCAACTACCTAAGTCACCTGCTGCACCTCAGCAGGCCACCAAATCGGCTCCCGTGCCCCTTGCATCACAGGACTATTATTGGGTTGTTGCCCACTCGTCTCCCGTAAAGACTCCCTATAGTAGAAAGCAAGGCAAGGACAAATCGAAGTAGATCAAGAAGGCCCTGGACTATCCGATTGCCCCTTTGGCCTGGTTATACAAGCTAGGAGAGCCTTTAGTAACGGGACATTGCCAAAAAAAATCTTTCTATGGCTTGCATTAGATTGCATGCTTGGTACAAGGAACAAGCTAACAAGCCAGTACGAGAACGTATAACAAGTATCACAGCCATCTTCAAGCCTGAGCATCTGTTCAACGAGTCATCGGGGGGCTTCTTTGCAGTCAACTTCAAGGACCTATTCGATCTCTTCAACCTCGATGCCCTCGATGCCACGCTCTTGAGATGCTGGATATTGTAAGTGTGTGCAATCACAGTCTACATTCGTGTCATATCGATAAATATCATATATATATATAACTCCTTGCTTTTGTATATATAGATACATGATCTGTGAAGCGAAAGAGAACAAGCAATCGGTGGGTTTTCTAAACCCACACATAGTCTCAAAGCCAACAATGGACACAAATTTAAAATTCATCGATGAATACATGAAACAGGCATTGGTGGCTCAAAAACATAAAGAGTTCATACTTTTACCCACAATCCAGGATAAGTGCTGCACTACTTGCTATACTTTGATTTGTGCTGTGCACACAACTCATTTTTGTTAATTGACCATGGCGACATACCTGAGTAGATTTCACTGAGTTCTAATTGTAATTCATGCAACCAGGAACCAGGTTATTTACCTTGATTCCTTACAGAGTGGCAGGCACAATTTGAATTCTATCATGAAATTACTCACCAGGTAATCACGTATCCTCCATAGATAACATGGCCATGTAGGTTGTTCAAGGTGTATGTTGCTTCTAGAATGGCTGAGGCTAACATTTTGCAATTACGTAGGACGTTCAAAGTGTACGAAGCTTATGGAGGGCTTTATGGTAAGGGCAGGGCGAAGCTGAAGCACAATTTTAAGTTTTCGGTATCCGCTGTACACAATAATCCTATATCAAACTACATAATAATGACTCTGGAACTAACCAATTTTATATTTGTAGTGCCACTAACAGGGAAAGGGAAATAACCGATGTAGATTTTACGTTTGCCACAACATACAACTCCTCGTCAATACAAAAAAGACCAATGAGGCTATAACTGCGTTGGAAGAGACCGATCTGATCCGAATTCGAGGACAGCTTTGTTCCTTCTTGCTCAGTCATGTCTTAAATCCAAAAGGCGAGTTTCACTCTGCCTAACTTCAGGAGTTATGTTTTTTCTGAATTAGCACTTGGGTTAATTTGTGAAACTTGTACTGTAGATTTGTGAATTATAGTAGTACATTCAATTAATTGGTTAATAAAATTGAGTTCTATTGGTTAATATATCTGAGTTCATTTCTGAAATTGATGTACTGTGTAGTAATATGTACGTAATCTGCTTACGTTGTGATGTAATCTGAGTTGATTGATGAAATGGATTAATACTTGTGATGATCTATAATATGCTTTTTTCAGAGGGCATGGCTAGCATTTCCTAAGGCTAACCAATCAACAGAAAAAGGTCTATCTATAGGAAAACTTATCACTGATGGTTCTTATTAGAAACCGTCTGTGATGTTACTATATCACAGACGGTTCTAATTAAAAACCGTCTGTGATATCGTATATGATAGATAGTTTGGAAACCGAATGTGATATACCATAACATCACTGACACATGGTTTGCAGATGGTTCGAAATCGAACCGTCTGTGATGAACTTTTCTATAGTAGTGGGTCATTATAGTGGAGTTGTTGTGATGATGAGTAATGTCATTGATGATGATGACGACCCTAGGTCGAAGTAGTGTCATTGAAGAAGCAGATGATGTCGATGCAGAGGAAGAGGTATCGATGTTTGCCATTGCGGAAGGCGCATCACACGAGGCTGCAGTAGAAGATCTAGTGGTAGCGACCAAAGAAGGCTTTGCGGCAATGGCCGGCCGTGTCAAGCACGATTGAAAAGAAGCAACTAGATAGAAAGATCAGTAGACGTGCAAGACAAGGGCCGAGCTCGATTCGGTATGCACGGCAAGAATGGATAACGTGCATCCATGCAGATAGAACATGGCCAAGCAGATCGGACAAACGAAAAAAAAAAAAAAATCAGAAAATCGGTCAAGCCGACGACTATCCAACAGTGACAAGAAAAAGAAAAGCAGGCATGATGGCAATGATCAAACATCATGGCGAAGGAAGCCGCGCCTAGCAGGCAGCATCAAAGAAGTTCTCAGATGGCAGCCGTGCTACACGTCAAAAATCAAAGAACCTTCGATGGAGAGATCAATAAGCAGAAGCAGCAGATCACGTCATATCAGACACGTGCTACTTCCGCCCGCCGAAGAAAGGCCAACGTCTAAGGTAGCTACAAGAAGAAGGACGTGGCCGCCATGTTCTCCAGAAGGAGACAAGCAGATCAAGTTTCTCAACAGCAGAGGCATTGGCTTAGATACGGAGGAAGACGGCAATGAATCGGCTGAATTTATGGTAGAATAAAACCAATCTTTTGATCGGAGAAGAACAAAAAGGCTAACAACAAGGCTATCTATCAACAATGATACCGTAGAAACCCTAAAGCCCATTGAAGGAGATTACATTGTACATAGAATTCTCTCCATAGGGGCAACGAATTACTCTACGGAGATCGAATTGAAAAGGTGAGAAGAGGTGATTGTTTCTAATCGTTGTCGCGTGGCATGAAGCTACGCGGATATGGAATGGAATTTGGTGGTGGCTAAAGCCAGTTCGGCCTCGGCGTCGCTGCCGCCTCGATCCGCTTGGCGTCGCCGTCGACAGGCCTAAATGCTTACGAAGGGGAGGCGGCGCAAGAATGAAAGGAAGGCGTGGCGGAAGACCCCACGTCAGGCGAAAAGAAGGCCCACGGTCGACTACTTTGGAAAAAAAAAGAAGGAAAAGAAAAGGAAAGGAGAAGAAGAGAAAAAAAAAGAGAGAAAAAATTGCAGAAAATTGCGAAAAAATTGCCAGAAAATCAAGAAGATTTATTTGGCTCTGTTTTTAATTTTTCTTGCTTCTTTTCTCTGTTTATGAATTTTCTTTATGAAGTTTGAATCATTTGCTTTATTTTATATAATGCAATGCATATGAATTTATTTTTCTGCACTTTATGCTTTTTGCAACCATTTTCTATCAGATTACACGCAGTAATCTAAATCAGAATTTTGAAAACATGCAGATGTCTGGCATTGTGAATCGTGAGTTTGAAGAACTAGCCCTTGCAGTCAGAACTACCTCACTTGGGCATCGGACGTAAAGATTGTTCTTGGGGCAAGAAGCTCAGTTCGGATTGGTCTAGGGTCCTCATGGGGCGCAAAACCTCTGCATTGACGAGCGATCAAGCCTGCATTTCTCGAGCACCACCTCTCGGCCACTCTAAAGAATGAATATATGGTGAGGAGAGTGCATGAGCTTTAATTTGCACTTGAAGCGGTTGAAAAGCTCAAGTACACCATCTTGCCCCAAGCACAGCAAGATTGGATGCGCTTGAGGTTTGAGACTTGAGCAGTGGTGAGTACAATTACGCTTTGCAGAATTTGTACCAATCTCTCCCTATGTGGCAAGAAGATCGATGAGGAGAAGATTGAGAAAACTCTCTACCTTCCACCCTAATGCTATCCAGTGCACAGCTATCGTCGGGGCGCATACAAGGAGTATAGCGAGCTGATTGATGTAATGCAAGTTGCGGAATCGCAAGGCGATGTTCTCTGAAGAACTATGTCTCGCAGACCACTGGACGAGGCAACCGCACAGAAGTCAATGCCAATAGCTACAAGGTGAGAAAGCCACACATAGAAAGAAGGGCAAGCAGGTGGAAAAGAGACCCGAGCCAAAGGAAAGTCAAAGCCCCTGTGAAGAGGATGACAAAGAAAAACGCATACGCCAAGCCGTATGGACAGCAGAACGGGCGTGCTTCAAGTGTGGCACTTAGGGACATTGGTCGAAGATATGTCGAGAATCCAAGGAAGCGATCAAGCATATCGGGCTAAGAAGAAGGCAAAGGAAAGCATGAGGCGCGCCGCCAACATCGGTGAAGATGATGTCATGGATGTGGACACCCCACTTGCCTCATCCTCACAGAATAGCCTGACATCGATCTGCGACCATGATTATGGCAAATGAAGAGAAAACTTGCGAGATGATATAGAAGCGAAATTAATGCATATTTCTGATTCTGTTTAATGCATTTCTTTTAGTTTTTGGTTGCTAGCATTTTCTTTGAATAAAGGATTGTAAGCTCTTGAAGAGCATACTTCTTTCATGAATAAATCGCAATTTATTCTTTATTCCATATTCTTCAATTTTGCAAGTAATATTTGGATTGTTTTTGTCTCAATCGATTAGAATTATATTTCTTTTATCTAGAAATCGTGTAGCGCCCAAATGGAAGAGATATGCATTGTTGATAGTGGCACAACAAATACCATCTTAAGAGAGTCTAAGTATTTCAGACGATCACGAAGAACATTGGAAAGATTACTACGATCGCGAGGCGACTCATATGTAATCGGCTCAGGAAGAGCCACTATTATATTGCCCATGTAATTGAAGAAGGTAGAATCAACGCGCACTCTCTTAAGCTTTAAAGACACAATGGTTTTCACGTAGAAACCAATGAAGAAAATGGCAATTCAAAGGCATTTGATGATTATTGCGACAACGAGGATAGCGATTGAGCACTCACCTTGCGTCCATACGCGAGAATGGACTAGCGAAGCACTAATAAAGAGGATTAAGTTCATTGCGGACCGCTTTTGCGAGTTGTAACTTGCCCAACACTTGTTGGGGACACGCGATCTGCCGCGATAGCTCTTATCAATTTTAGACCGTCGGCCTACAACATCCATTCTCCTATGCGGCTTGTGCAGGAATCATCGAAGATCTCCCATCTTAGAAAATTTGGGTGTATGGTATATGTACCTATACCACCCCCTCGGTGGATTGCAATGGGTCATCTCCGCAAGTTTGGGATATCGTTGGTTATGAGAGTGCATCCATAATCGGTATTTGGAACCCATGATGGAGATTTGCATACGGCCGGATTGATTGCATCTTTTAGCGAGGATCGTTTCCGTCATTAGGGGAGAAATCAACCTTTGGATGAAAAATGCCGGAAATCATATGGCATTCCTTTGGGATCCCGCACATGACCCCGAACTAATGAAGCAAATCAAGAAGTCGAAGATAATTGATTTGCGAATTTAGCAAATGAATTGCTGATCATTTTGTGATCCGAAGAAGCGTGGTTAAGTCGCATGTACCCGCAAGGAATGCACAGAGAGGGTGGAAATACCAAAGAAAATAGAAGGTATCCCTTGTTGAGGCCTTGCTCCTCAAACCCAAAGTACATGAAAGCAAGGAGGACTTACCACAACCAATCAAAAATCAGTTGAGACACAGCAGCCTTTGGAAAGAAGCCAACAGGAAAGGCAATTCAGGACTTGAATCTTCCACTGAAGGAAGCCGGAAATAATGTGTGCGCACACAGGCGATGAAAAGCTAAAGGAACTTGCTCTGCGATAGGAAAAGCGTGAAGAGCAAGTAGAAGTGCATGAAGCACCCCATGAAGAAATGGCCATAAACTTTGTAACAACGGAGAATCTGAATAGAGCAACGACCAACGTTGATGCATACTTTGCAAAGAAGATTGCCTCGATCATTGATCATGATCCGAGCACTCGCGAGTGCAAGAAAAGGCTAGATTGGGAAGAATGGAAAAAGGAAGTTAGTCGAACAAGAGAGAGGTGTTTGAGCCGTATGCACACCTCACCATATAAACCCAGAGGTCACAAATGGGTCTTTGTTGGAAGAGAATGAAAACAACATACAAAGCAAGGCTTGTAGCTCAAGGTTTCACTCAACGTCTGGAGTTGATTATGAAGAAACCTATTCTCCGGTCATGGGAGAATTACCTTTAGATATTTGATCTCAATGGCGATCAACTTGAAGTTGAGAATGAAGCTAATGGATGTTGTCACAGCATATTTGTATGGAAACTTGGATTCGGAGATATACAGGAAGGAATTCCTATCCGAACCAAGATGGAGCAAATAGTGCAGTGTGAAATTGGAGAAATAGGAGCGATCGGGAAGAATGTGGTACAATCGCTTGAGTGATTTTCTCTGCAAGAAAGGCTACACAAGCAGCGAAGATTGTCCATGTGTGTTTATCTGACGATCCCGAATGGATTCTGTATAATCTCCGTCTATGTAGATGACTTGAACATCATTGGGACGAATGAAGAAATTGAAGAGGCATGCTCATACTTGAAGTCTGAGTTTGAAATGAAAGATTTAGGTAAAACCAAGTTTTGTTTAGGCTTGCGCTTGAACATGTCAAGGAGGAATCTTGGTACATCAATCAACCTACACGAGAAAGTGTTGGAAAGGTTTGGATTTGAAAAAGCATATCTGCGAAGACTCCAATGGTTGGAAGGTCACTCCAAGGAGACCTAGATCCACCACCAGAGAAGAGGGAGGAAGTCACGGGGAGAATTCCCATATTTGAGTGCAATAAGCGCTCATGTACCTTGCGAATAGCACTAGACCGGACATTCGTTCTGTGAATTTGCTAGCTCTCCAAGCGAGAACCCACCAAAGGCATTGGAAAGGGATCAAGGACATCTTCCGCTACCTCCAAGGAAGCAAAGACCTCGATCATTCTTTAGAAGAAATAATGAATTGAATTTGGTTGGCTACGCAAATCTTTGGGTACTTATCGGACCCACATCTTGGCAAGTCCCAAGCGGCTATGTTTTCCTATGTGGAGGAACAGCAATTTCTTGAAGTCATCTAAGCGGACTCTTGTCTCGGCGTCGACAAACCACTCGAAATCATCGCTTTGTATGAAGCATCTCGTGAATGTGCATGACTCGGAAGAATGGTTCACCACATCCGAAGTCATGTGGCTTGAACATTGAGCAAACTCCACGATAATCTATGAAGATAATGCGACTTGTGTTGCCCAAGCACGGATGAGTTATGTGAAGAGCAATCTCACGAAGCATATCAACCCCAAGTTCTTCTATGCTCACGAATTGCATAAGATGAACGAGATCAAGATATTGCATACTAAGTCATGTGAAAATCTTGCGATTTGTTCACTAAATCACTCCAGCATCTACCTTTGAAAGATGCATGAAAGGAATTGGGATGATGAGACTTAGAGAAGTGCAGATTTCGGGGAGATATGTCACATACTCCCACATGAATCTCGAAGATGAATTATGAATACCCAACATGAATCTCGAAGATTAGCAATTGAAGTTGGGAGAATTGTACTCTTTTCCTTAGCAAGTTTTTCATGAAGTTTTCTTGCATAAGGTTTTAACGAGGCAATTCGTGCAACATTGTAAAGCGTATGCTATGTACTCTTTCTCCAAGTATTTTTCCCACTTTGGGTTTTTGGAGTTTTAATGAGGCATATGCATCTCGTGACAAAGGGCCCAAGGGGAGTGTTGAGAAACCCTAAAGCCCATTGAAGGCCCATGTGGTCCCTTATGCCGAAACCCTAGAGAGCGCTATAAAAGGAGGAGGGGGTCCCCCATGTACATAGAATTCATTAGCAATAAAGAATTTCGCTTCGCTCTCCTCATATACTGTGTCTCCTCTTTCTACATTCTCCAACTTGAGATCTGTTCGGGAACCCCGGACTATTCGATAGCGAGGTTCCTTAACAGGAGCAAAAGGACCCAGCAACAGTGGCGGTGCGCAAATCGAAGCAAGGTAGAGGACCGTGGAGCACGAAGTTACCAGACTAGATAATGGTGCACACGTGCAACCAGAAAAAGAAGAGAGAGACACTAGATGCAAATCTATGTTGGCCATGGAGAACAGCTAGAGATGACGACAAAGAAGATTGCTGCAACAAACATATATAGAAGCCGATGATGCAGCGGTCAAGGAAGCCGACGACAGGAGTCAAACAAGACTCACGCACTTGTAGCAGCAAGGAAGAAGATAAACAAATGGTGCAATGATAAGAAAAAGCCAACTAAAGGGAATTGAGCGTAAATTGCGCACAGGTATCGGCGAAGAAGGAGATGGACAAAGACTGCGAGGAAGAAATTCGGTGGCGGATGTTGGTGGAGTGCGTGACTGCCGATAAGACACGAGGAGAGATGACGAAGCGACTGTCAACCACGGTGGCAAGCATGGTCAACAGTGGAGAAGAAGCTAAAAAAATCAAAACCGATCTACTCATCGGAGGAAAGAAACCGATATATTGATCGGAGAGGAAGAAAGGAGGCCATCTATCTACAATGCGCAGCCCCCAGGAGATTACATTGCCTCTCCCGGGGTAGCGCGCAACAGAATTTGGTGGTGGCTAAGACTAGGCCCAGATGTGAGCCTGCTTTGATACCATGTAGGAAGATAGAATAGTCAGAATGATTGGATGTATTGCTTGAGCTTAGAACGTGTGTATATATATATATATAGAGAGAGAGACTTGATCAAGTCAATCAACTAGAGATATGGAAGGTTACTACAGATATAGAAAAAACCATATAGGATATAAATCATAATAACTTATTCTATTCTATCTCTAATAATCTTTTCATACAAATCATATACTCTAATAGTATGTTTTAACGAGGATCTTTATTTCATGCATTTGTGTTCATCGGATTGGAATCCGAAGGTAGAGACTAGAGAGAGTATGCTATGACGCGTCACTCTATTAACACTTGGTTTTAATAAAGATTAAATGTATGCTAATGCAAATTAATCATGGTCGTTTTGCAAAAATGTCAAAAAAGAATTTTAGTCATGTAAATATCATATGAGTATATTTCCACCCAAAATATTATCCTAAAATTAAATTCTTATTAGTTTCATTACTGTATTATGTGCATTCTATTCTGCAAAAAACAAATTGTTGTCTAGAGGGAATATCTTGCATATCAATCATCAAGTTTCATATATATATAGGTTAAAATAAAGTGAATTAAGTTTATATTTTTAGTCTAAAATGTAAATAAGATGATCCACATAAATACTCTTAATGTACTCACAGCTCCAGTTCTATAAATTTTTGGAGCTAGAAATACCCTGCTCCACCAACTTCACGATTTTGGTGGAGCTGGAGCTGTCCTAAGCACCCCCTAATTTGTTGATATCTAGATTTCCAATGCAAGAACGCAAAAAATTTCTTGCATTCTTGTAGAATGTCTCCAGCTAGATTCTTATAATTCTTTTGTGAAATTCATCCATTCCAAATAGCCCCGTTAATAGAGCTACGCCTAGCCAAAGCATGAAAGATGCATGTCCAAAGATTTCATTTCTTTTCAAAGATATAAGAAGTATAGATACCGAGCCACATCTATACTCCTTTATAATACATGTAAACATTCTTTTCTACGTCCACCCTAAATAGTGCATCCCATTAGAAATGGCTCAACATTCGTGCACCCAGCGAAACGTCCCCAGAAACTTGTCTTCATCAAAATCAACCTCTTAGATCTTTCCTCACCTTTACTCACCCACATCCGATGTCCATTATTTAATGTGTCTAATCATCCATGTGACCCACAACAGACCTCCCCTCACCTCCAGCATCATCAAGGAAAAGGAAACAAATATCCTGGAATCAAGAAAAAGGAAACAAACGTCCTGAAAAAGGAAAGGATCATACATTACGTGCTGAGAAAAGGAAATCGGGAGACGATATATTTACGGCGCTTGGGCTCGAATTTTTTACTGTGTTGGCATCGTCGTTATAATTTTTTCCGAATCAGGCTCTCGCGGCGATGAATTTGCGATTGTAGTCTCGAGTCGAAAAAATTCAACGGAGAGTGCTGGAATTTTTTTTCCTACGTTCGAAATTATCCAGCGGACGATGAGTAATTTCAAGCACGGAAAAAATAAAAACTAAGCTCTGCCCAGCCGTAGGAAGTGTTTCTTAATTGAAATACTAAAATACAAGTGGAATGAGTGCGCAGAAAACATTCCTCAAGACATAAAAACAAGTCTTAAGAGCATACGAGAGACGTTTAGCTAAAAATATTATTGAATGTTATATCTTCATTTTTGTACTCGCACATGGGCACTGTGATTATTTATTATTAAGTGTTATATTCATACTTATCTTCTCATTTAATTGATAAATGGTGTATTGCCGTCGTAGTGTTAGCACGGACACTATACTTACAATTAATTGGTACTAATTAAAAAAATCATAGCAGTATAATATGGAAATGCGTTCAATTAATTGGTACTAAAAAAATCATAGCAGTATAATATGTAAATGCGTACAATTAATTGGTACTAATTAAAAAATCATAGCAGTATAATATGGAAATACGTACAATTAATTGGTATTAAAAAAATCATAGCAGTATAATATGGAAAAGTATCCAATTAATTGATATTGAATTATATGGATATGCAACCAATTAACTTGCACCTGCCATTGCCTCCAAGCCCCAGCGTTGTCTATTTAAATGCTCCCACCGTTCTTCTCTCGTCGTCTAACATCGACGCAGCAAACCGCTTTGGTTAATCTCAAACTTGCAAACCGCATCGATCGATCCCAAGTCAGAAACCAGAAGCCATGAGGACCTGCAGCCTCCTTATCGCCGTCGCCGCCATCGCTTACGCCGTTGTCACGCCCACCGCGTTAGCCCTTTGGGAATGGACACCCATTGACATCAACGACCCGC
This sequence comes from Otatea glauca, assembly GCA_036346275.1. Lineage (NCBI taxonomy): Eukaryota > Viridiplantae > Streptophyta > Magnoliopsida > Poales > Poaceae > Otatea > Otatea glauca. Next base: position 80,739 of record JAYEVK010000159.1, read on the forward strand.
GCAATCAGAAGCTCGTCGGATGGGCGGTGGGGGAGCACGTCAAGCAGGCGAACGACGGGCTCACGTTTAGCAAGCTGGTCAGCGGCGAGGTGCAGGTGGTGTCTGGCCTGAACTATCGGCTCGTCATCGATGCGTTAAACCCTGACGGCAACCACGGCATGTACAGGGCGGAGGTGTACAAGCATGACTGGACCAACATGCTCAACCTTGTCTCCTTCGTCCCGGCCAACTGAGCAACAGTCGGCGGCAGGAGTGGGATTAGACTAATTGCAGTTGTTTCGAATGTAATAAACGAGTTCACGAAATCCACGTGCTTTTTTTTATACATACGTATTGTAGCCTCCACTTGGATATTATAAAAAGAAACAATTTTATGCATGCTCCTCTTGTCGAGGTCCTTGACCACACTGGCAAAAAGTTTTCCTGGTTAAAAAAAAGCCTTTCTCTGATCTTGTCCTTCATATCAACAAGAGACAAATCCTTGTATTTGTTTTTTTAAAGGGGCAAATTCAGTATTTACTCTTTTTTATATTTATAGAACGGTGTTTTAGATTTGTAATTACTCCGTATAGAATGCAATTAATTATTTATCGCTCTATACAAGATCCAATTTAGACTTTGCCACTTTGGAGTTTTCTGCCTCTGTTTGTGATGATTTTACCCCTTCCTCCTCCCTTCTCCTCCATCCGACCTCAGCACCAGTCAACCTCATCGTCATGTCGGGGAAAAAGCAAAAAAAAAAAGAAAAAGAAAAAAAGAGAGGATAAGAAGAAGAAGAAGGGGGACATAATTGTACAAAGACAAACTGTCAAAAAGTGGCAATTCCTAAGGTCTCTCTACGGAGTGGTAAATAATCAATTGTATTCTATATAACGATGAATCTTAAAACGTTATCCTATAGAGTGGTAAATATCTATACCCCTTTATAATGCACGTAAACATTCTTTTCTACGTTCATCATAAATAGTGCATCTCACTAGAGATGGCCCAACATTCGTGCATCTAGCGAAACGTCTTCAGAAACTTGCCTCCATCAAAATTAACCTCTCAGATCTTTCCTCACCTTTACTCACCCACATCAAATGGCTATTATTTAGTGTGTCTAATCATCCCTGTGGCCCACAACAGACCTCCCCACCTCCAGTATCATCAATGAAAAAGGAAACAAACGTCCTGGAATCAAGGAAAAAAACAAACGTCCTGGAAAAGAAAAGGACCATACATTATGTGCTAGGAAAAGAAAACCGGGAGACGGTATTATTTACCAGTGCCCGGGCTCGAATTTTTTTACTATATTGGCATCGTCGTTATAATTTTTTTCAAATCAGGCTCTCGCGGCGATGAATTTGCGATTGTAGTCTCGAGTCGAAAAAAATTCAACGGAGAGGTACTGGAATTTTTTTCCCACGTCTGAAATTATCCAACGGACGGTGGGTAATTTCAGGCACGAAAAAAAATAAAAACCAAACTCTGCCCGACCGCTGGATAATTTTGGGCATGGAAAAAAAATTACAGTGCTTCTCGACCACAGAAAAAATAATTCTAGCACCTCTCCGCTGATTTTTTCTATCTCAAGACTACAATCGCAAATTCATCGCCGCGAGAGCCTAATTCAGAAAAAATTATAACGATGATACTAATATAGTAAAAAATTCGAGCCTGGGCGCTGGTAAATAATACTACGCCTCCGCTCCGCTGATTTTTTCTGGCTCGAGGCTACAATCGCAAATTTATCGCCGCGAGAGTCTAATTCGAAAAAAATTATAATGATGATGCCAATACAATAAAAAATTCTCGAAAAATAATAAAAAAACAATCAAGCGGTGCCCGTCCGCTTGATAATTTTGGTAAAAAGAAATGCTCGGTGGCCACTGAAAAATTCAAGCGTGGGAGAAAAAATGAAAAAAATTCAAACGGTGCCCGTCCATTAAATAATTCCAGAAAAATATGAAAAAATAAACTGCTATTGCCGACTGCTGGATCTGTAGTGAAAAAAGATAAAAATTAAACAGCGCATGCCGGCCGCTGGTTCTGCGAGAAAAAATTGAAAAAATTAAGCAGCACTCACAGACCGCTGGTTCCGTGGATAAAAAATAAAAAAAAATTCAGCGCTCTCCGTGCGCTGAAATTAGGCTATATGGGGCTATATCCATAAAAAATCTCGAGAAGGATTATATTTGAAAAAAATACGATCACGAGGCTAGGACAATAAAGAATTCAAGTCTGATTTCCTTGCATGCGGACCCTTCTTGTTTATTTCCTTGTTTTATTCGCTCTCCTTCCAAATATGTAGTACGTACAGTTTTGGCCAGGAGAGTAAAAAATTCAAGTCTGATTTTCTTGCATGCGGATCCTCCATGTTTATTTCTTTGTTTGATTCGCTCTCCTTCCAAATATGTAGTACGTACAATATGATCATAAGATAAAGTTGCTGCAGGTAAAAAGGCACTCGTATCTTCACATCCTTTCTTCCTTGCGTGATCTCATATGCAACAGAATCTTCTTAAAAAAACATAAACTGAATCCATGCCTTCCTTTCCCGTGTTCCTTGCGCAGGTCCCGGGAATTCCTAACTAAAGAACGCCCAAACGCCAGGACGAAGGTGCCATACCTCCAGCCGTTCGACGAGGCGCGAGGCTTTTACGTGCGGCAACAGCGGTCGGCGACATCAGCGTACATATATACGCAGGCGTGCGACGACGGCGACGGCAACCGACGACATCGGCGTACATACATATGCACACGTGCGGCGACGGCGACCGACGACGTCGGCTCATTCATGCCTGGACAAAGGTACATACAGAACTGTCTAAGTCCAACTTAGCCTCAAGTGCTTGCTAGCTCATGAACTGATGATCGATATGTGCCAATATTGTGCAGGAACCTGACAGGTTATTTGGTCATGAACTTTATGCAAATCTGGAATGGTCAATAGTTTAATTCACGGATCTGCATGGTCGATACTCTCTATTTTATTAATCACTTTTTATAAGGTTGTAAAGTAGATCTATACTGATAATGCTCTACAATGTACTTACAGGGTTCACCTATCCTCAGGAAGTGTTTCTTAATTGAAATACTAAAATACAGGTGGAATGAGTGCGCAGAAAACATCCATCAAGACATAAGAACAAGTCTTAAGAGCATACGAGAAACGTTTAGCGAAAAATATTATTGAGTGTTATATCTTCATTTTTGTACTCACATACGGGCACTGTGATTATTTATTATTAAGTGTTATATTCATATTTATTTTCTTATTTAATTGATAAGTGAGTTTACTGCCGTCGTAGCGTTAGCACGGGCACTATATTAGTCACATGAAAGGTACCTCTAATCCATTAGACGATTGCAAACGTTTCCTATCCAACAGGAAGTTGGGTTATCTGAAAACAACATCTTATAATGCCCTTTATTTAAGACCACATGTCGTCAAAATCGGCACGAGTTCTTCGTTTCTCTGTGGCTCCAAAAACAAGAGTATTTTCGTTAATTTACTCACGTCGGATTGGATGAACCATAGGCACCAATTTTTTTTATGAGATGGTTAATTATAGACCACATTTTATTCGAGGGATATGGACTATAAAGAACCTCTGATCATTTTTTTTAATTTTTTTTGTAAAGTATTGGCCCAACATGCGCCCATTGCACATCTTACATTCTTAATGGTCCGACCTGGCCTCACGCTAGAGGTACCTTGCAATGTCTAGGATGCTCAATAATCTTTATCTTTGCTCAATAATCTTTATCTTTGCTCTTTGCGCCCATTGCACATCTTACATTCTTAAAAGAATACTGCTTTAAAAGAAGATAATGACTCTCCCCTCTCTCTTAGGGTGTCTTTTTGGTTGTAGGCTGAATGGGATATGATCATCTAGCCTGGTAGGGATAGAGTTATGTAGGTGCTTGTTTGGTTAGGTGGATATAGAATGAGCCAATTTTTTGTTTGGTTGGATGGATGAGACTGGATACGATGAGCTAATTTTTATTTGGTTGGATGGATGAGCTAGTTGTAATCAAGATTTCGAATTTCGGTTTGAATTTTTGAAAGACCATGTGGAGGTCTACTTATGTTTGTGATGAGTATTTGACTAAATTTAAGCTTGGTATGCTTTGGTTTGAGTTTGTTTTAAATTGGATTGTCAAATTGAAGTAATTTAAATTGTGTTAGTCTCGAGCGGCTCTACCGGCCTCGAGTATTGCCCTGTAGGCTTGTGGTCGAATCATTCGAGTAGATTGGTAGTAGACTAAGTTTCGAGTAGAAATGTTGATGGGTCGAGCACTCTGCAGTCAGCTCAACTCGAGTCCTTGGTTTAACCAATTGTCACTCGATATTGTTTTATCGACTTGGTACGAGTTGGTCATGTGGTCGATAGACTCGACATAGTGATTGATAGAGATGATGCGATTGTGTCGAGCAAGTCAAGCATTTCGTCGATGGACGAGTTACTACTCGAGTGAGAAACCTACTCAATACGATGGTCGAGTTTCTACTGAGCGAGGATCCTACTCGATGGTGGCAACTCGATGTAGTCGATACGGTGATCAGTGGTGTCGACTTGGTGAGCGATGCAATTGGGTGATGATTGCATATATTTGTTGGGCAACGCTATGTGATGTGTTTCCTTGTTTTTGATGGTTGCAGGTCGACGATGCTAGATCATGGTGAGGCGAAGGATGATCGGGACTAAGCGAGGTGCGCTGGAGGTTCAGACGATCAGGGATAGCTGGAAGATGATCGAAGACGGAGTCGTGGTAAGCCGTGAAGACAAGGAACAGATGAGATGCTAAGCTAGGCGATGCATAGATCAATGAGGGCCATTGGATCTTGGTCTAGTTGATAGGTTAGCGGGTCTAGTTAGTATACTTTGAAAACTGTGCAAGAAAACCCTTTTGCTTGTTGGGTTTTGGGTTAGCCCTTGCATGGCTGTATGAGTGGGTCAATCCTAGCCTTTGATGGTGTGCCTTAGGGTTTAGGATTCATCCAAGGGTGGAGGATGACCCAAGAGTAGTATAAATAGAGGGGTAGGGATGCCTTCCCCTGCTTGAATGTTTTTGAGGTATTTTGTGCTCCTTTGAGCTTTGCCCACTTGTTGTGAGGCTTTGTAAACCTCTCCTTCCAAAAATGAAAAATTTTCATTTATATACAATTTACCTTACGTATTTACATTATGTATTTAAATTCCGCACTTAATTTCTTGCAATTTACATTCTTGCAATTTGGATTTGCCTCCTCTCCTTCTACATGCTTTTTGGTTCGTGTGCCAAGGATGGTGATTGAGTCTTCTTCAGATCATATCCCAATCATCTAGGCAAATTCGTTCAAGTTTTTCGTAAGAAACCGGTTTTGTGTTCTTGAATGGATCATCTTTTAAAATCGTGTTCTTGTTGTTTTGGGTATGTGTTCTAGCTTGCTATGACATGTGAGAAGTTATTCAAGATCATCTTGATCACCAAAAATCCACGAGCAAGTTTTAAATCATGTTCTTGAGTTTTGCTCAAACTTGAGATGTTCTTCCTTGAAATCGAAAAAGATCGAAACTTTGACGTCAATTCGTGCAATTGATGGTTGTAATAAGTTTCTGATATCCTAAGGATCACATCTACCAAGTTTCATGAGTTTTTGATCATCCAATCAAAAGTTCTTGAGCTCGGTCATACCTCACCCTCTCCGGTCATACCGCTCAACGGTAATACCGCACCCTCTCCGATCATACCGGCCTCACAGGGAAAATTCCTCATTTTAACTTGCATCTCTTGGTTGTTTTGTGTGAGGGTCTGTTTTGGTTTATTTTGATTGGGAAATTTTTTTATTTGTGACCATTCACCCTCTCCTCGCCATCACGATCCTTCAATTTTTGGATAAATTTTCATCAAAATTTGTATTTTTGGATAAAATTTTCACCGTAATTTGAATTTTAGGACAAAATTTGACCAAAATTGGAATTTACGACAAAATTTGGCTGAAGTTTGAATTTTCAACCAAAATTTCAATTTTCGAACAAAATTTGAATTTTTAGACAAAATTTGATCGAGTACTCTTCGGTGAAATTTGAATTTGACCGAGTACATCTCTTCATGCAACAAACTGGAAGAGTTCGTCCGGCCTTTTTTTAGATGGCTCTATCTAGCATCTTAAGGAAATATTTCTAAAAACTTGATGACGTTATCTAACCCATCCACTTATACAAACAATTCATATCGAGTGCCTACTTGTGGTCCATTGAAAGGGATCATCTCTCCATCTCTGTCATGGACAACAACCAGCTGACTCCTGCAATCCACTCCATCCTAAATAGGGAAAACAGTCGCTTGCCACAATTTTAAGTAAAAAAAGATATGACATGTCACCATCATTTGTGCCACGAGCAACTTGTTCATCACAAGTGTTGTCAATATTGGGTAAGAAATTGTAACTACAACACGTGGAGTTTTAGGGATAAAATAGTGTGACGCGCTACAAACTTAGAAAAAAGATCAAACACCAGCCTAACAGAATCAAAATCGCCTACCTCAAAATAAATATGACCATTTGCGGCCAAAATCAAACGTGCCCTAGACAGCACCAGAAGCATGGTTTAAAAAACTGACTAAAACTGTGATTTTTGACCGTACCGCTACAATTCGAGATTCAAAATTGGTGGGTAAATTGGTTTAGTTAAAAAAATTCAAAACATTTAAAAAAATTTATGCGACGTAAACCAGTCGAAAATCGGTGAAAACCGCTCTAAGAAACATTCAATTGGTCGGTCGGTTTTCAAATTTTTTGAATTTTTTTATTTTTAACCTACGGTTTTCGATGATTTTTAACTCAACATTTCTGATTTTCAAATTTCGAACGGTTTTTTTTTTAAAAAAAAGGTTTTGCGAACCTGACCAGAAGATCAGTGACAACTGACAAGTCGCGGCACCAACCTTCGCATCATCACCTATTTAATCCCCCTTCCTCTTCTCACCCACTCCATCCATTCGCCCAGCAGCAGCAACCCATCCATTCCCCTTCGCTCGCCATCAGGTGAGAGAATGAGCACCCGGAGCTTCTAGAAGTTTCTGGAGATCTTAGCTGCACTTGGTTTCTCCTGTATTTGTTTCTTGCTCTGCCACCTTCAATTTCTGTTGAAGATTTGCGTAAAGGAACCCCTTTTTTTTTTGCAATTTCCTGGGGGATGTTGTTGCGATTTCTTTACAACTCTAGGTGATATCACGATTCACGAGTTCGCAGCCGCAGTTCGCCGCTTCCCTTCGCCGCAACTATTTTTAAGTTAGACCCTGCAGATTTTTTAAAATTATTCTGTTGTTGTCGGTGGTGTTCCGGGAGGAACAGCAGGAGCACGCGTTTATCATTTCCTCATCTATCAGGGGGCTTTATAGAATTAGAACACGACCAATCTTTCTTGTCCTCAGTTCTTCTGTAAAATCTGCTGGTGTCGTGTCATCGCGTGCTCGCTTGTGTTTCGTGTGTGAATCTCACGAGGTTAGAGCCGACTCCGGGAAATACCTTTTGTTTATCCAACTGCCACCACTTTGTCTTCTGATTTTATATGATTGTTGCATCCATCAGTACTTCTTTATTAGTGGTTGTTTAATCAGCTTGTAAGATTGCTTTTCCTTTCTTTTAGTCTCGTTAGTTTCTTTGATTTGTAACTATCGTTTCCAACATTTTAGATTGTATTAATTGGCAGTATTTGTGCCTTCTGTTGCTAAAATTTCTGCGGCAGTTGAAGATAGTTATGTAAATTATTTTTGCAAGTTGGTGATTTTTGAGGGAGTGATTTTCTTTTCTTTAACAATTCCTTTTCTTTCTTTTTTAATCTAATTGGTTTCTCTGATTTGTACCTAGTGCTTGCAACATTTTCGTTTGGATTGGTAAAATTGGGGGTTTTTGTTTGATAAAATTTCTGCGGCGGCTGGAGATAGTTTGTGAAGTGCTTTTGGCAATTGGTGATTTTGAGGTGGATATTTGCTTTTTCCGTTCCTTTTCTTTCTTTAGGATTGGTGTCATCATCTTGAATAGAAGTGGATACAAACTTTAAAATGTTCTTGATGTCCTTTTCTTTCGCTCAGTTTGGTGATTTCTTTTGTTCCTTTCTTGTTAGCAACCCGCTAAAGATGGGTTAAAAAAAAGATGGTAAAGAAGGGTATGTTCCTTGATGCTGTTTTGGCATGCTTATACCCAGACAGAGGTGCATCCGGTGCCCTAGCATTGACCTACACCATAGTTACCGGATTCGCAGAAACCCCCCACGAATTGTGAACCGGATTCGTTGAACTCGAACCGGTTTAGGGTATAGAGTTTGTGTTTGCAGTGGAAATTGGAAGAAAAAGTGATAAACTGCAAACCCGAATCCTGTACTGCGACTCTGGTAACTATGCCCTACACAGCTACACTAGGCTCAGTGTGACTGGTGTCACCAACTCACCATATGCCCCCTTGTCATTGTAATTTGCTCAATTTCATCAAATTAAGTAGTAAGATACTGCTAAGAGTCTGAAACACGATCCAAATGGCAGTATTTTCTACCAGCTAAAGCCTCAATCTGAGATACTGAAAGCATAAATTCCACAAATGTTAGATTGAATATGATACTACTTGTTTGCTTGAGTGTCATGGTTAGCGGTTGTTCCTATTTCGCAATTGTAAAGTAATTTTGTACTTTTGGTTGCTTACCTGTTGAAATTTTTGGTGGTTGTTTTCTGAATTTTTGTTGTTCCTTATCTTGTATTGTTCTGTTGATCCAGAGGCTGGGAACTACAAAGAGAAACAGGATTCATGGAGGGTGGAGGCGCAAGAAATGGTTCTGCAGCGGCAGCACAGACAAAGGGAAGTGTGGATGATGGCTCTCACAAGCTACTGCCTCCTTGCTGCGTCAAGGCGAAGGCTGCTGCACCTGAATCTGAGGCCAAGTGCCACGCTACAGTGGTGTCAGGGTGGTTCACGGAACCCCGCTCACGCTTTGGTACGTATGTTCAGATTGGTGCTATGTTATTGGCATTTGAATGCATTTCTGGGAACTGTAAATGTAGGAGTCTTCACTCTTTCTGCTGTTCTGACATCTAAAACCATGTTGCTGTATGTTCAGGTAAAACAAGCAAAGTGCAGTACTTCAACAACCCCATGTGGCCTGGTATTTCTCTTATTCCTGTTCGATCCATATTATTTCAACATGAATTTCTCAAAGAGTCGTTGTGCACATGCTGTCTTTTTTATTACAGAATGTTAAATGATAATTATGATGTGCTGATTATATTTGATCATTGTCACTTGCCTAATTGCACCAATTTGGGGACTGAGAATATATTTATCCATGTATTAATTAGCCTGCGTCAACCTTGAAATGCTGCTCTAATTGTTTACTCTTGAATCTTGAGTAATGTATGCCAAAGTTATAGCCTCTTAACTTTCAGTTCAAAGAAAAACAGTTGTGAGCTGCATTTAAGATTATTACATGTATTGTTTTTAGTTCAGATTGATATTTGGACAGAGTTTTTGTGAAAGATGTGGAAGTAACTCGACCAAATATGGTAGATTGGAGTTAGGACTTTGGAGTAATGCTGTTTTTATGTAGTTTGTAGTTTCTAAGATACATACCTCTGACTGATGTTAGTGGCTGTGTGGTGCTTGCATCACTGTTGTTGCATGAAATACCTTCCATGAGATTATGTGACTTCAGATGCATCTCCATTCTCCCATATTACGTGTGGGCTCTGACTTTGTATTGGTCATTATGTGGTGTCACTGATATAAGTTTGTTTAGGATAACAATCCTAATTTTTCACATCCATTACAACCTTTTGGTTTGAGATAGCGGACGGTGAATGGACCATCCAATCCTAAGTCCGAACCTAACCAGTTGTTTGGTTTGAGGAATGGAATGAATTGGTCCATCACCACCTCATCCTTCATAAGAACAAGGCTAGTAAAAGAATGACAAATGGGGTCACCAAAATAACGGGATGATCCTATGATGGACCAAGCCATCCTAGGATGAGGTGGTCCCTCAAAGCATACACCCCATAATTGTTTTACTTATTCTTGGTATTTCCCATTTGGATTTGGGATTTCACATTATTAATGTGGATATGACACTTGAAAACATTTGTGTCCCCAGAAGGCCAGAAGTTGTTTAATAGAGTATATATCTAAATTTTTGAAACAGCTTTTCATGGTTTTGCTGTCTGAAGTGCTTTACATCATCTTGCCTATCAGGTTATGTCAGGATACTTTTGTTCCTAATCTAGGCAAGTAGGCATTGCCTATGAAAATTCTCTGATCTTTACTGTAGCATAATACTGAACTATTCTACTTGCTTGAGCTGGTCAGGATTGTAATCAATGTTACATTTCCTATACAGGAGAGGCTCATTCGTTGAAAGTAGAGAAGATTTTGTACCAAGGGAGATCACCTTACCAAGAAATTTTAGTTTTTGAGGTTATTCTTCATCTTCTAATTGTGTTCACGAAGATCTGAGTTAGTTAAACCTTACAATGTGTAATGTGTTAGTTTGTGCATGCAGTCTTCAACCTACGGGAATGTCCTTGTGCTTGATGGTATTGTTCAGCTGACTGACAAGGATGAATGTGCATACCAGGAGATGGTTACTCACCTTCCACTATGCTCAATTCCTTCCCCTAAAAATGTATGACTTTTGATCTCATAGTTTGTTCATAAATGCTGAAAACTATGAAAAATATGTTGTTAACCTCTTATTGGATTTGGCGGTTAAATTAAATTGGAGCATGTTCTCCGAGTACTGCAGCAGATGCCATTCTTTTTGTCTGCAATTACCTGGAGTGGTCACACACATTCTGACATAGACTCACTTAACTACTTTGATGCAGGTTTTGGTTGTTGGAGGAGGTGATGGTGGTGTACTACGAGAAATAGCCAGACATGATTCAGTGGAGACTATAGACATCTGTGAGATTGATCAGCTAGTTATTGATGTAAGAAGCATCGGCATCGCTTGACCTTGCCTGAAATTATAACCATCTAAATAGTCCTTTTTCTGATATATGCCTTCAAATTATGCAGGTTTGTAAAGATTTCTTCCCACATTTATATGTTGGATTTAAAGATCCTCGTGTCCGACTTCATGTTGGTGATGGTATGTTGAGAAGTTGGTACGCTGGTGATATTTTATATAATCACTATAGGTCATAGGACATAACACTAATTTTTAATAGCAGCTCAAACTGGGCATCATTTCTGCTGGTCTTGATTTTGTAGATTTCATAGTAGATTTGCTTTTGTTTTGCAGCTGTGGATTTCTTGAGGGATGCTCCTGAAGGGAAATATGATGCTATCATTGTTGATTCATCAGATCCAATTGGTGAGCTCTTGCTATTACTACATCATACCTTTGTTAGTCCTTGTTTGGCGAATGCCATGCTCGACAGGGTTTGCTCCTTGTTACTTTTTTTTTTCAAGTTACTTTCTTGCCTCTTGCTAGTTTACTGCATATATGCTGGACCCTCAAAACCCTCTCAAACCTTTTGGACCCTCAGATCCTTGCTATATACAAGAATCTAGTGCTAAAGAATAACTTGGCCTCTAATCCTCTCATACACCTGTAATTGCTTCTACATTACTTTGGATGAGATTCCTGTGCGTTGCTTCCTTTTTTGCTTGGGTTGCTCTGGCCAAACTCATGGTTTTATATAGTCCCCAACCTGTCCTTCAAATGGAAGTAGGAACCCTTATGCGAGTAGGTTTAGTATAGGAATCCTTTAGCCTCACCTCACCAAGTCCTAAAAGAATTCGAATCCAAGTAGAATATGAGTTAACTTTCTCAACAATTGATACTTGTTGCCCTCTTATTTTGTTTGTGGAAATTGATTTCATTTTTTTAGGTTTGACTGGTCCTTTCCTTTTTATTCTTTTTGAAATTATTTTCCACATTATAAATTACAGGGCCAGCTCAGGAACTTGTGGAGAAGCCCTTTTTTCAGACAATTGCTAGAGCTTTAAAGCCTGGTGGTGTTCTTTGTAATCAAGCTGAGAGTATGTGGCTGCACACACATCTAATCCAGGATATGCTCTCTATCTGCCGTGAGACATTCAAGGGTGCCGTGCACTATGCCTGGGCAAGCGTTCCGACATATCCTAGGTTTTCCCTGCATCATCTGCGCTATCCTTTTTCTGTACCTTCCATGTATCCATTTGTTGTTATATTCTTTCTTTCTTTTTTGATGAGGAAGAGCAGGGTAGGGCCCTACTGATAATTATTATTAATTAATATAGTATATAATTAACATAATTACATAAAAGATCCACAGGATCCAAAAATCCTCTAACACAGGTTAGCTACTACTCAAGGCAACCGATTACTAAATGAACTAACTCATCGGCCATCTTAGAGGAAGTTCTGAACTCAACAATTCCAAATCCATTAACAACAGCCTCTTCCACCTGAACTTGTTGGGAGGAATTTTCTCAAAAAAATACACTTATTTCTTTGAATCCATATGTTCCAGTAGCCTAAAGTAATAAGTTCCTTGACGAATATTTGTGCAGATCCAGCTTGTGACTTAGCAAAGAGACAACATATCCATAATCTCTAAAGAAGTATTTCAATTGATTTGAATCAAATTCCAACAATCTTTGCTAAATTGGCACTCAAAGAAAAGATGCATCTACTCCTCCGAAACTTGATTGTTGCAGAGCACAGAGTGGATATCATCAACTTTAAAGTTTTACCCAAGCATCATACCCCCCATGTTAATTTTCCCATAAAGAAGAATCCATAAGAATACTTCGTGTTTCAGCATGCATTTATTTTTCCATACCCACTGAAAAATGGGAGAAACTTGCAAATTTCTGGAGAGAGCCAAGTAGGTTTTCTTTGTTGAAAATAATAATGAGCCCCAAATATATGACCATGAATCGTAATTGTTAACAAAATTAAGCAGAGACTGTCTCACCCGCAATTCTTGAAGTGACTAATAGCAATTTCTGATAAGGGAGAATAAAAATCTTGATATGAATCCTCCAACGCGAGGAAGTTCGAAACTAGCATATTGCTCTTGATTACATAGGAGTAGAACTAGGGATAATCCTCTCTTAAGAATTGAGTTAAGCCATAAATCCTCCCAAATAGAATTGATTTACCATTACCCAACTCAGGCCTAGCAATAGCTTTAAAACAAATCAATTGTTTTAAAACATTATTCCACAAAAATGAACTTTTGCCACTTTTCAGCAAATGAACCGAGCTTCTGTAGTACTGCTGCCATAAAAAGTTAATTCAAGGGATGTCCCTCTTATTATAAAACTTACATAAAAATTTCATGAGTAGTTATATTCTACACATGGTTATTTTAGTCTTTAGTGATTTGTTCAGTTTCTGCTGAAGGCTCAAATCCTAAGAAACTAGTTATTTTGGTCATACAGGGATGGATAGTCACACCCAATTATATTTTTCTTTATGTACTGTAGGCCACCTGTAAAGCACTGTTCAAAATGAAAATGCAGTCCATAGTTTGGATGGAACCATGTTCATATTCTTGTCAAGTGCAGAATCTAGGTTTTCTCATATATACATGTGTTTCTCCTAAGTTAAAGAGGCTGTTGGCACCCATACATAGTGTAGGCCAAACTTAAAAATAAAAAATCTTTGGTCCAGAACGTTGAAAATGCATGTTATAAGCTAATTCTTGTGCCAAGTGTGTAACACCCTAGCCCAAAATCCTAACGGGCCGGGATATTACATTCACCCCTCTTAAGGGTTGACGCTCTCAGTAACACACTATATATACAGCAAATGCCGAGAACTATCTCTCGGTACATGTCCATACGTCTAGTGCCGACATATATGTGTGCCGTGTGTCCAGTTCGAGCCCAAAACGCGCCATGCGCTATATGCCTACGCGCCTGCCCCACACATGCCTATGCATGGAAGGTTAATGCTATGATACCATCTATGACACCTTAGCCCAATATCCTAACAGACCGGGATATTACAAAGTGAATGTCCAAATAGGTTGTAGGTTGGCCATTTAGCTTTGCTACTCCCTTGCATGATCTATTTCTGCGGATGGTCTGTTTACTGCATGTTTTGAGTTACTGTTGTCACTTGTCAGAGGTGCATATGTATATTGGTGAATGCTTACAGTTACTTATTTTCCCTTTTAGAACATTTAGTGGTGCAAAGTATGATAAGTAATTTATCAGTCAGGTGTAGCTGCTCATTGTTTAGACTTATTTGCACACCCAATTTATTTGTATCTTAAGCTAAGCATTAACTACTTGGATTTGCAGTGGTGTCATTGGATTTTTACTATGTGCAAAAGAAGGTCCACCAGTGAACTTCTTAACTCCTGTGAATCCAATTGAGAAACTGGAAGGAGCTATGGAAGCTGGAAGGGAAATGAGATTTTACAATTCAGAGGTTTGTCCAGTGAATGTCGTTCTGCTATTTCCATATGCGTTTGACTCCTATTATGTTCTTTTGCCTTCAAAGATGTTTTTATTGCCATGCGAGATTTCCAATATGATTTTGCTGTGCAATAGTTAGTCACCAATGAATCTACTTGTTTAACAGATTCATAGAGCTGCTTTTATTCTGCCAATGTTTGTAAGGAGGGAGCTGGAGTCTCATTGCACTTCTACTGAAAAGGTAAGGTGTTTTTAGTTACTCTGTTCCTAATGTGCATTTGTCTTTTATATTCGGTGCATTTTTGGATCTTGAAAGACTTTTGAAGATACAGTATTTTGTCTCATTTTTTCGCTGTGTATATCCATCTCTCACAAACAGGGAAATCTAAGCTACCACTGATTGTGGCATTTACTGGTTTGCAAATTAAAATTTAACAAGATGCGCCGTGAACTTCTATCAATCGAGATGTTCAGAATAGTTACCAGAATTGCGGTTTGTTGGAGTTGCTGTACGGGATTCGGGTTCAAGGTTTCTCACTTTATTCCAATTTCCATTGTGAGCATGAACCTTGTACCCTTGGTTCCTGTTCGATGAATCCGGTTCGCAATTTGTAGGGCTTTATAGCGAATCTGGTAACTATCAGACGTGGTTCCGAGAGTGTGTGTGTGATTGGGTTCGCATGTGTAACATCCCAAAATTTCATTTCAAAAATAGGATAATTTTTTTTAAATTATTATTTTTATCGGTTGCCTCAAGTTTATTTGTCTCCTCTTTATTTTCTGAATTTCTCTAGAGTTCAAAAGAAAAAGACTTTTGCCTATTTTTAGAAAAACTTAAAACTATTTCCTAAAAAAAACCCTACTTAAGTTGGAATTAATTGTTTTAAAAAAATATATCACAAGGAACTTCGGTGAATTTTCCCATTATTTGTTAAAATCCTGATTTCAAAATCTTTCCAAAAGTCTCATCAATTAAAATATAGTTTGGAGATAAAATAAAAGATTTGGTTTTGCTAAAACTATCTTATTTAATATAAATAAACCTAAGGGAATTTCTGTGAAATTTTCTATATTTGTCAAATTATATATTTTCTAAAGCCTTTTCAAAAGCTTTAACAAAATAAAAATATATGTGGGTACAAAAATAAAATATTTGGTGGTACCAAAATATTTTATTTGATCTCAAAATGCCCTAATTAAACTCCTTGATTTTCTTAGAATTTTTGGGGTTGTCGAGGGATCTCCGTTGAGATTATGATGATCTTTTAGTATATCTAGGGTTCAATTTTCAGTACAAAGGAGCAATGATGGGAATGAGGAGAGGCGTCTAGGGTTCAATTTTCAGCTACAAAGGAGCAATGGATCAATCGAGTGACCAGAGAAAAGTTATCAGAGCATTTAGCATTTCGATTATTTAATCCGAATTATTAAGTATCACCCATAAAATCGAAATAAATATCAAACAACCGCTTAAAAATCAGAGAAAAATCTGAACGTGATCCACAGCCTTTAGTAACACAAATAAAATATTATTACATAAAATAATAAGTTTATTTGTGTACAGTAAATACTTTTATATTGTTTTTAATATCTTTTAATTTGGAAAATACTAAAACAACCCCAAAAATTCTAAGAAAATTCAGGAGTTTAATTAGGGCATTTTGAGATCAAATAAAATATTTTGGTACCACCAAATATTTTATTTTTGTACCCACATATATTTTTATTTTGTTAAAGCTTTTGGAAAGGCTTTAGAAAATATATAATTTGACAAATATAGAAAATTTCACAGAAATTCCCTTAGGTTTATTTATATTAAATAAGATAGTTTTAGCAAAACCAAATCTTTTATTTTGTCTTCAAACTATATTTTAATTGATGAGACTTTTGGAAAGATTTTGAAATCAGGATTTTAACAAATAATGGGAAAATTCACCGAAGTTCCTTGTGATATATTTTTTTAAAACAATTAATTCCAACTTAAGTAGGGTTTTTTTTAGGAAATAGTTTTAAGTTTTTCTAAAAATAGGCAAAAGTCTTTTTCTTTTGAACTCTAGAGAAATCTAAAAATAAAGAGGAGACAAATAAACTTGAGGCAACCGATAAAAATAATAATTTAAAAAAAAATTATCCTATTTTTGAAATGAAATTTTGGGATGTTACAGCATGTTTACGACAAATATTTGGGAACTTCATATAGTGTGCATCCTTGGAAGCACAGTTAAACAATCTTCCGACTCCAGTTATTTCGGACTGTTTTAATGGAAATACTTACTGGTCCTTCGCTTTTCATACATGACAGGAGAAACCAGAAAAGCCAATCGCAAAACCTTTGCAGATGAACATAATGTCAAACAGCGCCATCCTCACAGCTTCCTAGACTGGGGCGGCCTACGCTACCTTCCGCAGTCAACCGTGCTGTATCTTTGTTGGACAACCCTGTAGCAAATACAGCAATGACATGGATGTGTGGGCTGTAGCATAGTTGACAGCTTGACGCGTTACGGAACTAAGAGTAGAACATCATTGCGCTGCGAGCTTAAGTATATAGTATGTCGTGGTTGATCGAATAAAGGGGGAAATAGACTAGATGTGTACCAAAATAATGTATTCCCCTGATCTGTTATCCCTGTTATCTGTTGTGTATAATTTCCCTTGTAAGACAAAAGTGTAGTTCATGTTGTCTGTATTCATGCATATGGAGTGACTGACATGGAAGATGTGCTGTTTTGTCCCCAAGATGAGCAGTCGTGGTCCTTGGGTGATAACTGGTCACTGTAGCGCAGAAGAAAATTAGAGACAGTTAAAACCAGTTAGCATAGATAGTCATCAGAAAAAGAGGTAGTGATGATTAGTGGTCGTTATAGATAGTTTAGAAACCATCTGTGATAGGTATACATCACAGATGGTTAGTACGTAAGAAACTGTATACGATAATGATAAATAATAAACGGTTCTAATTACCAACCGTTCGTGATAAGGGTAAATAATAGACAAACTGTCTATGATATACATTTATTTACACAATTCGCAGTTGAATAATATACACAATCCGCTATACAATTTACAGACTATCTGAGGTATTGAACTCACCTCTAGCTCGAATTACATTAGCCAAGAAGAAGATAACGAGCTCTCTTCGGACCTTCACAAGATCTTGAAAGGGAAAGAAATAGAGAATTTCTCTATTTGGTTTATACTAAATACATGCAAGATGTTTGGGTCATCAGGCTATTCCAGTCTTTGGTCTCACAACTACTAAATTTCTATTGCAAGTATTGTACTCCTAAGATATCTTCTCTCTTAATTGAACAATGAAATTCTAGGCTGATTGTATTACTTGAGAGGTGATGGAGGAGGGTGACGACGCGGCGTGGAGGGGGCAGGACGGCGATGGTGCGGTGTATAGAGGATGGAAACGACGACAGTGTAGTGACGAGGGCGATAGCACAAGTGATGAGGGCGACAACAACGCAGATAGAACGACAATGGTGTGGAGAGGACGGGGACAACGACGACGCGGTGCGGAGAGGATAGGACGGTAAAGGTGCAGTGCCACAGGTGATGGCGCGGTGCTAAGAGGACAGAGATAACATTGTAGTGACGAGGGCGATGACACAGGTGATGAGGGTGATAGCAATATAGAGAGGATGACAACGGTGCGGATAGGACGGTGATGGCCTAGTACTGAGGGCAACAGAGCGGTGCAGAGAAGGCAGGGACTGTGACAGTGAGGTGACGAGGGCGATAACATTTGTGATGACGACGACAATGGTGCAGAGAGGAAATGCTAAATTTGGGTAGAGAGATGCTAAGTGTGAGTATCGGAATCGACCAGGCGGGAAGTTAAATAGACATAGTTATCTGGTTGTCATTATAGACGGTTAGAACATATCAATCGTATGTGATATTTGATCACTACAAATGTTTGTGATAAAGAAACCATATGTGATAGTGCATGTCACAAACAGTTATTTAAATAATAACCATCTGTGATATGCAATATTTTTGACATAATTTTTTCTATTTCACGGCTAGCCTTAGGAATCATGTTAGCTATGCCCTCTGTACAGATATAAGACAAGATAACAATATTTCATAGTTGAAAAACATATATAACAACACAATATAGTTAACAGTAGACAGTTAACAAAAACACATATGAGTCAACAAGAGATAGTTAACAAAATGCATGTAAAAATTAATAATTGACCTCAGTTAACAATATATAGTACAACACATTTCATAGTTAACAAAAGTACTCCAATTGCCACCCACCAACAAGTACTCACACACCTCGCCTTCTCTTTCAAAACATAACAACAAATGCTTGTGGCTTAATAGCACTAGAGTGGGCATGGTCTTTAGACTCTTCAAAAGATATGACTTAATGGACACGTTTGAATGTCATATCTGTATATGCAAACCTCTCACGATAACTATCCAGATCTTTCATAAGAATCAAGGAGACGAAAATATGGCCATCATAATGCACAGAGAGGTTGAATAAGACTTCATCGTTCTTTGCATGCATAACACGTGAGGCCAAGAACACCTATAAAAGTTTCCACCATCTCTAGTCAATAAAGCACATTATTCACATAACAATACTGGATATTCAGTATTTTGGTGGTGTAACTCGACATCGTAACTTCAAATTCATTAGATAATGATATTTTCATCTCCTAAATATATATATATTTTTAAAAATAGTTAGTACTAATTAAGGTCTGATCCGTGACTACACAAATGAAATTAAAAAACTACATAATTGAACCTATTACGTAGATTACTTAGAAAGTTATAAAAGAAAGTCATTTTCGGTTACGTTGCACTCCAACATATCATTATAATTACAAAATACTAGTAGAATATGATAACCTAGTTACAACGAAATGAAAAATAATAGAGTTTACAATGTTTGTAGATATTATGACCAAATATATATGGCTCTTATGACCAAATAAGTAAATCTTTTGCTAAGATACAACATGTGCAAAAGAACTACGAATCCCGTAATTACTCAAAGGGTGAGACATATCAACATATCGTAAAAATAAAACTACGAATGACCAAAATACAAAGTGAAGAAGACGAGCAAACGAACCGGATCAACGAGATGACGAGGAAATGATGAAGAAGCTTGGATCGCCTACGATCTCTTCCAGAATCCTCCCAAACGATTCCCAAATGGCAATGGATGCGATGTTTGAGAAGAGGATGAAGAGGCAATGGGGAGAGGAAGAGAATATAAAGTTATTGCAGTAACCGGCGCAATTCCCAATATGCAACTGCTCAAATTATTACGGATGATTTCAACATAAAACCGTGTATGATAAGTTTACTTTCACATACGATTTGTTTTTATAATCGTATGCGAAACATTATAGATGATTTCATTGAATGAAATCCGTGTCTATGATAAGTTGATAGTATGGACAATCCACGATTATCGCATATGGTTACTTAAAACTAATCATCTGTAATAGTTTTTAAGTAATTTTCTTCGAGTCTTTGCAAACAAAATTTTACGCAAACATTAAAACCGTCTACGATGAAGTGTCCCTTTCCTCCTCAAAACTTGTCATTCTGAGTTGGTGCCGCCTCATTGTATATAGCAGTAGAGCCTAGGTCTTCCTCTTCCCTTCTTCGTATGGAGCTGGAGATCTGCCAAGCTGTGGTCTCGTCCTAGGCCGTCCTCCTCGGAGCGGTGGCGATTTGAATCTATCCGGGTGCAGGCAAGGCTTTCTCCCGAAAACAAGCTCTTCTCCTTCCTTTTTTTTGTAGTCTTGGAGATCTATGCATGTCTTCCGTCCACCTCAACCCCGGCGGCCCTTTTATCGATGAAGTTCTCCGGTGACCTCCAGATTGGCCAGAAGCAGAGCAGGGAGAGGAAGCATTGACACGTTTCCAGCTACGTGTCCAGATTTTAGTTCATGCTGCTCACACTGCCAACAGGGATAATTTTCTTTCTATCGGTTGGCACTGTTGCATGTATTGGGAAATGTGGTATTCACCTTTGATCATAGTTACCAATGTAATACCGATACCAACCAGCCATACTATTTTGGTCCCTAAACCAGTATAAAGTAGCCCTATGTACCGTATTAGTGTAGCCTCGACACTAGTTAATACTGGTCAAACCTAGCTCGATGTTGGTCAATACCGGCCATACCGGCTTCGATATCAATCATATCAGTCATACTTGTGGAATTGATAATATGGTCTATTGAACTATGTGTTATATTTGATAGTACTACAATGTATTTTGAGTAATATTATAAGTGAAATTTAGTGTATATATAATTAAACATGTATATACTTATAAATATATATTATTATATTAAATCCGAAACAGTACGCTGGTATGGACCGATACTGAAATGTGTCATTTCAAAAGACAAATCAGTATAGTCTTAGGTATGGTACTGAGAAGCGTGTTTTTGACGGTCTATCCTTTAAAAAACATGCTTAGGCCATTGGGGTTCCGATAATCGGTGCAAAGTAGTTACCTGCTGTTGGGATTTCGAACCATAGGTCTATTAAGTTTTTTAATGGAGTTTGACACTAGACATAGCAGGATGAAAACCGATAAACTCGCAATATTCGTTAGACTTTTATAAGAAAAGGACCAAGGATATCATGTTGCTCCCATCTCAACCAACAAACCGACGATGCAGATGTAGTATAGCAAATCCAATGGTTGCAAGAAGTCAAAAATTTGGCATAAAACATCATGATTTGTGCTATAGCCAACACCGTCAGCTCATGCCATTGCTAGTTACTCTCTGTCCAAGTTTATAGGAGATATTAAAAATAACAAGACTACCCTAATTAATATTTCTAAGCACTATATTCAATGCATGTATATGAGGAATATCAAATAAATATGTATATTTATTAGGGTATAAAGGGAACATCGATCACACTAATTTGCATTGAAACATTAATACTCTCTATATTTATAGACAAGACTTTTAGAAAACATCCTATAAATTTAGATGGAGGAAGTATCATTTTGTTTTAGGATCTATTTGTCGATCCTTACCATATTTTTAAAATTGACTATCAAATACATGGGGAGTGAAATGACTAGGCTACTTTCGGCTTTTTCACTGACTTAAAAGTAGAAAAGCTAAAGCCGAAACAAACGACTGACTTTTAGGCCAAGCTTAAAAAAAGCCAAAAGCCTCCATATAACTATAAGCCAAAAACCAGGTGAGAAATACTTTTTTGGACTTTTTTGGGATGAAATAACCCTTTGCCACTGAAAATCTCCAAAATTACCCACCAAATGCCATCATATATAAACTGAAGAATCCTTTTCCCATCTCCTCATTTCTCCTCGTCTTCTCTCGCTCCCCTGTGCGACATGCCTTCTCCCTCCGCCGCTCCAGTCTCTGCCGTCCTCGACCTTCTCCCGCCATCCTCAGCCTACTTTCTCCTCCACCGATCTGGATCAAGTTGATAAATAATTATGCTCATAATGAAGTTTGATCTTAAGATTAATCTATGTTTTTCAATACGACATTCGATGAAAAAAGTATAAAACATTTGTATTAGATAAATCAGTACATAAGAAAAGTCCTTACAACCTTAAAGGGTATTTCAAACTTTCTAGAAATAAGCTACACTCAGGGTTCACAAAACCGAATTTCGAAAAATCGTTCGAAATTCGAAAACCGCTCGAAAAATCACTCAAAAACCGTAAAAAACCGAAGGGTTAAGAAATAAAAAAAATTTGAAAAAAAAATCAAAAAAATCGAAAACCATTCATTTTTTCACGAGAAACCGCTCGGTTTTTAAGAAACAGTTTTCGAGCGAAAACCGCGGTTTTTCAACGGTTTTTGAGCGGTTTTCAACGCATAATTTTTTTTCAAATTTTTTGATTTATTTTTAAAATTTAAATTAAAACGGTTTACAAAGCGGTTTTGGATATCGAACCACAGTGGTACGCTCAAAAACCGCAGTTTTCGTCGGTTTTGTGAACCCTGGCTACACCATCCAACCCATCAAAAAGCCAGAATACCAAATAGTATGTCTCTGTTTAAAAACAGACGGCTTAAAAGCTCGTTAAGCTAAAAAAAACTAATTTTAAGCTAAAAATCAAAAAACCTAAACCGAAATAAACAGGCCTAATACTCGTCTCACTCCTCCCTCTCCAGCGCCGACTATACCCATGTCAACTCCGAGTCACGCACTACCGACTCCTTCAAATCTTGCTGTGACATGTCACCATTGTGTCACGGACGTGGAGTCGTGGACCTAGTGGTAATTGGGCTCAACGAGATAGCTCTTGGCCCATGCAGCTAAGAAGGGCAGCACTACAAAGGGAAAGCATTGAACAACATTTTACACAAGGCAAGCCCAGTCTTGATTGCTCTTCCCAGTCTCGATTCTAATTCTCCCAATTTATATCCAAGTAGTTGTATCTGGACTTGTTATTGGCAATATATCTCGCGACCTTGGTGTGGATCGGTGTTCATGGTGAAAAATTGTGACACAATGACAC
Source organism: Otatea glauca (assembly GCA_036346275.1). NCBI lineage: Eukaryota > Viridiplantae > Streptophyta > Magnoliopsida > Poales > Poaceae > Otatea > Otatea glauca. The sequence goes on from JAYEVK010000159.1 coordinate 103,628, forward strand.
ATCTTGATCCACTGTCTTTTGGCCCACTCAACCTTATCCACATACGACAATACAAGCATGAGCTCTCAAACTCACTTGTAATCCCCAAAATCAAGCAACCATGGCAGTCCAAATAGAAGTGTTCATGTGTAACATCCCAAAATTTGAGTTTTGGAATGTTTGAATTCAAAAATAAACCATTTGCATTTTTCCTTGAATTAAATTCAAGCTTAATTTGAGTTTTCTATTAATGAAAGGATTTAATTTGATTAATCTAATCATCAAACAAAAGATTTTCAGGTTTAGATGGGTTCATTGTGCTCCAAGGAATTTTTCTGAATTTATTTGTATTTATTTGTATTTATTTGTTTTTATTTGAAGTTCTGGAATTATTTTAATTCTGAAATTGTTTTTATTTCCTAAAACCCATTTGGGCTGATTTTGCCCCGGCCCATTCCTTTTTCCCCTTCGATCCGGCCCAGCTTCCCTCCCCGGCCCGCTTCGCCCGCGTGTCCGCCCCGGCCCAATTCTGCGCTGCTTAGCCCAGCCAGCCCGTGCATCGCGTCGCCTCAAACCCTAGCGTGCCCCACCGTCCGATCTCGATCCAGCGCATCTCGCGAGGCCACGTAGCCGTTCCGTGTGAGCCGTCCGATCTGTGACACGCGTGCGGTCCCGATGCCTCCACGTCGCCCGAGCCACCGCACCGTGCCCTAACCCTAGCCGCCGCTCGGAATCCGCGTGCCGCACGCCGCTGTTCAGCGTCTGTGCCCCGCACGCCTCCCCAGGGCTATTTAAAGCCCCGAGGATCCCCGTGCGACCTCCTCCGTTCTCCGCCGCCCCCGCCGCCCTATCTTGCTCCCCTCGAGACCTCATCATCTGCTCGTGCGACCTCGTCGGAGTTCTCCGCCGCGCCCGAAGCTTTCGCCGCCGTCGTTTGGCCACTCCAGTGCGTCTCTATCGCCCCCGCCAACCTCTTCGAGTTTCCCGTGTCACCCTCCTTCGGATGCTCGCTGAAACGAGTCCGATCCGGCACCGCAACGCCGAGTTCTGCGTCATCTCCTTCGGCTCCGGTGGAATAACGCCGCTGCCTCGCCATCGTTCTTCGCCGATGAACCGTGGCCGTCCGATCTCGCGCTATCGCCCCAGATCTGGCCACGTCCTTCGCCACCCGCGCCGTGTTCCCTGCCATCCGATCTTGCCGCGCCGTTGGATGCGCGACACGCGCGACCCGCGTCGCCCGCCACGTCGTCGCCGCTGCGTCGGCGGCTTTCGGTCGGCCGCCGCGCACAGCAAACCGCTCCGTCAGCAGATGACGTCAGCGGTGACGTCAACCCTAGCCTCTGTTCCCGTGAGCCCGGTTCACCGTGGACCAGGGCATCTCCGTGGACTCGGTCTATAGACCGTAGGTCCCACGTGTCAGCGAAATAAGGATTTTTTGATTTATTTTTATTCGGGAAATTGATTGCTGACATCAGCGTTGCGCAATAAATCGATTTTCCAATAGAAAAATAAATTGAGAAATTCGGATTTTCTGATTTTTCTCTGAATTTAATCTTTCGGAGGCTCGTTCTCTCTCATACGAACTCCGATTGAGGCGATTCAATTTTCTAATTTTTTCTAAAATCAAGATCTATCTTGCAGAGCCATTTATTTTCAGTTTTGAGCTAGTTTGTGTTTCTACTTTGTATTTATTGGGTTTCGTTGCTTTCTTTTCCGGTAGACGCTAATTCCGAGGGAGCGAAGGAGACTTTGAAGACCAAGACCCAGCACTAGATCAGCAAGGCAAGTCATAATCTTTGATCATATTGAACCTATATTTACAAAAATACTTTGCTTATACAATTGCATGCTATTTTTGTACAATGATTATTTGTTGGGAATAGTTATATACCTAGTTGACATTATGCCACCTTGATTATTGGGATGCCATGTATCCATTGTTAAACCTAGGTTGGGACATTACTAGTTGGACATAATCATTATACCCACATTGGGTTATCGTAGCTATGCTTACACATGCTTGGGATCCATATCACATGTGATTAATGTTAATCTTGACTTAATGAGATATTGAATCGTGGCCGTTAGTCACTGTTGTAAAATTTGTTGTACCATGACGGGGTTTGCCATTGGTCTTGGTTGAACGAATTGTTTTCCCTCGGGCAAGTGATCATGTAGTAAAGGGGGTGCTTTCTAGCATATTGGGATGTGAATGTCTTGCCAGAGACAACTTAAGGACTTAATCTTGTGCGCCATTGAACTGGGACTAACCGTACTACCACAAGTCTGGTATGGGACAGGCCTAGCTGATTAATTTGCAATGTCTAGCCTTGAGTACTGCCAATTGGTGGTGTGGGTTTCGGGATGGACGGGTAGATTCGCAAGGCGCAAGAGGGGGCCCTAAGGGGCAAAACCTTAGCGGCAGTACCGAGTTTAGATAGGGCATTGTAAAGGCTTTGTCATGATATCTCTGCGACAGACCAAAGGAAGTGTGTTAGTAGCGTTTGCACAAAGAGATATTCATGTCTTGTGGGTAAAGTTGTACAACCTCTGCAGAGTGTAAAACTATTCGAATAGCCGCGTCCGCGGTCATGGACAAGCCCAGGAATTTCACACTGGGTATAGAGTGTTTCATTAAATGTGGAAATGTGGAATTGTTGGGATGTGAATGGGGAGTTCACTGTTGTTTTGTTGTCTAAAGTTTATACTGTTGGATTTAGTGGTTTGATAATTGTTTTAGATGGTGTAGGGTGATGCCTCGCCATTCTGTTCATGTTGTCTACCATTGATTTACCAGTTATTTATTATCTTTTCATAAATGTGCTTTCAATCTATTTACTGTATTTCAATTCAAGTTATTGCTTTCTGCAAATGAACCATACGGCAATCCTTTGTTAAGCTTGCATGAATATATTGCATCATTTTCCCTGCGGCTTGCTGAGTACTTTTTGTACTCACGGCTATACGCCTTTGTTGATCAGTTGCTGAGGAAGGACCAAGAAATAATGAATATCATGAGGAGGAATTCTATGAAGACTACAGGGATTAGGAAGACGTTCCCCCAAACGATTGCCTGTGGCATGTCGAATGGCTCAAGTTATCTTTTTCACTGCAATAATAATTTGTTTCTTAAGCCCTTAAGGCGTAATGGTGTAAACATTGACCATAAGGTCGTTTGCTTTATTTAATAATAATTTGCTTCTTCTTAGTTAATTCGTTGTATGGAATGATATTTCATCTATGTTTCCACTGTGTGCACTAGCGTGATCCTGGACTAGTGCAGTATACACAGAGGGTTTCAAATTTGCAAATCCGGGTCCCGACATCATGCCACAACGGCAACATCAATGTCACAAACAAATCCTCCATAGCTTTCCCTCTTTTATCCATCCCTCCCCGACGAACTTAGCATCCCAGCACATCAATCCTTCCCAAGCTACACACATCCAACTACAAAAAGCAGGAGTGGTGGCTGTGGGTGAGTGTAGCAATGAGTGGCAAGTAGCCAAGTAGGCAAGGTGGTGATGAGTAATCGTGCATGGTGAGATGACAAGCTACGAGATGTTGAAGAGCTGTGTACGTGCAGGTGTGGCAAGTAGCCATAGTCAGGCAGGCGCAAGCACACAGTGGTGGTCGAGTAGGTGTGGGTAAAGTTGTGGCAGTTATGAACGATGCATGCTGGAGCAGTGGTAGCTTTGGAGAGCGAGGCACGACGGTGGTGGCTATTGGCAACTGTGTAAGCAGCAGCGTTCTCTGACGAGGTTGTGCAGCGTGGCAAGGAGGTAGGTACACTTTTCTTAATTTTTGCATTGGACTTGCTTTGAAACATGAAGTTTGGTTCTAAAACCTGCTTGAGTTTTGGCTTGATTCGCCGTTTTTTTAGGGAATCCCCTATTGAAATCTAATTAGAAACTTGATTTTGTTTAAACACACTTTTGAAAATTTAAGTTGCAATTTTGACATGTTTTCAAACTTCAAGTTACAGTTTTAATGATTCATTAATATTTATGAAAGTTCCAACTTTGAAACTTCATTCTCCAATTCTAAAACTTCATGAAACTTTATGAAACATCAAGTTTCGGTTTTGAAATTTTATGAAACTTGAAGTTCTAGTTTTTAAGCATCACAAATCTTTATGTTCTATTTTTTTAAACTTTATGAAAATTCAAGTTTCGGTTTCTTAAAACTTCATGAAACTTTATAGAACTTCATGAGACTACAATTTACAGCGAACTTCTTTCAATTTTCAAATTTTAAACTTCAAGAATTTTTTTGAAACGAGAGTTTTAGTCTTTGAAACCTCATGAAACATCAGGTCCTAGTTTTGACTCTTCAAACTTCACGTACCTTTTGAATATGCAAGTTTCAGAGGTTTTGCCGAATAAGTCTAGTGATGAGGATGGATAGAAGCTGTCTCCTATGTGACGTGCACGTGACGGAGGAGGATGGCATGGGAGATGAGGTAGAATGGCGTTGGCAGTGAGCTCCCCTATCTACAAAGGATGACAACGAGCTCTTCCCACCTAGAAAGGTAAGTGCTGATGGGAGGTGTATCATGTATCAATTAGTATGTTGGGATGAACGATTGGATGCTATATCGTTCGGATGTAATCTGAATAGTATACCGTGCTGCAGTCATCTCTACTACTTCTAATTACGAGTTGGTGGCGGTCGTCCGTTCTCCACCCTTCACTCGCGCGCTGTGTGGCTAGCTACATTTGCCAGGCCCAATAACCATTCACGCAAGCAAAGGCCAGAAAATACCGAGTCCACGCTAAACCCACGGCGCCACCGAACCCAAGAACCATTCAAGCCAAACCCGCGACGCCATTTTCCTCCCGACCTCCCATCCTCCCTCTCCACCGTCTCACTCCGCGAACCCCCTACACCGAGCCCTGGCCGACACCAAGCCCCCTTCCTCTGATTCCTCCCCTTCCTCCAGCCTCCCACGCCGAGCCTCCTTCCTCCAACCTCCCACGCCGAGCCGCGCATCCGATTCCTCCCCTTCCTCCATACGTTCCCCCTCTTGCTTTCTTGTACTTGAGTGCGAGCAGCCTCCCTTTCTTCTCTCTCATCGCCACCCGGAACCGAATCTTCGTCATCAGTGAGGACGAAGCGCAGTGATTCTTCCAGCTGCTGGTATCCGCGCTCGCCTTCCGCCACTCGGTCGGGGTGTAGCACCGTGACATCAAGCCCGAGAACCTCCTCGTCGACGAGTACAGTAACCTCAAGGTCGCCGACTTCGGACTCTCCACCCTTCGCCAACACGGACAGCCGGGAGGCCCTCCTCCACACTGTCTGCGGGACACCTCTATATGTTCCGCCAGAGGTGTTCGCACGCAAGGGCTACGACGGAGCCAAGGCAGACGCCTGGGCCTACGGTGTACCTTTTGGTTTGTTACATTCTGTCTGGAATGGGTAATTTTTTATGAAGATAATTGTATTTTCTGTTGGAATGGATAATTTTATTTTTTGAGGATAATTGTATTTTTGCTAGCTATATATAGCTTTCAGTGTGTGTAGTGCTAAATCGGACTGCCAGTGTTTGACGACGAGGGAAGGTGCATGTGAATCACGCCATGTTTTGAAGCTACACGGGTAGAAGCTGTAGTTGATGCTGCTTGGTATTGCTCGACAGCAAGTGGAATTTTGCATTGTCTTTTCTGCTCTCTGTGCTGCGAAATTTTACAACTCATGGGATCTTTTAATTTGATGCTTTCACACTATGTGTCTTAACCAGTAAGGTTGGTTGTAGGCTTGTAGTAGTTCTAGCAGGAGATCGATGCCACTTCATATTCTTTTGACTAGGGTAGTAAGCATCTTGCCTGCATATTTTCCCTCCAATTTAAGTTTTGTTAGTTTTTCATATCATTTACTATATAGGTGCTATGTTCATACCTGCTGTGAGCATCATCTATTCAAATATGAGTTTAAAAGGCATGTCTAAATGCAAAACAGTCTGGAATGAAGCTACATCTACACAAACGTAAAGTGAAAAGTAAAAGTGTCAAACTAAAGAAATTTGTTCACTGTTTGTGGTAAATTTACTTCGTTATCATTTATAATCAAGATTTGAAATGCATGACCTTTTTGATTCCTTTCTATTTCTAATAAGCTGTAACCCCTACTTGATGACTTAAGAAACATAGCACAATGTCAGTGAAGTCTTCTGAGTTGCAAACAACCATACTGATGTGACTTTTTATTTTCCCTCTTTCACTGGTAGCCATGATTGATAATCATTTTTCAAGTCTGTATTCTTTGCTGCAGATGTATAATTTTAAAGCAAGTTAGCACACTACTACAGAAAGGCTTATATTAGACGCCTCATCACAGACGGTTCCTCAAAACCGTCTGTGACGAATAATATCACTGACGGTTTTATATTGAAACCGTCAGTGACATTATCACAGACGGACCTCTACAAAAGCGCCGATGATATACATCAATATCACGACGGTTGTAGTTAAAAACCGTCGTGAAGATATCCTGACGGTTATTTTATAAAACCGTCTGTAATATCACGTATTATCCCAGACGATTTTGTAATAAAATCGTCTGTCATATATCACAGACGGTTTTATTATAAAACCGTCTGGAATGCTATGTTTATCATTGACGATTTTTTTATAAAACTGTCTGAGATTTCTATCAGCAATATAAAATACAGAGGCCCGAGCCACTTGGTGCATTTTAGGGTTTCGGGATCTATTTTCATTTGGTTGCGGCTGTGCGGCTGTGAGGCGATTTGTTAAAAGAAGACCGTTGATTTTGAAGGGTGATTGAGGATCCATTTGATTTTGGTGATCTAAAGTTAGTAACGGTGTCTAATTGCAGTATATTCAAGATCTTGCTTGGTAAGGATAGAATTTGATGTTTTTTTAGATTTAGCTTGTAGATTTATGTGTTCTTTCTATGTAAGGGTAGTAATGGGTTTTAATTGCATTAACACTAAATGCTATATGCTTGGCGTAGATGGACCAAAGATGGATGTACACTAAGAACCGTGTGAGTGCCGAGTACATTAATAGCGTCTCCGCTTTTAGAAGAGCTGCAGAAGAGGATATGTTTAATAAGGGGGGCAGTTTATGTCTTGTCCGTGCATTGGTGTGAGAATCGAAGATGCTTCAAACTTTGCGCAGATCGAAGCACACTTGATTATGAGGGGTTTCAAAACGGGGTATACATGTTGGACCAGTCACGGTGAAGAGCAGGAGATACAGGAAGCAGGAATTAACATGGTCGATGAAGTCAATGATATGTCGGATGGTCATATCGATTGTGGTTCCGATGAGGATAGGTTGCGTGAAGATAATCAATCGGATCTTCGCGCGATGTAGAAGGGAACCGTGATGATAGAGAATATGGTAAATTCCGGGGCTTGATGGAGGACTCGGAGAAACCTTTGTTCCCAGGCTGCAAGTCAAAATACACAAGGTTGTCATCCATGCTTGAACTGCTGAAATTGAAAGCAAGCAACGGTTGGTCCGATAAGAGTTTCACAATATTTATACGTTTATTGGCGGACATGCTTCCCGAGGGAAATGAGTTGCCGACAACCACCTACAAAGCTAAGAAGGTTCTTTGTCCCTTGGGAATGGATGTAGAAAGAATACATGCATGTACGAACGACTGTATCCTGTACCGCCAAGAGTACGCGAACTTGCACATATGTCCTGTGTGCAACGCATCCCGGTACAAGCGTAAGAGTCATTCGGATCATGACAGTGAGGGCATCCAGGTGATGAAAGGACCTCCTGCTAAGATGGCATGGTATCTGCCTATAATTCCTCATTTGAAACGTTTGTTTGCGAACCCAAATGAGGCAAAACTGTTGCGTTGGCACTCGGAGGAGCGTAAGAACGATGGAATACTAAGGCACCCTGCTGATTCCATCCAATGGAGAAACATAGATAGGAGGTTTCAAGATTTCGGTGAGGATCCGAGGAATATAAGGTTTGGATTGAGTACAGATAGAATGAATCCTTTCGGTAACATGAGTAGCCGGCATAACACCCTGCCTGTGAATCTGTGTATCTACAACCTTCCTCCTTGGTTGTGTATGAAGCGCAAGTACATTTTGTTGTCTGTACTTATCCAAGGACCGAAACAACCTGGGAATGATATTGATGTGTACCTAGCACCATTGGTGGAAGATCTGAAAACACTATGGGTTCCCGGGGTACAGGTATGGGATGCGTACAAACGAGAGAACTTCACTTTGCACTGCCTTTTGTTCTGCACCATAAATGATTACCCAACCCTTGGTAATGTCGGGACCGGATTTCCAAATCCGAACCCTCTGTGTATAACCTGTGCTAGTCCAGGCAAAGCTAGCACAAACAGTGGAAACAGTGATGATAGCACATCCATATCACGAATCAAATAATATTAATTAAGCGAAAGAGTATTAGCCTTATGGCCAATTATTACAAATAAGAAGCATCATAGCTAGAGTTCAATAAGAAACAGTAAAACGAAATAACAAAGACAAAGTAAGTAAGCCCATCCATTTGCCCAACAGCAATCGACTGGGGTTCGCGTCCTAGCATTCCGGATCGCCTTCATCATAACCACAAGCGTAGAAATCGTAGTCAGCTTCAGCTTCTGCACACTCTTCTGTGGAAGGTTGGGGATGTTGCAAGGGTGAGCACAAAATGTACTCCGCAAGTCTTGGAAACATAATGCATGATAACTATATGCAAGGCTAAGCAATTGAAGGCATAATATGGCTCTTTTTAGCATAAAGCGAAGTTTAACTGTAAATACCAATAGTAATTTCATAAAGCATCGTTTGAACAAAATGTAATTGAATTTGATATAACAATTAAAGCAGGTTCCATCTACCTGTCTGGCTCCATCCGCCAAACCATAACCCGAGAGTTCCATCTACTTTCGGATTCCCAAACAACCATTTTCCTTTAAAACAAAACCAAGAAATCTACAATGTGCAAGCGTACCTCGCCTGCCCTTGACCGTGGGCACGGCTACTTAAGTAGTTTTAACTCTGCAGAGTGTGTACACTTTACCCACAAGACATGATCGACTCTTGTTGCCATGCACTTAACACACTTCCTTTGGTGTGTCGGCTGAGAGATCATGACAAGGCCTTTACAATGCACAACCCCACTATTAACCTCGCCGCTAAGGTTTCACATTGTTAGGGTTCTAGCCGCTTGATCTGAAGCCCCTCTTGCGCCGCCAACATCCGCACTCTCCACCGGCGAAGCTAATAATGAGACGCACAAATTATTTAGCCGGTCGTACCCATATAGACTTGTGGTTGTACGGTAGTGCTCGGTCCATGGTAACACACGCTCGGTCCTTAATTGACTAGGGCGGAACATTCACATACCAAGGTCTCGTGCTTTCTGCACCCGCCAAACATCCATCCGCCCCGGTCTAAACCATTTCCACTTTAATTCATTTAAATCACAGCAGCAACACCAATTGCCGCAATCTCACAAATAAGTTTAAACAACATTTGAAATGATTCCCATATTGGCACAATACCGAAACGCTTAAGCTGGACTAAGCAATTCTACCGTTCCATGCTAATCTACTGGATATCACCAAATAAAATAACTAGTATATATCATCTAGGGTGTCAAAGGTTCGACATGATCAATACCAATGAGGGTATAACAAACTGGAATTTAACTATACTCTAAAACTATATTTAAAGTACATTGCATAAAGTAAGCATGCATAATTTAAAAACAACATAACATTTTCATAAACTTTGGGATCAACATGTTCAAGGAAGACTTGCCTTCGCTGCCTCTTGCTGGTTCTACCTCTGATTGCTGATTCGACTGATCTTCGGCTGCGTCGTCTACACACGAAACGAGAGCAAATAAATAAAAAAAATTCAAATAAAATTCAAAAATTGAAAAGAATGGTACTGGAAGATATATCTTGAATTTATATGAATTTAGAAATTTGAATCACTGGAATCGGAGCTCGAACGAAGGAGAACGGGCTCCTGGAAGATTCCCAGATCATAAAATCAGAAAAACAGAGAGGCTGACACGTGGCGCAACGCGACTGGCTGGAATTTTTGGATTTCTGGAAAATAAGAAAAAGAAAAAGAAATGCCGCTGACACGTGGGGCCCACATGTCAGTGGCTCGGTCCACGGTGAACCGGGAGCACCGAGGCGGAGAGAAGACGACGTGGCAAACCACGCTGACGAGGCGTCCACGCGGCGGGCTAGGGCTGATGTGGCGACCACGCGGTATCCGCCACGCAGGTGATCTGATGGCGCGCGGCGCTGGGAACAGGCGAGCGACGGGACACCGCACGGAAGACGCAGGCGGGCACTTTGCGCCGGCAAGGCGGAAGGCGAGGCGACGTGGCGCCGAGGTGGCGGCCACGCGGCGACATGCTGCACGACGAGCGCGCTGGGCACGGCGGAGCGGCGGCAGCTGGGCGGTAAAGCGCGACCGAGGCGGGAAGACGACCTCGGCCGAGGCGCAAAACGCGACGGATCCGAACCGGAGTAGAGGAAAAAAGGAAGAGGGCGACGCGGGGAATTCGGCGGGACCAAAACCAACGGTGGAGGCTCACCGGAGAAGGAGATCGACGCGGCGGATTGCTTCGGCAGCGGCGGAGGACTTCGGCGAGCTCGCGGAAGAGGACGGCGGCGACTCGGGCAGCGAGGGCTAGGGCAACAGCAGCGGCGCGACGCGGGGAACCTCGGGATGGGGTCCTCGGGGCTTTAAATAGCCTCGGGAGGCGGGCGCGGCACGGACGCCAAAAACGGCGCGGACGCGGTTAGGTTTAGGGTTTTTCGGCGGCGGCGGCGGCAGCATCTGGCCGCCCACGTGGCGCGCATCGGGCGGCAATGCGTGGCGGCCGGGCCGGCCGGGAGGAAAGCGAGGTAGGCGGCGAAGGCACGAGGCGGGCCGAAGCGGAGAAGATGGGCGGACCGAAGCGGCGGAAGGAAACGGGCGTGAAATTCGGCCCAGGAGGATTTTTTTAATTAGAAATCATTTTCCGAATTTATGAAATTCCAGAAATTCAAATAAAAGCAAATAAATTCAAATAAATATCAAATAAATTCAGAAAAATCTCCAAAAATACAGAAAAATTCCTTGCAGTATAATGAAGCCAACTAAAACTGAAAATCTTATGTTTGATGAATAGATTAGCCAAATTAAATCCTTTTATAAATAGAAAATTTAAATTAAGCTAAAATTAATTCAAAGAAATTGCAAATGGTGAATTTTGAAATTCAAACATTCTAAAATCCATTTTTTGGAATGTTACAAACCTCCCCTCCTTAAAAGAAATCTCGACCCCGAGATTTGGACAGACTAGGGAAAGAGGTTGGGGTACTCTTCTCTAAGATCTTCTTCACGCTCCCAGGTTGCTTCCTTTTCAGAATGGTTGCTCCACTGAACTTTGCAAAACTTGATTGTCCTGTTTCTTGTTCTGCACTCTGCCTCATCCAAAATTCTGATCGGATACTCTGGGTAGGTAAGATCATCCTGTAGCTCAACATTCTCAATCTGCATTTGCTCTTCTAGTACCCTGAGACACTTTTTCAGTTGTGACACATGGAACACATTGTGCACATTTGTCAACTGCGGTGGTAGCTCCAACTGATAAGCCACTTGACCACTTCTGGCTAGGATTGGGAACGGTCCAATAAATCTTGGCGCTAACTTTCCACGAACTTGAAATCGACGCATTCCTCTGAGCGGCGAGACTTTCAAGTACACATAGTCACCAGGAGCAAAGGTTAACTCTCTCCGACGATTATCAGCGTAGCTCTTTTGCCTAGATGTATTTGTTCTCAATCTTTCTTGAATCATTTTACTTGTTCTTGACCTTTTGCAAAATATCGGGACCAAAGACTTGGCGATCTCTGTTTCATTCCAACAGAGAGGTGTTCGCACTTTCTTCCATACAAGGCTTCAAATGGCGACATCGCAAACTTGCTTGATAACTATTGTTATATGAGAATTTCGCATAAGGTAAACTTTGATCCCAACTTGCCGCATTGGACAATGCACAAGACCTTAACATATCTTCAAGGATTTGGTTCACTCGCTCGCTTTGTCCATCGACCGAGGATGATAAGTATCTTTGAAATTGAGTTGGTACCCAACGCTTCTTGCAACTTTGCCGAATCTTGAAGTGAATTGAGTGCCTCGATCGATACAATTCTCTTTGGCACACCATGCAAACACACGATTCTTGACATATACAACTCTCCAAGTTGATCTCCCTGGTAAGTTGTTCTCACAGGAATGAAATGAGCAACTTTTGTCAATCGATCCACTACAACCCATATTGAATCATAACTGGCACGGTTCTCGGAAGTCTGTAATGAAATCCATTCCAATTTCTTCCCACTTCCATTCGAGGCACCTTTAACTACTGTAGCAATCCTGCGGGTCTTTGATGTTCAGCTTTAACTCGCTGGCACACATCACACATAGCTATATACTCTGCGATTTCCTTTCTCATCCTTGGCCACCAATATATACTACGAAGATCTTGATACATCTTAGTATTACGGATGAATTGAGTCTGTGACTCATGCGCCTCCTTTAATATCAACTCCTTGATCTCTTTTGATTCGGCACATAAATACTTTTTCCAAGCCAAACTGTTCCTTCTTCATCCTCGGAAAATCACGGGCTTTACCTTCCTTTATTCTATCTTTGATCTTAGCGACTTCTTTATCGACTTTTGCGACTTTTGATCCGATCCCCAAAGTTGGTTGAATCTCTAAAGCAGCGACGAAACCTTCATCCACTAATTCCAAATTCAAACGCTGAAACTCCTTGTGAAGATCAGGTTGATCTTCTTGAATCATCAAATTATTGCAATAGCTCTTCCGACTTAAGGCATCGGCAACTACATTAGCCTTGCCAGGATGGTAATGTATTCCCACATCATAATCCTTGATTAATTCTAACCATCTTCTTTGTCTTAGGTTGAGGTCTGCTTGAGTGAATATATACTTCAAACTCTTATGATCTGTGAAGATCTCACATCGATTCCCGATGAGATAATGCCTCCACAACTTTAGTGCATGCACAACTGCAGCCATTTCCAAGTCATGGGTTGGATAGTTTTCCTCATGTGGTCGCAATTGCCGTGAGGCGTATGCAACTACTTTGCCTTCTTGCATCAAGACACATCCAAGACCCTGTATTGAAGCATCACAGAAAATCTCAAAGTTCTTCCGAATATCTGGTAAAATGAGCACTGGGGCTGAGGTCAGTCTGAAGGACCATGTGGAGGTCCATCCATGTTTGTGATGAGTATTTGACTTTATTTGAGCAAGCTGTGCTCAAGTTTGAGTTTGATTTGGATTGATTTTCAAAATGAAGCAATTTGAGTTGTCTCTGCCAGAGTGGCGACTGGTCGTATGGACGCGGTAGTGATGAGTTGGATGGTTTATTGCACATCTTTGTGGGCATTGCTATGTGAGGAGTTTCCTTGTCTTTGATGGTTGCAGGACGACGGTGCTAGGTCATGGTGAGGCGAAGGATGACCGGGACTAAGCGAGGAGCGTCGGAGGTCCAGACGGTTGGGAGATCGCGGAAGATGATCGGAGGCGGAGTCCGGCGAGTCAAGAAGACAAGGAAAGGAGATGATGCTAGCTAGATGCCGCGTGGATCAATGAGGACCGTCGGATTGAGGTCTAGTTGATAGGTTGCGGGTCTAGGTAGTATGCTTTGAAAACCGTGCAAGAAAACCGGTATGTGTGTGGGTTTTGGGTTAGCCCTTGCATGGCTGTGTGTGTGGGTTAATCCTAGCCCTTAGATGAGTGCTCTAGGGTTGAGGACTCATCCAAGGGTGGTAGGTGGCCCAAGAGTAGTATAAATAGGGGTGGAGGGTAGCCTCCTTCCCTTGAAGGTGTTGAGGTTTTGATGCTCATTTGAGCTTTGCCCACATGAATGTGAGGCTTTGTAACCTCCCTTCCAGAAATGAGAGTTTTATTCATCCACCTCTGAATTTATTTTATGCACTTACATTATGTCTTTACTTTACGCAATTTAAATTCAGCATTTACTTTCCGCAATTACATTCCGCAATTTACTTTCAAGTAATTTGGATTTGCCTCCTCCTTCTAAATGCTGCTGTTCTTGGATGTTTTGAGTGTGTTCATATGGTTTTACATCTCTTTTGCACTCTTGGATTGAGTAGAGAACATCTTTTCTTTCAAGTTCCAACTTTGTTCTGAACTTGTTCTTCGCACAACAGTCAGTGTTTGATTTTTGTAAAAATATAGAAAAATCCTTTTGAGTGATTCTTGTTGGAGGAGGTGCGGGACTCTGATATCCGCTTGCAGAAAACTTTTGGAGTTCACTTGTTGTACCGTTTGGGCGCCATGAGGTGAAAACTGAGCCCCAAATGTTCTGCTCGAAGTTCTTGACCAGACTGTGTTCTTCGATTTTTCGTGTTTTTCTGTAAGGCTTTTTGAGGAGAAATTTGGTGGAGTTCTTCAAGACTCTGATTCTCACAGGAGAAAAAGTCTCAAAATTTTGTGAGCTACAGAAACCCACCAACCTCCTGTGCAAATTGAGGACAAGTTCTGGGAATTCTGCTTTTGCTTTTTGAAAGTGACTTTTGTGATTTGAATTGATGTCCTTTCTAAAAGCAAGAGTTTGAATTGATTCCTCTTTATCTTGGACACTAGACAATCAGGATTGTGACTCAAAATCCCCACATATTTTATGGTACTTATCCATGCAAGCTTAGGGTACACATAGTTGTCTAGTTTTTGGGTTTTTCACAATTCCTTTTGAGCGATCTTGTCGAGGTTTTTGTTGGAGTATTTTGGGAATTTTTATTTGCGACCATTCACCCCCTCTCATTCGCCATTTCGGTCCTTCAATTGGTATCGAGCGGTTTTGCTCTTCCATAGATCTTGACCGGTCTCAAGAGCCATGGCGACGGACAAATATTCCACCAAGCCTCCAATCTTTAATGGAGTTGATTTTCCTTTTGGAAGTCCGGATGGAGTCATACATCACTGCTCGGGGCTACGATATGGCGAAGGTGAAACTCCGTATGAGGTTCCTGGCGATGAAAATGTCACGGCCATCAATATGGTTGGCGTTGAGGCGAATGCTAAGGCAAGGAACATTCTCATACGAGGTCTTAGCATGTGAGTATGATAGGATTTCTCACCTTCGCTCCGCTCACGAGATTTGGGTAACCCTCGATGCTTACCATGAGGGCTCTACTCAAATCAAGGCGTGAGGCAGGACAGATTCAAGCGAGTACAACAAGTTTGATCAACGCGTTGGTGAGAGTCTCGGCGAGTGTTTTGGTCGGTTTACAAAGATTTTGGCGACCTCCGGCGATTGGTTGCATATACCCCGACTCGGACAATGCTCGGCATTTCTTGACCGCACTCGACCTTGGGTTTGGGAGATGAAGGTGACCACCATCAAGGACACCACCGACTTATCGACTCGACTCTTGGCGGGCTTTATTCCGCCTCAAGACTCATGAGATCGATGTCGTCTCTCGGAAGACGAAATCTCGATCGATGGCTTTGGTCACCGATCCCATTGGATCTTCTTCTTGATCCTTCTATTGGTTTCTCTCTTTCCGCCCTTTGCGAGCTAGCGATGACCAAGCTGGAAAAATTTTCGAGAAAATGAGCTTGCTCTTCTTGCTCGTAAGTTTTCTCATGCATACAAGAGGGTGAGAGAGAGGAAGAGAGGTGGCATGATCACCGCTTCGAGTGTGGTGGCCCCAACCACATTGGCGAATCGTCCCAAGCCGGAGAAGGGCAAGAATAGCGTTGGCGGTTCGGGCAAGAACGACTACACCGACAAGAACCGCAACAAGAAGCCTCCGGTTCGTGAACCGACGCACGAGAAGAAGTACCACAACTTCTCCAAGAACAAGAAGCTCTTCCACGCGTCCTTGCGCTTGACGACATCAACCTCTCCGACACGGAGACATGGAGCGACGAGGCGAGGATGATCCGCAAGAGAAGAAAGGCGGCGACTTCTCGGCATGTGCTTCATGGCGACACAAGCGACATCAGCGACTCAGAGCTCTCTGACTCGGACGAGGTACCCTCCTATGACCAGCTCAACGAAGCTTTACGCAAATTAGGAAAATTTCATGCTAGAGCTAGAGCTAGGTGTACTGAGCTTGAGAAGGAAGTAGGTACCTTGACTCGGGAGTTAGCTTCACTTAGATCTTCTCCTCCCGAGTCACCGATGATTGCTCTTTGTGTGATGCTATTCTTGTGGAGTTGGAGAACCTAAGGACCATACATGATAGTGTGCTTGTTGAACTTGATGGTCTTAGGTTGAAGAATGCTAGCACTAGTTCTGTTGATGCTATTCTGTTGAGGCTAGTTTTCTTCATGCTCACTCCACTCCATCATGCTCTAATTGCCCTAAATTGCTTGCCAAATTGATGCCATGGCGAACACCTTAGTAGGAAGCTTTCGCTAGAAACAATGAACTTGAATCACATGCTTCTAAGGACCCGGTCGGCTCATGTGAGGGTGTAAGCAATTAAAACTTGACAATGAAACCACGAATGTCAAGTGTGCTAAACTTGCTAAGGACTTACTAGATAAGTCACAAAAATATTGCTTGCGATGTCTTGAGATTGTGGGGACTTGGATAAAATCCATGTCGAGCTTAGGAAGAAATTAGAAGACCAAGCCCATAGAATTAGAGATGCTCCTTGCGTTTCTTGTGAGGCCCTCAAGATTGAGGCAGCCGTCTTGAGGAGAAAAATGCACGTCTTTGAGAGAGCTCATCTTTACGGTTCTTCTTCTTCTCCTTCCCCTGTTCTTCTTGTGCTTCTTTCTTCCGAGATTGCCAAGTATCTTATGAGCACTCTCGAGAAGTTTGTTGGAGGCAAGAAGAAGCTCAATCTTATTCTAGACCAATCCAAGATTAGTAGATTCAATCAAGGTATAAGATTTGATCCCTTGGAGCACGCTCGGCGCATCCTCCCACCATAGTCGCGGCTCCAAGAGTGGTGAGATTGTGGTAGCTCCCGAGTGAGTACCACCGTGTTTAGGTCTCTTTGGGGTTGTCCATAGGACTTGACCGGAAGGGTGTTACTCCTATTATACGCCTCTAGCAAGCGAAGTACACATGCACCTTCAGTAAGAAGGATGGTCACCTAGTAGATTTTGCTTCAGCGCCAAGATCACTCGGCGTGGCGTGTTGCTGCTCTTAGGGGTATTCAGGTCATCCCGGACTTTGAGTGCTCCTAAGACACACACCGCTTCTAGACGAGTTAGAAAGTCGCTGTTTTGGGCGGCGTCCGGGACTTGGTTTTCATGCTAGTTCTTGAGTTTTAGTCCCGAGCTGTTCGTGAGTCGATCTTTCCGCCGTCCTCTTGATATTCCTCGTTTTCCCATCGAGGTAGATATCGTGGCGTGAGGTGTTCTGGTAGGAGATCCAGCGACCTTCTTGGGATGGTCGGCTTTTGCACCACGGCGTGCCAACCCGCTTTGACTCCTAGATTATCTACGAGTTGCTCTGATCGTGAGAGTTGGCGTCAGAGAGACACTCGAGTCGATCTTCTTTCGTGGTGGTACTACGAGGTGTCGTATGGTTCGATATTAGGTTCCTAAGTCTTCACTCTATCCCGATCTTGAGTCATCTTTCTCTCTTGTGTCTTGATCGGGTTAAATCCGGACGGGAAGGGCGATGTTTGGATTGTTGACTCGGTTGTTCTCGTCATATGACCGGAGATTCTCGTTGGTTCTCTTCCTAGTCCGAGCCCCGGTGATGAGTTAATCACTTTTGGGGATGCATCTTGAGTAGAGTCATTGCTAAAGGTACCATCTGCATTAACCAAAATTTCTTTCTTAAAAATGTTGCCTTAGTAAGTAAGTCGCAATACAATCGCTCTCTGTTTCTCGACTTATCGATGACTCTTTCGAGGTAAGCTTCAAGAGTAATGCTGTAGAATCCTTGATTCATCGGGAGGGTTAGTTCTTGGATTTCTACATTTGGGAGAGTCTTTCGTGCTGATTTTTACGCTTCTTCGGAGACTCTCTCGATGTTTGATTATACGAGTCCGTGATCTCTCCTTCGGCATAGGAGACTTGGTCACATTGGTTTTGATCATTTGACCGAGTTAGCGACCATGATCTCATTCGGGTTTGCCCAAACTCAAGATGGTCAAAGACTTAGTTTGCTCTCCTTGCCGACATGGCAAGATGGTTATCGCTTCTCATCCTCCGATCCACCGTAGTGATGGTGATGCACCAGACAGCTTTTACATATGGACCTTTGTTGGTCGGCTAGAGTGCGATCGGCGGGAGGAAGTGGTATGTTCTTGTCATCGTTGATGATTTTCTAGATACTCTTGGGTATTCTTCATGGCCTCGAAGGATGAGACTTTTCTCACTTGTGGGTTTGATCGATGGGTTGTCTATTGAGCTCCGTGTGCATTCTGAGCTATCTGCAGTGATAATGGCACGGAGTTCAAGAATTCCTACTTTGAGAGTTTTTGTGTGGAGTGCGGTTTAGAGCATCGGTTCTCTTCTCCCTCGCCCCTCGTGAGAATGGCGTAGTGGAAAGGAAGAACAGGACCACTGGTTGAGATGGCGGGACGATGCTAGGCGTCTGATACTCCTAGGAAGTTTTAATGAGGCTATAGCTCGCTTGCCATGTTTCTAATCGCGTGTTTTTGAGAGCACATTTGCATCGCACTTCTTATGAGTTGAAGTATGGCGAAAGCCCGGTGTGTCTCATTTTCGCGTTTCGGTTGCAAGTGTTTTATCTTGAAGTCAGTAACCTAGATAAGTTTGAGTCTCGCTCTTACGATGGTATCTTTCTAGGTTACTCAACTTCTTCTCGTAGCTATAAGTGCAGGTGTTGATGCGCATAGGATCATAGAGACTGTGATGTGACCTTTGATGAGGCTAGCCAGGAGCTAGACACGATATTTGAGCTCTTCTTATCCCTCCGAGACCATCTTTGTAGAAGATGAGGATGATGGAGATGATGGTGTTCCACCGGATCCAGTTCCCTCTATACCGAGGTGCCTCCTGTTTCCTTTTCGCACCTCGGGAGACCACCCTTGCCTTGAGCTCTCCTTGGAGTGGCTCTGCTCCTACCTCTTACATGCATGAGGTAGAGGCCATACGCTTACGGTCCTCCCGTCATATCCATAATGCTCATCCACCGATCGGATCATTGGTGATCTGTTTGAGCGAGTCACTCGCTCAAAATCAGGTTTGTCGATTTTGCCTCCACTCTGCCTTTGTTGCCTCCTTTGAGTAGAAGGATGTTTCTCATGCATTATCAGATGAATCGTGGATTAATGCTATGCATGAGAACTTGAGAACTTTGAGAGGAACAAGGTATGGCAGCTTGTCGAGCCCCATCTGGTCATAATGTCATTGGGACCAAGTGGGTGTTCAAAAACAAGCAGAGTGAGGATGGGGTTGTCATTCGCAACAAGGCTAGGCTAGTTGCACAGGTTTTCTCGGGTTGAGGTCTTGATTTTGAGGAGACCTTTGCCCCGTAGCTAGACTAGAGGCTATTAGGATCACGCTTGCATTCTCTGCATCCCGGGGCTTCAAGCTCTATCAAATGGATGTCAAGAGTGCATTCCTCAATGGCTATATTGAGGAAGAGGTTTATGTCAAACAACCTCCGAGTTCGAGAACCCCAAGTTTCCGAGTCATGTATACAAGCTCTCCAAAGCTTTGTATGGACTCAAGCAGAGCCCCAGAGCATGGTATGAGAGGCTCAAGTCTTATCTTCTCGACCATGACTTCAAAATGGGCATAGTAGACAAAACTCATTCATCGACACCATGAGTCTCATTTTCTTCTTGTCGGATTTATGTGGGCGATATAATTTTGGTGGCTCATCTCATTCGCTTGTGTCTCAGTTTTACGAGGTGATGAGCCTGAGTTTGAGATGAGTATGATGGGCGAGTTGAGCTACTTTCTTGGCTTCCAAATCAAGCGGACTCGGGAGGTACTTTCTTGCATCAAGGCAAATATACCCGTGACCTCTGAGGCGTTCGACATGTCGATGGGAAGCCGGTGATGACTCCTATGGCCACCTCGCTGTCCTCGAGCCCGATGAGGATGGTGAGCCTCTTGATCAAAAGGAGTTTGAACATGATCGGCTCCTCTTGTACCTCAACGCTTGAGGCGGACATACATTTTCTTTGTGTGTGCGTGCGCTCGATTCAAGCTTCTCCTCGCGCCTCTCACGCCAAAGTGATCAAGCGCATTTTCAGTACCTTCGTGCTACCACCGATTATGGTATTTGGTACTCTTCGTCTTCTTGTCTATCTCTTAGAGCCTTTTACGATGCCGACTTTCTTTGGTGTAGGATAGATAGGAAGAGCACTTCCGCACTTGCCAATTCATTGGCACTTCTCTTGTTTTTGGTCATCTAGGAAGCGATCAGGAGTTGCCTGATCCATCACCGAGGCGAGTATGTTGTTGCGACTAGTTCTTTGTAGCAGTGCTCTGGATGAGATCGACCTTACGGGACTATGGGTTAGAGATAGAGAGTGTGCCACTTTTACGTGACAACACTTCAGCTATTTGCATTGCTAAAAACCCATTGCAACATTCCGGACCAAGCACATTGATATTAGATATCACTTCCTTAGAGACCATGTGGAGAAGGGAGATATCGCGCTTGATTCGAGAGAGTGACCTTGATTAGCGATATTTTCACCAAGCCTTTGGATAGCTCCAGATTTGTTGCCTTGAGGAGTGAGCTTGGAGTCGTGAGCCCTTACGGCCTTTCGTGAGGGGAGGTGGTTTGTATATTATGTATTATATGTTTTCTTCGACTTTTCTTTTCTTTGTGTTTCTTACAGGTGACTTTGGGCTTATTTTCTTGAGTTGAGTTCACTCACTTAGACTTCGGCATGCCTTGCATTGACCTCTTATCTTGTGCTTTAGGTTGCTATCATGCGTGATTAGCATTCTCTCTTCTCTCTAGGTTGAGTTCCCTCACGTCTTATAAGTCTAGCGGTATTGGGCCTCCAGGTAGGCAGGTGCATGTGCACTCCTTAGTTGGGATCTAGAGTCGACTTCCTATGTCGATCCTTTGGGAAGATAAGAGCGAGTCCGAGCCGTAGTGAGTCTCTTCTATCTTTTCTATGCTCTATAGCCATCCAGTTTTGCGGTTTCTCGACTTCTTCTCCTCATTCATTTTTTAGTTATTATTGAGTTCATTCGGGTTTTCTTTATGCCTAATCTTGATAATAACTCAACTTTAACTAGATTTGAGCTTAAAATTGATTCATTTGTTGAGGGGAGTTTGGGAATCTGTTCATGCATTGCATTTAGACTGCATTTACATTTTATGAGCTTTGTCTATTATGCAATTGATTTCTTCTTCATGCTATACACCATGCTACATCATTTGAAGAAAATCACTAGCTTAGGTATGTCCAAGTTCATTTAACTTGCTAAGCTTAAAAATGAAATAAGCCTTAAATGAAAAACTTGATGAAACTTGTTGCTTTTACTTGCTAGGTTTCTTCTCTAGAGGTTTGTGCCATAATTTGAGAAATTTAGGAGTTCTCTAGAGTCCCTATAGCAACTTAGGTGAAACTAGTTTGATCCATGCAGAGTCCTTCAATTGCTCATGAATCGTTGTGCTAAAAATGAAAATTAAACAAAATTGACTCTTCTTGTGCACATACGACTCAACACCTTGTATTCACAAGACCGCTTCCCATTGCACTTGGGATGAACTTGGAATACATCGTGTTTGACCTAGACCATCCTCTTAAGAGCTCATCTTGAGATGGTCGCATACGGCTTGAGTCAATTGGTTGTGAAAAGAAAATGCAAATAAATTAAAAACAAAGACATATGTGGGTAAAGAATGCAAATAATGTCAAACATTTGCACCCCGCTATGTCTTGTATGATGATAAATCAAAATTTGCATTAAGTGATAAATGAGCCCGAAGGACCTTGTATGCTCTTCTAGATTCCCCAACGTGTTGAGTAGGTTGAACTCTAGGTTTTCCTTTTGATCCTTAGAGTGGCTATTCTTCTATTTTTGAAACTAAAGCTAAGTGTTGCACTTGTCAAATCTTGCTAAAATGAAATATTCAAAACTAAGCTCGTATTTGCACTTGGACATGTCTTAGTTTAGTCATCTTCTGAAATTGACAAGCTTGGTGTAATATCCTTCCATTTTGATCAATTGGATAATCCTCAAAGCTCTTTCGATTGCATTTCATGCATACATAAAAAAAATTGATGCCTATATTGCCAAAAGGGGAGATAACGTAGAAAAGGCATCACTAAAAGATAAAAATGTGAATGCTTATTTGGTTATTATGATCTTTGTAAAACTATGCTACTACTTACATTTGGATCATAATCTCATAATCACATTTGACATGTTTAGTTGGATTTTAGAGTTTTTGTTGAAAACTTGCTCTTTCTTAAATTTAACTCTAAAATCTGAATTCCTCTTCGTCAACTTGGTCATGGTTCTAATTTCTATCTTTGGACCAAGTTTGACTTTGCAACTGAAAATTGCTTTCTTCTTCATTTTCTTCAAACTCAAATTTATGCCTTTTGTATGGTTTGTCAATATACTCATCAAGGGGGAGATTGAAGGACCATGTGGAGGTCCATCCATGTTTGTGATGAGTATTTGACTTTATTTGAGCAAGGTGTGCTCAAGTTTGAGTTTGATTTGGATTGATTTTCAAAATGAAGCAATTTGAGTTGTCTCTGCCAGAGTGGCGATCTGCGGTCGTATGGACGCGGTAGTGATGAGTTGGATGGTTTATTGCACATCTTTGTGGGCATTGCTATGTGAGGAGTTTCCTTGTCTTTGATGGTTGCGGGGAGCGGTGCTAGGTCATGGTGAGGCGAAGGATGGCCGGGACTAGGCGAGAGCGTCGGAGGTCAGACGGTTGGGAGATCGCCGGAAGATGATCGGAGGCGGAGTCGGGCAAGTCAAGAAGACAAGGAAAGGAGATGATGCTAGCTAGATGCAGCGTGGATCAATGAGGACCGTCGGATTGAGGTCTAGTTGATAGGTTAGCGGGTCTAGGTAGTATGCTTTGAAAACGTGCAAGAAAACCGGTATGTGTGTGGGTTTTGGGTTAGCCCTTGCATGGCTGTGTGTGTGGGTTAATCCTAGCCCTTAGATGAGTGCTCTAGGGTTGAGGACTCATCCAAGGGTGGTAGGTGGCCCAAGAGTAGTATAAATAGGGGTGGAGGGTAGCCTCCTTCCCTTGAAGGTGTTGAGGTTTTGATGCTCATTTGAGCTTTGCCCACATGAATGTGAGGCTTTGTAACCTCCCTTCCAGAAATGAAAGTTTTATTCATCCACCTCTGAATTTATTTTGCGCATTTACATTATGTCTTTACTTTACGCATAATTTAAATTCAGCATTTACTTTCCATAATTACATTCCGCAATTTACTTTCAAGTAATTTGGATTTGCCTCCCCTCCTTCTAAATGCTGCTGTTCTTGGATGTTTTGAGTGTGTTCATATGGTTTTACATCTCTTTTGCACTCTTGGATTGAGTAGAGAACATCTTTTCTTTCAAGTTCCAACTTTGTTCTGAACTTGTTCTTCGCACAGCAGTCAGTGTTTGATTTTTGTAAAAATATAGAAAAATCCTTTTTGATTGATTCTTGTTGGAGGAGGTGCGGGACTCTGATATCCGCTTGCAGAAAACTTTTGGAGTTCACTTGTTGTACCGTTTGGGCGCCATGAGGTGAAAACCGAGCCCCAAATGTTCTGCTCGAAGTTCTTGACCAGACTGTGTTCTTCGATTTTTCGTGTTTTTTCTGTAAGGCTTTTTGAGGAGAAATTTGGTGGAGTTCTTCAAGACTCTGATTCTCACAGGGAGAAAAAGTCTCAAAATTTTGTGAGCTACAGAAACCCACCAACCTCCTGTGCAAATTGAGGACAAGTTCTGGGAATTCTGCTTTTGCTTTTCTGAAAGTGACTTTTGTGATTTGAATTGATGTCCTTTCTAAAAGCAAGAGTTTGAATTGATTCCTCTTTATCTTGGACACTAGACAATCAGGATTGTGACTCAAAAATCCCCACATATTTTATGGTACTTATCCATGCAAGCTTAGGGTACACATAGTTGTCTAGTTTTTCGGGTTTTTTCACAATTCCTTTTGAGCGATCTTGTCGAGGTTTTTGTTGGAGTATTTTGGGGGAATTTTTATTTGCGACCATTCACCCCCCCTCTGTTCGCCATTTCGGTCCTTCACAGTCTTTTCTTTAATTCCTGAAAACTTTGCTCACAAGCTTCAGACCATTCAAACTTCTTTTCCTTCTTTAGCAACTGGGTAAGCGGTTTTGCAATCTTTGAAAATCCTTCTATGAATCTTCGGTAGTATCCCGCTAAACCAAGAAAACTTCTGATATCAGGCACTGACTTGGGTTCCCTCCAATCAAGTACACCTTTCACTTTTTAGAGTCTACTGAGACACCTCCAGCAGAAATTATATGACCTAAGAAAGCAACTTCTTTTAACCAAAACTCACCTTGCTGAACTTAGCATGTAACTGATGATTCCTGAGCTTTTCTAACACCATCCTCAAGTGACCTTCATGTTCCGTTTCATCTTTAGAATAGATAAGAATATCATCTATGAATACTACCACAAACTTGTCTAAGTATTCCATAAATACTTTATTCATCAAGTTCATAAAATAGGCTGGTGCATTGGTCAGACCAAATGACATAACTGTGAACTCATATAATCCATATCGGGTAGCAAAAGCTGTCTTCGGAATATCTTGTGACCTTATTTTCAATTGATGGTATCCAGATCGAAGATCGATCTTGGAGAAAATACATGCTCCTTTTAAGCGATCAAGCGGTCATCAATCACAGGCAGCGGATACTTGTTCTTGATTGTGACTTCATTGAGGCTCTATAATCCACGCACAAGCGCAAAGTATTATCCTTCTTCTTTACAAAAAGAACTGGCGCTCCCCAAGGTGACGAACTTGGACGAACGTATCCTTTTTCTTGCAACTCTTCAATCTGTTTCTTCATCTCGCGAGTTCATTGGTGGCATGTGGTAGGGTCTCTTAGAGATTGAGTGTGCAGGACTAGCTCTATGACGAACTCTACATCTCGATCAAAGCGGCATACCTAGCAAATCTTTGAAATACATCGGATATTCTTGCACCACATGCATACTTTCCAAAGTTGATTCCTTCAAGCATTTAAAGCGCACTTCTTACTTGCGGACTCATCGGGCATGTACTCCACTCGAATGCCTTACGAATTGGTAAGGGTGATGGCTCTCTTGGCACAATCTATTTGACCTTTATATTTGGTTAACCAATCCATCCCTAGGATGACATCTATTCCTTTAGAATCCAAGATGATAAGATTAAGCTAGAATTTTACCCCATTGATTTTATGGTTGCACTTGGGCATCTTGAACTAGTTCTCAATTCTTTTCCGGTGATTGAACTATCATAGGGCTCTTAAGGGTAAAGGTTTCCCAACCAAATTGTTCAACAAAACTCTTGATATAAAAGAATGCGATGCTCGAGAATCAAATAATCTTTGGCGGTATTGAGTTAACAAGGAACTTACCCAAAACCACATCGATGCCTCCGAGCTTCTTGGCGGTCACATGGTTGACACGTCCTCTTCCAAAGGATTGCGGAGCTCTTGGCGTCTGGGTGTTCCACGACCTTGTCCTTGCGTAGGAGCTCGCGAATTGGATCCCAAGTTGAGCGACAGGGGTCACTTGTCGACGCTTCGAGGGCGATTCTTGGCATAATGTCCCATCTGGTGACAATGAAAACTTTGGATCCTGCAGCATTTGAATTCCCTTTTCTTTGTTGACCATCGGCATTGTTTCTTGGGGTCCTTGAGCGATTGGCGCGGTCCGAATTAGGAGATGCGGGTGCTCCTTGAGCAGTGTCTTGTTGGCTCTTGAGGGAAAAGCGGCGAGAACCACTCGCTCCATCTTGAGCACGGAATGCTATCCTTCTCTTGCGGGACTCTCATTTGTTGGCGTTGAGCATCCTCTTGCACTAGTGCCTTGTTCACCATATCTTTGAAAATTCGGAAAATCCAAAGCAACTATTGCACCTTGATGTCGGTCAAGTCCCTCCATGAACCTCGGATCTTGGCACTTTCGGTTGCCACATCTTACAGTGCATACCTCGACAAGCTGGGTGAACCTATTCAAATATTGAAACACTCTGGTTTCACGATGCGACTTGCGAAATTCTCTTTTCTTCATTTCAATAATGCCGCGAGCACATGAGCAATCTGGAAGGCTTGGAGAATTCCTCCCACGTTATAGTTTGAGCATTCGATGGGCGATGAAATTATCCCACGGTAGCAGCTACTCCTTTTAATTGATGACTCGCGTAGAGAACCTTCTCACGGTCATCACACCGAGCCAAGCTGGAGCTTTTTCTCTACATCTCTTAACGGTCATCGCCTCCAAGGGTTCACTGCTCCGTGAAGGTAGGCGGTCTAGTTCTCATGAACTCTCAAGCTTAGGCGGGCGGCATCACTGGTGGTGGTGCGGTGGTCTTTGGCTGCATTGTTTACTATATTACGAGCAAGGGCTTGCAACAACTGAAGCTGCATTGCCATCATCTGCTGGATATCTGCGGCTTGGGGTTGGACTGGTGGCGGCGGCGGTGGCACTTGCTGATCTTGAACATCCTGTTGCTCTTGTGGCTCTGCCTGGCCACGACCACGACCACGACCTCGGCCACGACCTCCTCTACGACCAGCTCCACGACCTCTTCCTTGACCTTCCATCCAAGCAGCGGCCGGGACAGGTTAGCAATAGATGAGAGGAAAGAGCAAAAGATGAGAAGACTAGGAGGTAGCCATTCCAAGACCAAACAAGCTATAAAACTCCAAAAGAAAGGTGGTTGCAACACCTTTGCTAGGGCAAGTGTACAACACACCCAACAAACAAGCAACAAAAATACTAATACACTCGAACTATACGTGCTAAACTAGAAAGGGTGATATGCTCCAACACTATTGAGCACTATTACTTATCCTATATGGGAGTCTTTTCGGATATACTCTTTGACGGCTTGATCATCTTCTTCCTTGATCTGGATTCTTGCAGAAGACTCGAGGCTTTGAGAAGTTTCAAGGGATAAGATCAAATTAAAATTTTAAAACAATATTTTAGCAAAGGAAAGGAGTAAGAACCTAAGAATAAGATGAGATGAGATAATCTACTTCATAGCAATTCGTTGGTTTGATTTAGAAAATAATTTTGAAGTTCTTGCTAAGAAGACCAGACTAACTAGGGATGCGACCTACAGTCGATATGGCTCTGATACCACCTCTGTCGGGACAGGATTTCCAAATCCGAACCCTCTGTGTATAACCTGTGCTAGTCCAGGAAAAGCTAGCACACACAGTGGAAACAGTGATGACAGCACATCCATATCACGAATCAAATAATATTAATTAAGCGAAAGGGTATTAGCCTTATGGCCAATTATTACAAATAAGAAGCATCATAGCTAGAGTTCAATAAGACACAGTGGAAACGAAATAACAGCAGCAAAGTAAGTAAGCCCATCCATTTGCCCAACAGGCAATCGACTGGGGTTCGCGTCCTAGCATTCCGGATCGCCTTCATCATAACCACAAGCGTAGAAATTGTAGTCGACTTGACACGCACACTCTTACGTGGAAGGTTGGGGATGTTGCAAGGGTGAGCACAAAATGTACTCCGCAAGTCTTGGAAACATAATGCATGATAACTATATGCAAGGCTAAGCAATTGAAGGCATAAAATGACTCTTTTTAGCATAAAGCGAAGTTTAACTGTAAATACCAATAGTAATTTCATAAAGCATCGTTTGAACAAAATGTAATTGAATTTGATATAACAATTAAAGCGAGTTCCATCTACCATGTCTGCTCCATCCGCCAAACCATAACCCGAGAGTTCCATACGCTTTGGATTCCCAAACAACCATTTTCCTTTAAAACAAAACCAAGAAATCTACAATGTGCAAGCGTGCCTGCTTTGCCCTTGGCCAGTAGGCACGGCTACTTAAGTAGTTTTAACTCTGCGAGTGTGTACACTTTACCCACAAGATATGATCGACTCTTGTTGCCATGCACTTAACACACTTCCTTTGGTGTGTCGGCGGAGAGATCATGACAAGGCCTTTACAATGCACAACCCCACTATTAACCTTGCGCTAAGGTTTCACATTGTTAGGGTTCTAGGCGCCCGATCTGAAGCCCCTCTTGCGCTGCCAACATCGGCACTCTCCAGTGGCGAAGCTAATAATGAGACGCACAAATTATTTAGCCAGTCGTACCCATATAGACTTGTGGTTGTGCGGTAGTGCTCGGTCCATGGTAACACACGCTTGGTCCTTAATTGACTAGGGCGGAACATTCACATACCAAGGTCTCGTGCTTTACGCACCCGCCAAACATCCATCCGCTCGGTCTAAACCATTTCCACTTTAATTCATTTAAATCACAGCAGCAACACCAATTGCCGCAATCTCACAAATAAGTTTAAACAACATTTGAAATGATTCCATATTGGCACAATACCAAAGCGCTTAAATTTGGACTAAGCAATTCTACCGTTCCATGCTAATCTCTGGATATCACCAAATAAAATAACTAGTATATATCATCTAGGGTGTCAATGGTTCGACATGATCAATACCAATGAGGTATAACAAGCTGGAATTTAACTATACTCTAAAACTATATTTAAAGTACATTGCATAAAGTAAGCATGCATAATTTAAAAACAACATAACATTTTCATAAACTTTGGGATCAACATGTTCAAGGAAGACTTGCCTTGTTGCCTCTTCTTGGTTCTACCTCGATTCTTGATTAGTGATCTTGGTGCGTCGTCTACACACTAAACGAGCAAATAAATAAAAAAATTCAAATAAAATTCAAAAATTGAAAAGAATGGTACTGGAAGATATATCTTGAATTTATATGAATTTAGAAATTTGAATCACTGGAATCGGAGCTCGAGCGAAGGAGAACGGGCTCCTGGAAGATTCCCAGATCAGAAAATCAGAAAAACAGAGAGGCCGACACGTGGCGCAACGCGACTGGCTGGAATTTTCGGTTTACGGAAAATAAGAAAAAGAAAAAGAAATGCCGCTGACACGTGGGGCCCACATGTCGATGGCTCGATCCTGATGAGAAGGAGCACCGAGGCGAGAGAAGATGGCGTGGCAAACCACGCCGGCGAGGCGCCCACGCGGCGGGCTAGGGGCGATGTGTCGACCACGCGGCCGCCACGCGATCGCCGACGCGCGCGCGCTAAAACGAGGCGACGCCGACGGGACGCCGCACGAAGACGAGGCGCACGCGTGGCGGCCGGGCGGAAGCGGCGGCGTGGCGAGGTGGCGCCACGCGGCGACATACGCGGCGCCGACGATGCGCCAGTGGGCAGGCGGGCGGGCGGCAGGGCGGCAATGCTGCGCGCCGGAGGCGGGAAGACGACCTCGGCCGAGGCGCAAACGCGATGGATCCGAACGGAGTAGAGGCAAAAGGAAGAGGCGGCGCGGGAATTGGCGGGACCAAAACCAGCGGTGGAGGCTCACCGGAGAAGGAGATCGACGCGGTGGATTGCCGGCAATGGCGGAGGACTTCGCGAGCTCGCGAAGAGGACGGCGGCGACTTCAGCGGCGAGGCTAGGCAACAGCAGCAGCGGCGCGACGCGGGAACCTCGGGATGGGGTCCTCGGGGCTTTAAATAGCCTCGCGGGCGAAGCGCGGCACGGACGCCAGCAGCGCGACGCAGTTAGGTTTAGGGTTTTCGGCGGCGGCGGCGGCATCTGGCCGCCCACGTGGCGCGCGATCGGGCGGCAAGCCAGGAAGGGGTGGTGGGGGAGGAAAAGCGAGCGGGCGAAGGCGAAGGCACGAGGCGGGCCGAGCGGAGAAGATGGGCCGGACCGAGCGGCGGAAAAGGAAACGGGCCGGCGAAATTCGGCCCAGGAGGACTTTTTTTGAATTAGAAATCATTTTCCGAATTTAAGAAATTCCAGAAATTCAAATAAAAGCAAATAAATTCAAATAAATATCAAATAAATTCAGAAAAATCTCCAAAAATACAGAAAAATTCCTTGTAGCATAATGAAGCCAACTAAAACTGAAAATCTTATGTTTGATGAATAGATTAGCCAAATTAAATCCTTTTATAAATAGAAAATTTAAATTAAGCTGAAATTAATTCAAAGAAATTGCAAATGGTGAATTTTGAAATTCAAACATTCTAAAATCCAATTTTTGGAATGTTACAGGTAACCTATCAGGCTAGAGTACAAAAGGAACCAAAGCCTGCACTCACTGCTTAGGCAATATCGAGAGTGTGTGCATTTGAATCACTCGCATAAAGCCTGTTTACATGCATCATCACCGTAGGTTCCTTCGGAGGAATCACCCATACCGCAAAATGAGAAAACAATTCGATGAAACGAACGAAGACGGTTTAGCTCCAAAGCCTTTAAGTGGGATAGATATCCATGATATGGTTAAGAACTTGGATGTTGCGTTTGGAAAGGGGCGTAAATCGAGGTCCCATGAGAAGAGCACGTGGAAGAAGAGATCAATATTTTGGGACTTACCTTATTGGGAGCACCTAGAAGTTTGGCACTGCATCGACGTGATGCACGTGGAGAAGAATGTCTGTGATAGCTTGATTGGTCTCTTATTGAATATTAAAGGCAAATCAAAGGACATTATCAATGCACGCTTTGACTTGGTCGATATGGGAATAAGACCTGAGTTAGCACCGAAAGAGACAGATACAGGCCGAACATACTGCGAACTTGCTTGTTACACTTTGTCTAAGGCCGAGAGAACTGAACTGTACCAGTGCTTGCATGGTGTGAAAGTTCCGTCCGGTTACTCCTCTAACATGAAGAGACTTGTTTCGATGCAAGATTTGAAATTAGTTGGCATCAAGTCTCATGATTGTCATGTGCTGATGACACAAATGCTCCCTGTGGCAATTAGAAGTATTTTTCCAGTCAAGGTCCGGGAGACAATCACGAGGCTGTGTTATTTCTTTAACACAATTGCTCAGAAGGTCATCGATCCCGAAGCACTAGATGCCTTCGCAGTGAGGTGGTGATGACTATATGTAATCTTGAGATGTATTTCCCTCCGTCGTTTTTCAATATCATGGTCCATCTCGTTGTTCACCTTGTGATAGAGATAAAGATATGAGGGTCCGTGTTCCTACATAGCATGTACCCATTCGAGAGGTATATGGGAATTCTCAAGTCCTACGTACGGAATCGATCTCGGTCGGAGGGTAGCATTGTCGAAGGTTATGCAACCGAAGAAGTCGTAGAGTTCTGCATCGATTACATGGCTCGGGTCGAACCAATAGGTGTGCCTCGATCTCGCCATGAGGGGAGACTCCAGGGCATCGGGACCATCGGAAGGAAAGCAATCACGCCTGATCCGGCTTCCTATGATCAAGCTCATTTCACGGTTTTGCAACACATGGCTGTAGTGTCCCCGTAGATCGACGAGCATAAGCACTGGCTACGGTAAGAGAATCTGACGCGGCAAGAGTCTTGGATCACGAGACAGCATAACCTTCAGTTTAACAGATGGCTAAAGGAGCGACCCATCACCGGGACCTCGTCGGTGATACGCTCACATGGTTGGCAAAAGAGCCAACATTTACTGCTTGTAACATGGAAAGGATCGACTTAAATGGGTACACATTTTACACAAGAGATCGGGATATGAAGAGCACAAACGAGCAGTGGTGTGCGATAGATCGTTCAACACCGTTGGGTCAACGAGGAGCTCCTACTATGGGTTCATAGAGGAGATTTGGGAGCTCGACTATGTACTATTCAAGATCCCCTTATTTCGGTGTCGTTGGGTCCACCTCCAGCACGTGAAGGTTGACAAATACGGTGTCACTACTATCGATCTCGCACGCGTCGGATACCAAGATGTACCATTCATACTCGCTAACCAAGCTGTTCAAGTATTCTATGTAATCGACCCGTCCAATAAGAAGAGACATGTAGTTCTTCAGGGAAAAAGGAGGATTGTCGGAGTAGAGAATGTAGTAGATGAGGAAGAATACAATCAATTCGAAGAGTTGCCTCCTATCGGAAAGAGCATCACAATCCAGGAAGAACATCCCGAAGAAGCTAGCTACACACGCGTCGATCATCATGAAGGGCTAATTTTTATACAAAAGAATAAGCAAGTGGAGTTATGATTTTAAGTGTACTAGCTCTAGAAGATAATAGAGTTGTTTGTAATGAGATGCTCGAAATTAAAAACAACTTTGTGTATATATGCATCTGATTTATTTAATATAGTTTCCTTTCCTTTCGATATTGCTTCATCTACAATTCCATATCGGTACACATTATGTAAAGAAGGCCAAACTTTGGATTTACCTTAGCGAAGTGCGTGTCAATCTTCATCACGACGGTTCTATAATAGAACAAATGCGGTATAGTTTATATCACCGAGCGGTTCTAATACATAACCGTCTGCGATAAAAACTATCCCATCTGACTCTAGTATAGAACAAATGCGTGATAAAATAATATCACGCACGGTTCTAAGCTAGAACCGTCTGTGATATTTTATAATGAGCGGTTCTAATCTAGAACCGTCGTGATATGGGAGACATATAAAAGGCCACTCGCGAGATCATTCATTCTCTACTCTTCCACTCACGCGCTCAAAACCCTAAGTATTCGTCTCCGCCCCAGCTCGTCGACGCCTCCCCTTCGCCGATGGCGCCCCCTCGTCGACCCCTCCCCATCAACGACGCCGTCCCCTCGCCGACGCCTCCCCATCGTCGACGCCTCCCCATCGCCAACGTCGCACCCTCGCCGACGCCTCCCCATCGATTTTCGCTCGGTAAGTGCCGATAATCGCTCCCCTCTATCTAAACCTCAAGTAGGCTAGCTAGAAATCTCACTATTTCAGTTTGTGCGAGACAACGGAAACTATTGATGTTTGGGTAATTAAATTGAAATGCATGTCTACACTGTTGTTCTTATTTTAAAAACACTAATAATGTGACAAAAAGAATGTTGCTAATATAAAATGCAGATCTAGGTTAAAAATTGGACGATTTTTATTATTTTAGTTCTTGCAACTATATATTACCCCCACGAAATACATGGTGAAATTAAGCTCGATAAGTCGATAATCGCGCCCTCTCACCAATTTTCGTTTGGCTGGTGGAGAAGCAAAAACCATAGCGATTTTCGTTGATGTTGTAATCTTGTTGTTACATACCTACATTATGAAGTATGAGTAGAAACAAAGCAATGAGATATGTACGAGTAGTAACAAATAACATTAGAACTAGATATTGGTTTGAGATAAGGGCACAATTTTTAATTCTTTGCTATTCCTCAATCCATCCCTAGTGAGGTGTATGACTGTCCATTAAGTGGCTGTGTTTATTTATGAGAGAAATTCACTTCGATTTAGTAACTACAACAAGATTACTGCCTTCATTTTTGGGCATATTCGATTTAGCAACTACAACAAGATTACTCAAGCCAACTGTGCATGGTGTGATCCAGACTAGTGTCAGAGACCAACTTAGACATTACTTCTGAGAACTTATAGCTAAATTATCATGAA
This sequence comes from Otatea glauca, assembly GCA_036346275.1. Taxonomy (NCBI): domain Eukaryota; kingdom Viridiplantae; phylum Streptophyta; class Magnoliopsida; order Poales; family Poaceae; genus Otatea; species Otatea glauca. Next base: position 137,199 of record JAYEVK010000159.1, read on the forward strand.
TTGCTTCTCTCAACTTACCTTCTCTGAACTACCTTTGTACCCATTAAATAAAAGCAGCCATCAATTGGTAGCCTTCCATATTTGTTTACTTTTCTTTCCTGTTGTGCCACGACAACTAGCCTAGATTGCAAGATGGTGTCCCCTCATTCCCCGTCTGAAGGATGTGATGAGTCACCGAAAAGAAAAGCTCCTTGAGGTCCAAGAGAAGCAAATAAAAGGCCCACAGACGATATACCATCACACGGTTGATCGAAGGATGGGGCCCCAGAACCAAGAAAGGCGGTGAATGCATTTAGGACATTGTGCGGGATAGTCGCACGGCGGGTCCCCATCACATGTCCATCCCGGAAGTATTGGTGATGAGAGCCATAACGACTTGGTGGCGAAATTATGTCTTCGTTCGATATCCCGAATACTTTGTGATCTTAGTGCGGTATGCCTTGCTAGTGGCAAGAAAGGCGTGGAAGAATTTCAAGAGCACCCTTGTCAAGGAATATGTCAATAAGGACGGACTCCCTTCTCTAAGTGCGGGTTCATTACTAAGGATGTATGGCAAAATTTTGTTGGCGAAGAGCGGATGGTCGTGCGTCAAAGTGAAGCCCACAAGGCCTGCGCAGTCAAGGATTACCCACCCCACGGACTTGGCACGGCTGAGTGCGGGAAGAGGACCAATGGGAGAGGGAGGGCGAGGAGGCTGTGTGCCATTTGCATGTATCGTTGACCGACGCGCGCAGAGGCGGGTGAGAGCAAGGTCAAGTGCCACGTCTTAAACACCGTCTCCTTTACAAACCCAGCGGACGAGGAAGTGCGCCAACGACCGTAAGATATCGGACTTCCAATTTTGTGCGTAATTAGTTCTTAATTTCGTAAGTGAATTAACTTTTCGAGATCTTGTAGGTAGCGTTGAGTACACAATCTTGAGGCACTTTTTGCGGACAGGAGAAAGATGTACTCTCCACGACCTTGGGAAACAAGGAACACCACAGTCGCACGCGAGGCGTTGAGGTTTTGTTCCTGGAAGTTAGGATTTCAGTGACTCAAACAAATACCGGAGTAGGAAGAGAACCAAAGCAGAGCGAGAGGAACGACTGGTACAAAGGATTGAGGAAAGACTAAGAGAACAATTCAACAATAAGATAAAAAGCCTTGAGGAAATGCTCAATAATCAGCCTGCGCAAGTCCTAGATGTATGTGGGCAAATCAGCCCCACTACCAAAAAGAGCAGCTGTGTGTCTGCCACTCCCACAGCTGAACATGGGAAATCTCCTGTCTGTGACATCAAGGTACTTATATATATGTCTTGAATGCTCCATACAAATAGTGTTGGACCTTGATAGCTAATTGTGTACTGTTATGTAGGTGGCCACGCGGTGCACTCTCCAAGTGAGACTTGTCCATGGTGCTAATCTTATTTAATTTGCCGGGGTCGCGTTTCCGTTTATTGAAGGGGCGGTGCACGGCACCCTTGTGGCACGAGGATTCATGAAGGTTCTTGTGGGCGGTGTAGCGATAATTTCAAGACCGTCCACTACCAATGCCCCCAAGCAGCGAGATTGTGACATTGTGGGGCGCCATTCACACTTTTATCCAATGGCCCAAAGCGATGACATCTCCTCGGCGCCCGTCCTCCATCACCAGAGCTTCCCCAACTGCTTGAGCCATATGATGCACCCCAGCAAAACACCAAATCGGCTCCCGTGCCCCCTGCATCAAAGTTATTCAGTGGGATGGTGCCCACTCGTCTCCCGTGCAAACTCCTTATGGCAGAAAAAAAGTCAAGGGCAAAGCGAAGCAAATCACGAAGAAATTGGACTATCCAATTGCCCCGCTGACCCGAGTATACCAGCTAGGAGAGCCTTTTGTAACAGGAGAGCGCATGAAGAACCTTTCTATTGCTTGCGTCAGATTGCAGAATTGGTGCATGCAACGAGCTAAAAAGCTAGTGCAAGACCGCATAACGAGTATATCGATCGGTTTCAAGTATGAGCATCTATTCAGCGAGTCATCGGGGATTCTTCACGGTAGACTTCAATGACCTTTTGGCGTCTTCAACCTCGGCGCCCTCGGCCTTGCGCTCTTGAGATCTTTGGACATTCTTCACATTCTACATTCGTGTAATATCGATAAAAGATATATATATATATATATATATATATATATATATATATATATATGACTCAATGCTTTCGTATATTTAGATACATGATCCGGGAAGCGAGACAGAACGAACAACCGGTGGGTTTCCTGGACCCACACATAGTCTCCAAGCAAACAATGGACAGAGATTACGGATTTGTCGATAAATACGTCGGAGAGGCCTTGGCGGCTCAAAAAGATAAAGAGTTCATACTTTTACCACACAACCCAGGGTAAGTGCTAGTTTGATTTGCACTATGCTCGCAACTCTGTTTTGTTAATTGACCATGCCGACATACCTGTGTAGGTTTCACTGGGTTCTCATTGTAATTCATCCATCGACGAATCGGGTTATTTACCTTTATTCCTTACAGAGTGGCAGCCACGACTTACAACCTATCGCAAAATTAATCACCAGGTAATTAATCATGTTTCCTCCAAAGATAACAGGTCATGTAGGTTGTTCAAACGTGTATGTTTCTCCTGGAATAGCTGAGGCTAACCTCTTGCAATCACGTAGCGCGTTCAAAGTGTACAAAGCTTACGGAGGGCCTTACGGCAAGGCATGGCGGTGAATCACGATTTTAAGTTTCGGTATCCATTGTACACAATAATCCTATGTAAACTATGTAATAATGATTCTGGAACTAACCAAATCTATATTTGCAGTGCCACCAGCAGGGAAAGGGAAATAACCGTTGTGGATTTTATGTTTGCCACAACATGGAACTCCTTATCACTAAGAAAATGCCTAATCGGGTAACAACTGCGTTGGAAGAGGCTGATCTGGAGCGAATTCGAGGACAGCTTTGTGCCTTCTTGCTTAGTCAAGTTTTACACAAAAAAGGCGAGTTCCACGCTGCCGTATAACTTGAGGAGTCGTATTTTTTCTAAATTACCATTTGGATTAATTGTCAAACTTGTGTTGTGGATTTGTAAATTGTAGTTGTGTATTCTATTAATTGGTTAATGCTATTGAGTTACATTTGATTTATATATCTAAGTTCATTTCTTAAATGGTTGTAATGTTTTTGTAACATGAGTTTAGTTATTATGTAATCTGCTTTTTTCCAGAGGACGTGGCTAGCATTTCCTCAGGCTAGCCAATAAATAGAGAAATGGTTGCCTATTAGAAGTCTTATCACAAACGGTTTTTAATTAAAACCGGTCTGTGATATAAAGATGTAACAGGCGATTCAAAACTAAAACCGTCTGTGATGTAATGATGTAACAGACGGTTTCAAACAAAAACCGTCTCTGATATCATCACATCACAGACGGTTTTTAAATAAAACCTTCTGTGATATGATAATATCACAGACGGTTTTAGTTGAAAACCGTCTGTGATATATTCTATCACAGACGGTTTCTTGTGCCGTAACATCACTGACACATGGTTACAGACGGTTCGAAAAACCGTCTGTGATGACGGTTCCGAACCGTCTGTGATAAGCTTTTCTGTAGTAGTGGCAGCAGCTTTGTTTTGTTATCTATCCTAGCTTAGAAACATATGGAGCACAATTGGTAATTGGTAGCATTAGTATCCATTAGTTTCAAGTGTTTGGAGTTTCCTCTGTCATCGTGTAACTAGCTTCTTGTTCCTACCAAACGTAATAAATTGTTTGTGAAGTGAAGATTTTTCTATTCAAGTCCCTTCTCTGTTTGTTTTAGAAACAATTTCTGAGCAAGTGAGCATAACAGCGTATTGTTTTGCACTTTTGTGAACAAATCACACATGCCTTGTGTCAGCATGTTTTATTTCTTGAATCGGGTTTGAGGGATTGTTAGTGTTTAATTATGTGGATCAAAATGCCTGAGTTACTGCTTATTGAATCACTTTAAATTGTGTATCATATTGCTGTGAAATACTTCTACGTTGCTCCAGTCAAATTTTAATGCAGGGAATACTTGTTTGGAATTTTTCCTAACTAATTATTCTTTGGAAAGTTGAGTATGTTACTAATTGTAAAATTGGTTTGATATCCCTTCAGTCTGATCATGTATGCATTTGTTCTTTTGTTAGTTGGTGCTCATTGTGCATGAGTATGCACACGCGAATGCATGCTCCTGTGCCCTGGCCCCTAGGATAAGGTTGTTTTCCACAACACCATCACACTACACATCTTTCATATTCTGGTGTTTGCCTGTTGGACAGTGCCATGTTACTTTAGATTTAATATGGTTATTTGTATATTTTGTGATTTGTGTTTTGTGTTAGCTGTAGTGAGAATGTTATAAATTTTGGTCTAATCTATCTTTGTTGTGCATTGCAGCGGAGAGTTATTTATGATCATCCCATCTCCTAGGATTTCCTTTTCCTTTTTACATTTGCTCTTAAGGTATGTTCTGTCCCTTATCTTCAACTGACTGCATAAACTGTACTTACAATAAGAGTTTTTGAACCTTATGTGATACTGTTTAATAGATCAACTGGACTCTATCAAATAGCAAAGCATAGATCTTTGAGACAGACAATTAGAGAATTACAGATTCTTGCTAAGACCAATATTTACAAACATGCAATATCCCTTTCCTTAAGGCATATATGAAGTCCTTTAAGCCAAATCCAACATTCCTAGCAAAACCAATGGGATTTCCTATAACGCCAGTAAAGCCAAAAAACTGCACTCAAAACAGTCTATCACAACAAATTCTGCTCTCCAAAATTCATGTAATAACTATATACTACTGTTAGACTTAGACATCGGTAATAGAGACTATTTTTAAGCTCTAGGATTAATGTTGCACTCGAAGTATCGTTTTGAAGACCACCCGGATCCCATTTTGTAGAACCAAAGTAGTCCATATATAATTTGATCCCCGCTTCTTAACAAAAAAAAGGAGGTGAGTATTTTAAGCTTAAATTCTTGAATCACATTTTATTTGGGATTTTAAAATTTCACTCACATGATCACATCATTTTTACAAGTTTAAACTTGAATTAATGGGCCATCCTGGTTCAATTCACTATTATTTGATGTACTTGGATATATTTTTGGATGACCTGATCCTTCATTTGTGAACTTGCAGGTCCTTGGTAGTGGCTTTGAAGTAATTTCTGTAAGGAAGGAAAAGCTTGTGCGATCAGTTCCTTCTGAATCGAATAAAGATCACAATGGGATTCTTGAGCTAGCTCAGGTTTGTTCTTTTTCTAGCATATCATTGAATGTCATAGTACATTATACAAGCATATCGGTTGCCGTATGTTGGAGGTCACAAGTCCCTGTATAATACCTCAGCAAACTTTGTTGTGATGCTTATTTTAGTTAGCAGCTAGACATAGTAAACAATGTCGGGACCCAAATATGCAAATTCGGACCCTCTGTGTATACTGCACCACTCTAGGATCACGCTAGTGCACACAGGCTCAACATCGGTAAATATCACAATCATACACAACGATAACATTAAGAAAGACATCATATATTAAATAATACTAGTTGAATGATCTTAAGGTCAACTTACATAACTATGTATCGCAAGGATGAACAACAAATTAAACTGCAGCAGAACAAAAATGTAGATAAGCCCCTCAGTATACCACAGGCAACTGACAAGGTTCGCACCCTAAACATTTGTCTCTTCCTGGTACTCCTCCTCCAGCATGGATGCAGACTCCTCAACTAGTGATGTTGTTGTTGTGGGGTGAGTATATAAAGCACTCAACAAGTTGTGCACAGAATGCAATTCTAACATATCTATATGCAAGGCTTATTCCAAAGGAAAGGCTAACAGGGCTATTTTGCAATAAAGCAGCATTTAAAAACAAGTACAATAACTAGATTGTAAAGACAGTAAAACAAATAACAATAATAAATAGATTCAACATTTCTCAAGTAAACCAAGTTTCCAACCCTAAGTCAAGTTCCAACCTTCCATATGGAAATCCCGCCATCCCAACCAAGTTTTCCATTTAATTAAGCTAACTCTTAACTGTAATTCCCGAGCATTGCTCAATACCGCGAGCACGGCTATCCCAATAGATTTACACTCTGTATAGGTTATGCACTTTACCCACATGATATGATTATCTCTTTGTGCAAGATCATTAACACACTTCCTTTGGTGTGTCACAGAGAGATCATGACAAAGCCTTTACAATGCTCTGGCTTAACCTAGTATTACCCGTTAAGGTTTCAACACTGGTGGGTCTGGTTACCACATCCAAACCCCCTCTTGTGCCATGTGAGTTGATCCATAACTCGGGACTCACACCGCCATTGATAGTACCAAGCTAAGACATTGCAAATTAATTAGCTAGACTGTTCCATACCAGACATGTGGTTGTATGATTGACTCAGGTCAAAGACTTGCAAGATTAAGTCCTTAGAGTGACTAGGGCAAGACTTCCACATACCCTCTGCCATACGGCCCACCTTGGCATACTACCCCTTGCCACTTGCCCCAATCTGAGTGATTACCACCGAGTTGATTACTAAGCACCACGTGCTATCAACAAGTCAACATCGTTGTGTGACATACCTCGCCACTACAAGTCAATCTCATTGCATGACCACACATGACACATAAGTTCATAACATTGTTCTATATTTCATAGTCAAGATTAAACATTGATGATTCAAGTACATGTGATGACGTGGCACGGCTAAGCAACTAATATGGTCTAACCATCCCATATTGATTTTAGTATCAACCAACTATAGTGAACCAATCTAGGGTGACAATAGATAATGGCATACAAATGACAAGGTAGGGTATAGATCAAATTGGTATAATAGCTAAGTCCCAATTTAATTGAAAACAATTGTACATGTGAAATAACATGCAATAGGGTAAAACAAAGTAGCAATTTTATAAACATGGGTTCAACATGATCAAAGCACAACTTGTCTTAAAGAAGCCCTTATTCTTGCTCTGGACCTTGGTCTTGAGTCGACAAATCTTCCTCAGATGCGTCACATAATTCAACGTCTACGCGAAACGAGAGAGAACAACAAATAAACACCAAAACGGAGAGCAAACAATCTCTAAAAATCAAATAAAATTCATCATTAAATAGATCTCAATTTTATAATTTTTAGAAATTTGAATCACCTCAATCAGAGCTCGTATGAAGGAGAATGGGCTCGTAGAAGATTAAAAAAACTAAAAATCAGAAAATTGGAAAATCAAATATTAATCTGAATTATTTTAAAACTGAAAATCCTTTTTCTGCGTCATGCTGATGTCAGCCCGACATCAGTATGGATCTGGACCATTATGAAGTTGCCATGTGTCCTCGGTGTATACACCTGGTCCACGAACCTCCTCTAGTTCACCGTGGACCTCGTGCACACGAGGCACGTGTGGCTTACAAATGGACTCGACCTGCTGACATGGCTAGCTGACCTCACTATCGATGCACGTGCCCATGTGAACGTCCACGTCGGCATCACCAGCACGGGGCCCTACGATCGCCGCTGGCGGCCAAGGTGGTACCTTCGGGTTGCTTTCGACGACATGGATTTGGTGACGCGAACGGATCTACGCTTTGCGCACGGGAACAAGGTCGGCGAGGTCTTCTTCCACGACGGCGGTGGCCTCCGCGGTAATCTCCCTCTCCGGTGGCGCTCTAGCGGAACGAAAGCGCGCACGGGGTGCTACGAACGACGGCAAAGCAGATGTGATCGGTCTCAGGATTTGCGACGGCTTGACAACGGTGAATCAGCAACTTCTTCGCTGCGGCGACGCTCGAAGAAATTTCCAGATTGTGGCGACTTAGCTCCGATTCTCGCGGCACAACTTTGGGGCTTCGGTTTCTTGAGCTATGGCGACCCCGACGCACGCTTTTATAGCCGTGCTAGGCCCCTCCGACGCCGACTCGGACTTGGAGTCCATGGCGGTTACAGATCTGACGCGATCCCGAGTTCCTCTTGAGGACGACGACGCAGCTCTGTGCGATGATGATCGGACGGTCAAGACACACTCTGGATGCCACACGATCCTAACCGAACACGCGCTTTCCACAACGGGTCAGATTCGGAAGAGTCCCCAACCGGCATGCTTCGCTCTTCGACGCCTGATCTCAATCTGACGGCCACCATCGCTTGACTGAACAGGAAACCCCATCTTCAGCTCCTAGCCCCACGATCGAAGATCAACGGCTGGACGTTACGCCTGGGCTAACGGGCCAGCGATGCTGAGCGATTGGGCTGCGCAGACTCAGTCCATCCCCTCATTGTTCTAGGCTTCGGCCCAGTATTGTTTATTGAATTTCCCTTGGGTTTTTCTAAAAAACAAATTCTAGAAATTAATTTAATTAGTTTTAGGCAACAAATACACTTGGAAAAATCTAAGAAAATTCTCAAAAATACTTTGAGACATTTTGAACTTACATATAATATTTTTAGCAAAACTTAATATATATATATAGCTTGTTTTCTCAAAAAGGAGATATACTTAATTTGAAATAAATTCAAATAAATTCCAAAAAATCTAATGAATTCAAAAAAATCACAAATGCACAAATAACAATAAAATAATATTATAGGCAAATTTTGAGATGTTATAATTAGGTTGTTAGAAGCTTTCAAATTGCTAACATCATTCACATGCAGGCTAAAGGCTATGCCATAGTAGAGCAAGTTGAGAAGGAATTCTCATGGTCAACTGGCCGTGCGATCGACGCCCTTGAAACTTTGCTGAAGGTAAATATAGCTTCCTAATTCCCTCTCTACGATAGCATGCCTGTGGACAAAAATACAGGTCAATGCATACTAAACATCACTATCTGAGATTTGGTAGTGGAGGACAAACCTGACACTGCATAATAAGGGAGTTCAAAATGAAGTGCTAAATTTGGAAGCATGCATAATTATAGTTGATATTGCTAATAGTACTATAAATTTTCAGTCAGAATCCAATTTAGGCATAAAAATGTTTTTACTAAGTAGTTGAGTTTAATAATCAAAAGTGAAGACGAAGGCAGCAAACATAAGCAGAAAAATTCTTGTTAGACAAAAGGGTGAAGTGGAGACCGAAGATGCTTGGAGTAAAATCAACAATCTATCAAAGAGAGAATTGAACTATTTACCTCTTTGAACTTGTTGGCATTGCAAGCACATTGCACTATTCCAGAACTTGACACAACTTGTCAGGTGATATGCACGAATCCACAATATCAAAGAATACCTTAAAAAGACATAGTGGTATGTTACTTATGGGAACATATTGGAAAACAAGAAAATCCATAGATGATCTGGTAGACTAACCATATTGGTCTCCACTGAAGTAGAGTCAATTGTAAACTGCTTGATTTTCTTCGGTCAGTCTAAGCAAACGAACAAGAAGTACAAGTTCAGAAACTAAAGTTACTAAGGAGTACAAAAACATGTGATTTGCTCGAATCTCAAAATTTCAACACTAGATTTATCATACTATAGGTCATGTTTTTCCTCTGTTTTACTTATAATTGGAATTCAGATTGGAACAAACCTAGGGAAATTATTCTTCATTGAAAGTCTTCCATACTATAGATAACAGTTCTTGGACAACTTTATTTTGTGATTATGTTGGAGATTCAATATGCTATAGATCTCATGGTTCTTAGTATTTTCTAAATTTCAATGTTTCGACGCCATATGTGAAATATAGCTCACATTTTATGAGAAGTTAAACTTTGATCTATATAGTCAATCGTATTGATCATGAAATTAAAATCTATACTCCACTTGATGTGTGTATGAAAGAAAATTGTACTTTATTGTATGGCTTAGGATCCCGTCTATTGATAGGTATCATCCTAGCTTTTGCAGTTAGTAAATTTATACAAATCCTGAAATGTTTATGCATTGCCATTTGATTATGCCACTGTTCCTGATATGCATCTATGTACTTCTTACAGAATTGAGCTTGGACAGTATTGGTTCTCAGCCAACTACTCCTTTGTATGCATTGAGCTGTGTGGCATAACTCAGGTTCTACTCTTCTCTCAATGCTTATTTATATGCAGTGGTGCTCTTTATTCATTGTGTATGACTATATTACTTGGAATATTTAGTCCAAATGGATGCTAATGTATTGATCATTTTAAATGTCACATGCATTAAATGCATTACTGCATGTGAAACACAAAAATGTTATGCGAATTACTGAATGTGAAAAATGCTCCTGTCACCATTAAAGAAAATATTTTTTAAAGGTTTTGTAACATCTGAATGTCTATGTCAGCTCAATGGCACCAATTAATTGAACACGAAAGAGAACGTACGCGTTGTTTTCTGAAAGCCCTGTGGTGCCTACGTGAGTTTTACTTGACTATCTCTTCCATCTAATTAAAAGTAGACCAAATGTTTAAATGTGCTCCTTTTTCAGATTCAAGGAGTTCAACAACATTGAATTCGGGGATGTAGACAAGTCTTGGAGCATTTGTGTCTTGGTAGATGTCAAATTTCCTATTCAAGATAATGGTGATTTGCTTCGATTTATCTTAATGGATGAGACTGTAAGTCCAACAGTAATTCAATCCCTAAAGATTTATTGAAAGGAGTTGGGAATACCTAGCTCATGTGGTTACTAGGACTACTGATCGATGCCTTTTGGATTAGTAGAGATGATGCTGATATGATTAGTGATGTGACTGGATGCTGGACATATTTTATTATTCTGATCACATGAATAATTGCTTATAGAGACATGTTTGTGTATGTTTGCTTATCAAAGTATGGCTGCAAACTATTGTAAAGTTATTTCATCGTTACCTTAATTCATTACTACTTTTCTGTGTGCTATATTCACGATCATTTAATGAATCGATTTCTGTTGTGTTAAGTGATCTATGTATGATGCTTATATATTTGTTGTGGAGTGAGTAGTAAGACGATTTGGAAACTGTACTACTGGAATAGTAGTTTGATGCTGCTTGACTATACCTACTACAAACAATTGAGCACAAAAAAGAAACAACTTAGCACCTTTATTGAATCAGTAGCACAACACTTATTAATTTCTTCAACCAGCTTGTATCAAGAAATTTACCTTTCTTGTCAAAATATCAGAAAGGGAATTAACTTCAGCTCACAAAGAATGCAATTCTAAAGCATCAAGCTTGTAATTCTGCTCTAAATCTGCAATTCTTAACTCACAATGCACAGAAACCCTATGAGGAATTTCAGCCAGATGAACTTTTACATTAATTTCCCTTTCTTTCCAAATCAATTTATCCTTATCAACCTGAAAAATAGCAAGTAAAAGCTCAGACAAACATTAAAAACATTGATGATCCTTTGTTACATGATGTGTACAGATGTACTGACCAGTAACCACCTGTAATTTCTCTAATAATGTCTGGCAGTGGCCCAGCTCAGCTTGTGACTTTTGGAGTTGATCATTGAAGACTTGAAAAGCTTTTGTACGAGAAATGCTCTTGAAATCTGTCAAAGTGTTCTGTTCATAATTCCGTTGGTAAGGCATCCAAGATCTTCATGTAAAACAAATATCAACCCTGGAAAACTCTCACTAACTATAGAACAATGGTTAGTACTTCACTTTGTGTGGCAACTTTTGAATAACTTATAATACCTATCCTATTTCCCGCAATGTTCTTGGCCAGTGAGGCCACCCACGTGTTGCCGCCCCGTGAAAGGTCCTCAAAAAATTGCGTAATTACGTTTAGGTCCTTTCAGCCATTTTTTTTTGCGAAAAGGACCTTTCGGTTCGGCATCGTGGATCCTTCAGAAAGGACCTCAAATAAATGCAAAAAAATGCGTAATTACGTTTAGATCATTTCAGCCATTTTTTACAAAAAGGACCTTTCTGTTCTGCGAAATCGCGGATCCTTCGTGAAAGGCTCCCAAATAAATGCAAAAAAGCGTAATTACGTTTATATCCTTTCAAACATTTCACGTGTTTTCTCGACTTACTCTAGTAGGAGAGCAGCGATCGCGTTGTAGTGCACTGTGGCCACACCGCGGCTACTCATATAGTTAGGGATGAAAACGGAACGAAAACAGTCGGTAAATGGTTGTTCCGTTTTCGTTTCCACATTTTTTACCAGTAACGGAAACAAAATCGAAAACCCCGAAAATGGATACCGAAACGGATAGTGACAGAAATGGATGCGAAACGGAATAGACCGGATACGAAAACGAAAGTGGAAAATTTCACCAAAACATAGTACATGATCACAATGTACGTGACCACAAAAACAATGTAACTCATTCCACCGCCAAGGCGAACACAAGAACAATGTTATATTCACCAATATCACTAGGAAGTTTTTTTCTCAAGTTTGTTAGCTGAAGGCTCGCTATTTGTCCCCCAGATCAGACCATCAGGTCATTATCCATATCATTATCATTTACATCCTCTTGATCCTCCAACTATAAAGGTGTAACGCCCTAAAATTTGCATATTATTATTCAATGTTTAGTTATGATTTTCTTAGATTTATCCTGGATTTTTGGAGTTTATAAATGCCCTTTTGCTATTTTTAGATTTATAAAAATTATTTACTCATGAAAAATAAAGCCAAAATTATGCTACAAATAATTTTTCTTGGTTCAAAATGTTCCAAAGTATTTTTGAGATTTTTTTCCAGAATTTTTGAACTCTATTCGATATTTTGTATAAAGCCATTGTATTTCTGAAATTATTTTAATTGGAAAATAAATATAAATTCTCCATTTTTTTGGGCCAAGTGGGCCAAATTTCCAACGGAATTTCCGGTTTCATTCATACGGAATTTCCGTTTTTGTTTTCGTTTCCGTTGAAAATGGCTCTCCGTTTAGTTTAGATAAAAATTCTATTTATGTTTCTGCAAGCGGTTTAGTTTACATTTACGAAAAAAGCTTCCATTTTCATTATTCTCCCGAACGGTCAAAAATTTCGTTTCCGTTTTCATCCCTACATCAAGTGTTGCCATATAACACGCAGAGAGGAAGATAAAGTAAGCACGCATCCGCACAAACACAACTAGGACACAGGCAAGTCCGAGTGTCCGACCAAACTGAGGCACTGAGGATCTGGGCGTGCGTCAGTGTCATGTACTCGGTACTCGCATGACGTGACAAACTGCATTGTGTGGTGCCAACTTTGCTTTCACCAAGTTGACCACATTTTTACATTAACCCCTTCCTATTAGCTACTAGCATTGACCTGATCATTTCCCAAACCTGACCAAAGTTGACCTGGGCGCCCTAAATGGAGGGTCGTTCCTGGGTCTGGACAACAGGGCAACCGCCTAGGTCCCAAGAGCTAGGGGGCCCAGCCGCACTTCTACATAGCTTGTGTACTGACCTAACATAGGCAACTCTTGCATGCTTACCCTAATCTAACAGAGGAACATTGACTACATGCATCGGCCAATCGACGCGGCATGCGCCTTCTTCGTTGCTCCCTCGATCTCTCATCTCATCCGCTCCTCTTCCACTAAAGGATTTGTGGTCTCGTGCCTCATATAATTGTGTGTCTTCCTTTGGTCACCATCATTAATAGAGGAGAGTCGGATTTCAAAGATTTCCAATGAATTTATCTTCAATTCAATTGTTCTGTGGCGTACTAAGTCTTGTGGCCATTTTCTGGTGACATATTAAACTTTAGCTTTGCAATCGAAGTAACGAGTATTGTTACATGTTCATGTTAGAATAAAGGGCTTCCACTTTTATTATGCTCCGGGTCTTCACAGTGTTAGGAATGGCCTACCTAAACATTTTCAAAAGAGCAATCCTTGTCTTTGTACTCAAATATGAGGACATTGCACACTTGGCGTGATGTAGATGTGGCAACCTTGGCATATTTCGACCCGTCACATCTTTAGCCTCCTCTAGAATGTCATTGAAAATCTTGCTTCTTTCTGACTACGAAACTACTGGTAGACGACATATGTCACCTGCTGCGTTCCTCTACCAAGATAGGTCGTCGGCACTGCACCCACTACGGCAAACGAGCTACTGTAGTACCTAAGCTCAGCAAGACCGTCCTCTGAGCTTGAGCACCGTGGTATCCCATCCTACCAAGCTCGGGTACGCAGTACCCTGTCCTCCCGAACTCGTGTACTGTGGTAACTTGTTTGTAGCAGTGAGTGCGGTGCCGGTGACCTTTCATGGTAGAGGAGTGCGGTAAATGACACATGTCACATATCAGTGCTTCTGCTGTCTGTAAGAGAACTAGATTTACAATTTTATCTGAAATACAGTCAAAGATGAAAAAAAATTATACAGGGGATCAAATACACCGAGGTTTCATGGATGTGAAGAATTGTGTGATCCACTTGTATGCCCATGAGCGAGGACATCGGGGATCGGAGGTCCACTTCAACAAAGCTCACTCGCTTTTGGACTCCACCTGTTATCGGTATGTCTACATGCCTATATGGCTATACTATACTATACTATAATATACTATACTATACTATATTGTATTATATTACATCCTAAACCTTGCAAGTTTCCTGGCAGAGGAGCTAGGTCATGTGTCCTCCCTCCTTGAAAGGCCCTTAGAAAAAGTGTAATTACGTTTAGGTCCTTTCAACCATTTTTATGAAAAGGATCTTTCGGTTCAGCGAAATCGCGGATCCTTCGTGAAAGGACCCCAGATAAATGCAAAAAAACGCGTAATTACGTTTACATCCTTTCAACTATTTTTTATGAAAAGAACCTTTCGGTTAAGCAAAATCATGTATCCTTCCTGAAAGGACCCCAAATAAATACAAAATGAAGGACCGAGATGGCGAACAGAGGGGGGGTGAATGGTCGCAGATAAAATTTCCCCCAAAATACTCCAACAAAAACCTCGACAAGATCGCTCAAAGGAAATCGTGAAAAACCTGAAAAACTAGACAACTATGTGTACCCCAAGCTTGCATGGATAAGTACCATAAAATATGTAGGGATTTTTGAGTCACAATACTGGTTGTCTAGTGTCCAAGATAAAGAGGAATCAATTCAAACTCTTGCTTTTAGAAAGGACATCAATTCAAATCACAAAAGTCACTTTCAGAAAAGCAAAAGCACAATTTCCAGAACTTGTCCTCAATTTGCACAGGAGGTTGGTGGGTTTCTGCAGCTCACAAAATTTTGAGACTTTTTCTCCCTATGAGCATCAGAGTCGTGAATAACTCCACCAAATTTTTCCTCAAAAAGCCTTACAGAAAAAACAGGAAAAATCTAAGAACACAGTCTGGTCAAGAACTTCGAGCAGAAAGTTTGGGGCTCGGTTTTCACCTCATGGCGCTCACACGGTGCAACAAGTGAACTCCAAAATTTTTCTGCAAGTGGATATCAGAGTCCCGAACCTACTCCAACAAGAATCACTTGAAAAAGATTTTTCTAGATTTTTATAGAAATAAAACACTGACTGCTGCGCGAAGAACAAGTTCTGAACAAAGTTGGAACTTGAAAGAAAAGATGTTCTCTACTCAATCCAAGAGTGCAAAAGAGATGTAAAACCATATGAACACACTCAAAACATCCAAGATCAGCAGCATTTAGAAGGAGGGGAGGCAAATCCAAATTACATGAAAGTAAATTGCGAGAATGTAATTGCGGGAAAGTAAATGCTGAATTTAAATTGCATAAAGTAAAGACATAATGTAAATGCGCAAAATAAATTCAGAGGTGGATGGAAAAAACTTTCATTTCTGGAAGGTGAGGTTACAAAGACTCACTTTCATGTGGGCAAAGCTCAAAAGAGCATTCACAAACCACAAAACCTTCAAGGGAAGGAGGCTACCCCTCCACCCCTATTTATACTACTCTTGGGCCACCTACCACCCTTGGATGAGTCCCTCAACCCTAGGGCACTCATCTAAGGGCTAGGATTAACCCACACACACAGCCATGCAAGGGCTAACCCAAAACCCACACACATACCGGGTTTTCTTGCACGGTTTTCAAAGCATACTACCTAGACCCGCTAACCTATCAACTAGACCTCAATCCGACGGCCCTCATTGATTCACGCGGCATCTAGCTAGCATCATCTCCTTTCCTTGTCTTCTTGACTTGCCCGGACTCCGTCTCCGATCATCTTCCGGTGATCTCCCAACCAGCTGGACCTCCGACGCTCCTCGCCTAGTCCCGGTTATCCTCCGCCTCACCATGACCTAGCACCGTCGCCCTGCAACCATCAAAGACAAGGAAACACATCACATAGCAATGCCCACAATGATATGCAATAAACTATCCAACTCATCACTATCGCGCCCATACGCCGATACTGCCACTCCTGGCAGAGACAACTCAAATTGCTTCATTTTGAAAATTAATCCAAATCAAACTCAAACTTGAGCACACCTTGCTCAAATAAAGTCAAATACTCATCACAAACATGGATGGACCTCCACATGGTCCTTCACAAAAAAAGAGCGTAATTACATTTATATCCTTTCAACCGTTTTGCGTGTTTTCTCAATTTGCTTGCGTGGGGGAGCGGCGATCGCGATATGGCATGCCACGGTCACTCATCTAGTATCTGTAATAGCGAAAGGAAATGGCGAGCTCTCAGGGCCTCCATGTCCATTTTTTGATGAAAAAACCCGCGAGATTTGTTAATTTGCACCCCCAGTCAGCGCGCACTTACGTCCGTTTTTTGCGAAACAACTGCGAGATCTGTTAAATTACGCCGCGCCCCCCACGAGCTAGCACGCGATTGAGCCAGCGATGCCCTGTACACCCGGATTTTTTGCACTAGGGTCCTCAGAGTTTTGCCAAATTGAATACTCGTCCTACGAGCACCGGCCTGTTTGATCGCGGAGGCCGAACGATCTAGCTGTCATGCTTGTGCCCCGCGCCTGGTGCCCTAGGCTCTCCCGTTCCCCTTGCAGTCGCAGGTGCTGCCCCCATGCCCTCACTCTCACCCCCATCTCCTCCCCTCCATTCCCCTCTCCTCACCCGGCGGTCATCCTCTCCTCTCTCTCACCTTCACCTCCTCCCCAGATCCTTCCCCTGTCTCCGCCACCACCGCTCTCTCCTCCCTCCTTCCGAGCCGTCATGGCTACCCCCAGATGGCCAACCACCTGAACCCTAGCTCACCCTTAGAACCCTCGCCACCCACTCCCCGCTTGCACCGCATGGCTGGCTCATCCTCCTCGCCGTTCTTGCTGCCTCGGATCCCCTACCCATCGGTTCGATCCAGCTTGACGGTGCTCCCCGAATAATGCCTTCGGCTTCTCCTCCACAGATCCCACCTCCGCATGCGTCGTCGACGTCTCTAGCACTGCTATCAGCTCCCTCCCACTCTACCTCTACCCGCCTGCTAGCCAGCGGCGACGTGGGCGCATCGTGGTTGAGGTCTGCGGATACACTGTGACTGCAATACCACGGCGGTTTGCTCTCGCCAGTGAGGAGGTCTGCTACTCACCTTTTTTTCCCAATCAATTAGAGTTCCATCTGTTATATTGTGATGCCTATGCTCCATACCGAACAAGAAAGGTTAGATCCGACGCGATTCTCGTCGATGAGGGTGAATCCGCTACGGCACCGTCTGGCATCGGGACCGCCCTTGCGGCTCGCGCGGTGCAATGGCAAGAAATGCAAACATTTCCCTATCACCACCCTTCTCTGGTTGTTGCTTTCTTCTTGGCATGGGCTGTGGTTGTGTCGTCATGGCCCGAGCGGTGGCCCTTGCCTGGGCACCGCCACCTCCTCTGGCCGACTCCCATCCCACTGCTCGACACCCATCACCACCAGTAGCAACGAATGATGTGAACGGAGGAGCGCTGAGTACGTGGTTCTTCGCGCTGCTGCTAGTGATGGCCGCCATGTCGTTCACGCTCGCGTTGCTTCTCTATCTTGGGCTCGGCCTCCCTGAGGCATCCTCGGCGTAGTTCCATGCTGCCGACCTGGACACCGTTGTCAAGGTGGGCTTTCTTGCCTTCCCTTGTGTGTGCATGCAATTTGGATTATTCGATTAGACTGTAGAGTCAAACATTTGAAATTGGGAATACTGATGGTTAATTAGATTCGGTGGATAGTGAGGTGATTTTTTCTTCAATTCATGGTTAGATTACCTACGGATCGATGATTAAGTTGGTGCGTGAGGAGACCAGGTTTCGGCTGCATTCCCATGACGTTCCATATGGATCTGGGACTGGCGAGCAGTCGGCCACCATCTTCCCCAACGTTGATGATGCCAACAGCTACAGGGTATGAATCTCTGCAGTTTTGTTGTATCAGACACAATTTGATAATGTCAGTCTGTTTTATGCTCTGGATTGCCCATATATGATCCTTAAATTCATTACTTGGACCGATCAACCAACATAAGGATTCGGTTGAGTTGGATGGTGTGTTTGTTTCATCGTTCCTCTATACTTTTAGTGACGACTTGTTTTCAAAGTTCAAAATTTTCAAATTTAATAGAATTCTTTAAAGGCGATAAAATATGTATGGTCTTTAGATTCACATTGTTCCAACTTCCAAGATGATATTGCTAACCTGGAATAGAAGTGTGTTATAGCCAAGGGCATGACCCGGTTCAATCCCATTGACGATGGCATGGTGTGGGTAGTCGCGATGGAGCATAGCAGTATAGGCACGACATGGGATAAGGCGAGGCTCAAGAGGTCACCATCTCGCTGCGCAAAGCCAAGGGCGAGGCGTAGTTTGAGTTCGGACTAAACATGTAGAAGGGCTAGATTACATTGACACAATAAAAATTGGGAACAAACCTTTTATACTGAAATATGGCTGCACACATGGCTTTAAATTAAAACTCATCTACAATTTTTTTTGCTACGTCCCTTCTGAAGACTAATATTGGGACTTTGGGAGGAACTTGATGTTGGGGAACACTCACCTACAAATTTTTTTTGCTCTATCCCTTCTGAAGACTATTTTTGGGACTTTGGGCGGAACTTGATGGAGTTAGGGAGTTGGCTAGAATTATGGTATTTTAGCATATTTACATAGTGTGAATTGTGTACAATCTAGCTTTAGGTCCTATATCGTCAGCATGGCTCATCAGTCTCTATTGGTCTCAATTGTGGTGGGTCAACTAGCAGTGTCTAGAAGATATTATAACTCAAAACAACAACAACAGCTTAGGTGTTCTGCCTCGGCCATTGCAGCAGCTAACATCTATGGAACTACCTGGCATGACCATCACTAGTTCTCGTGGCTCGCATGCAGAGATGCTGATTGGGAAGAGAAGACACTGAGGGCATGAACTCAAGGTACCAATTTACATAATTCTTCTTTCTTTCTTTGATCTATTGCAGAATCTTTTCTTCCTACCAATAGTGCATGGTTTGTCGACCGTCTCATATGTCCTACAAGTTCTCTTTTGTGATTTTCGCTTTGTCATGGGGGTTGTCTGAGATAAAACAAATCTTTTTGGTCGGCCTCATAGAGCTAACGGAGACAAGGTGGGTTCTAACTGCGAATCCTAAGCACTAATCTGACTAGGAATACTGAATGCTGGAGAGCCTAGGATTGCCGTAGCCTGGAGTGTTGTTATTGAGAGCTATAAAGTGCTAATTGGGTTCCTGCCGTTAATAGGGTATAGTATCTGCATGTTAGGCTGATATTTACTTTTATTTTAGTAAAAATATTATGATTTTATGCTCCACACTAGGTGAGATGATGATTAATTACAAATTTCTTGTTTTTGTTAGGTAAGCATCGGTCTACAAGCATTGTCAATGCTTTAGCATATGAGGTAGTCGGCAAAATGCCTTTCACTTATCCCAGAATCCAAACAACAAAGGTAAACATTGTAGTCTTTCATCATTTCTAAAATACGGACCTTGTTCTTTCTGTGACGCAAATGCTAAGGAAGCATGGTGTTATTGGAAAATTTGTTGAATTCTTTGGTAGGTATTAATGTTAGTAGAGGGACCATGCTATCTTGATATAATATAATTGTATCTTATTGGTATTTTTTTCCTTTTCTCCGATCTATTCAAGTGAAGGTATGGGTAAGCTGTCTTTGGCTGACAGAACCACAATCGCAAACATGTCACCAGAATATGGAGCTACCATGGGCATTTGTACGCATTTGCAACTCTGGCGATCTTGATGAATCTGTATCAACAGCCATAGCTGAAAATGGTATATCTAGATGCACATTGCTTTCACGAGTACTCTTATGTTCTAGAGTTTATTTATGATTGACTGATTAGTCTTATTTTCTAGAGTTTATTTATGATTTACTGATTAGTCTGTATTACTCAATACTCATAGTGAATCAGCATTATTCCTATATCTTGCTAGATGGCATTTACATATTCTTTTAGCTTTGCATACCATAGAATTGAATGCCATGTCATATGCCTTATGTGATTTAGTTTATATCCTATGGATGATCAATACAGCAAAAACAAAATATTTCTCTTCACGTGTACATAGGAAGAGTTACAATTTATATCCCACGGTAGATATTTCTCAAACACGTCGTACAAGTGCTTCACTTAGGTGTTCACTCAGAAGGGATGTTACGGTTAGACGAACATCAGACAACAGCTTGGATGGTGATGGGTATCCCAACCAGAGCAGTTTTTGCTATGGGGCTGCATAATGTTCCACCTTTGTTCTTGCATCTACACATCATTTAGCTAGCATGTGCATGCCCACATGCTATGTGCAGATTAAAGCCTTCTCCAGCTTAGACATTTATCATTTGTTCTGCTGCCTATTCATCTATTGACCACTGTCTGTCTAATATAAAGTGGATCACCGAATGTATGTTTTCAATTGGAAGTGTGCCTTGCTTTCCAAATACTCCAGCGCATCAAAGCTGGCCACACAAAGGGAGCCGGAGATTAATCGTAATCCTGCGTAGTGTGTTTGGTCACTGTATTTGATTCAATTATAGATTTATTTTCAGTTGATTATCTGTGTTGCGTGCGAAACGTGATTCCTGGACCATTTTATGCCCTGTTTGTCCACAAGTTTCTTTGCTTTATCCTCGGCAGACGATTATTCTTATAACCGGCGTAGCGTAGCGCGCAAATCTAATTGGTATATTTGATTAAACAAGAAAGGCACAAACCTGAAGAGTAGCTAACTTTGTACTGCAGATCCCTCAACGCAATCATTCATTACGGATGATGGTAATATCTACATCTATATTTACCTTTGCAACTACGTAACCGTTATTAACCTGTACTCACGAAAAATGATAGGTGGTATAGAAAAAATCGTAGAGGAGGATATGGATGAGGAGTACTACATGTTCACCGGTGGAGGTAGTCCAGACGTCATTTCTTTCTCCTTTATATAGAATCCAACATCTATCATAATCCCCTCAACTTGAATCCATCCAGGTGACGATGCAATGGAGGACATAGACTTTGATGAGCTAGTAGATGACTCTCCAGCGGGCTCGAATGTCCAAGATCCCTATGATCATGTGTATAGCAACGTACCCAATGGCACACATGTGCTGAAGGCTGAGCTAGACTGTGAGCATTGCGGCGCAAAGAGGTTCCAGTATGAGATGAACGGGTTTTGTTGTCGCAACAGTAAAATCAAGATATCGAACCCAGAGCCAATACCAGAACTCCGTAGGCTTTTGTCAAGTGTAGGTCCCGATGCCAGGCATTTTCGTGACAACATAAGATTCTTCAATGGTCACTTCTCCTTCACCAGCCTAGGCATAGGTCTCGACGAGAACTACACCAACATGAGATCTGGCGTGTACACATTTCGAGCCCATGGATAGATTTACCACAATTCCATTCCTTTGGTCCGAGCGAATCCGGTCCGGATCATTTGGAGCTCTACTTCTATGATGACGACCACAGTCTGAATCACTGATTTCGTTACTCACCTAACCTCGACCAGGAAGTCGTGAGGAGGTTAGTCAACATCCTCCAGGACAACCCCTACTCTCAAACTTTCAGGAGCCTAGGCCAAGCCGAAGACCTCGAGGAATATCGTGTATCACTGAACATTGACTTACAGATGGATCAATGAGTCTACAACAGGCCAGTAACGTCGAAAGTGGCTGCTGTGTGGGTCGAGGGTAATGAGCAACGCAGAGATTTCAACCGCAGTGTAATCATGTATGGAAACAACAATGAGAAGTATTGTATAAAGCCGCACTATGGATGCTACGACCCCGTGTCATATCCACTCTTCTTTCTAGGAGGAGAACTAGGTTGGCATCCACATATCCCGAAGCATGGTGTGCCCCTTGAAGCTATAATCCGGGCACCTGAAAATAACAATAATGACGGTCGCTACGAGGATCCAGGTGAGTATTGCTGTGAATGTGGCATCTCATCATTATTGATGTCCTGATTATTTACACATCACGTGACTATGTCTCTCTTCTATGTAGATTCGAATAACCGGCTTCGCATTACTGTAAGAGACTACTACTGCTACAAATACCAGATGCGTCATGGGATATTCAACGCCTTATTATACGGCAAGCGCCTATTCCAGCAGTACGCGGTTGACATGTACATCAAGGTGGAGGGTACAAGGCTGGACTACTTCAGGCACCACCAGAAAGAGATACGCGTCGACCTGTATCAGGGCGTGGTTGATAGCATAGAGTCTGGAGAGAATCGTGCGCAAGCTGTGGGCAAAAGGATCGTGCTCCCAGCTTCATTCATTGGGGGTGATAGAGATATGAAACGAAGGTTTCTGGACGCTATGGCCTCGGTGCAGAAGTACGGGAAGTTGGACATCTTTCTAACTATGACCTACAAACCTAACTGGGAAGAGATAATACGATAGCTTGAGCCTGGATAGACCCCACAGGACCACTCTGATCTCATCGTTCGGGTATTCAGAGCCAAGCTTGAGAACCTCAAGGAACAACTATTCAAGAGGCATATCCTTGGCAAAGTAGCTGCTTATTTGTACGTCATTGAGTTCCAGGAGAGGGGTCTTCCGCATGTTCACTTCCTTCTTATCATGAAGGGAGGATACAAGCTCACGTGTCCAGAGCAGTTTGACTATCTCATCTCCGCTGAGCTCCCAAACTCCTAGTACCCAGAGTTGTATGAGATGGTTGTTAAGCATATGATGCATGGCCCATGCGGAGCCCTAAATCCGGAGAACGTGTGCATGCAGGAGGGTAGATGCAAGAACTACTACCCACGTCTTTTGAACGCATCTACAATACAAGGCAATGACTCGTATCCCTTATATAGGAGAAGGGATGATGGCCGCCATGCAAAGGTTCGAGGGCAGACTCTTGACAATAGGTGGGTAGTTCCATACAACCCTTACCTTTTGAGAAAGTAAAATTGCCATATAAACGTGGAGGTTTGCTCAAGCATAAAAGCCGTAAAGTACTTATTCAAGTACATTTACAAGGGCCACAACCGTGCTTCTGTAGCTCTCAATGAACCCGATAGCAATAAAAACATTGACGAGATCAAGCAATTTAGGGACACCAAGTGGGTTACCCCACCTGAAGCTCTATGGAGGATCTACAGCTTCGACCTTAGCAAGGTCTCCCCACCTGTGTTGCAAATACAGCTACATCTACCGAACATGCACATGATCTTGTTCTTCGCAGGCAAGATCTTTATGATGTTGTTGCCCAGAATGGCATCGAGAGGACCATGCTGACAGAGTATTTCAAGGTGAACCAAACATGCGAGGAGGCTCGAGGGATCTTGTACAGGGATTTTCCAGCGGCATTTATTTGGCAGCCAGGACTAAATAGTGAAAGAAGAGGGTAGAATGAACACAAGTTGGCAGAATCGTGTCGGCTCGTCTGAACGAGAGGAAGTGCTACTATCTGAGGGTTCTCCTAAACTACGTACCTGGTGCCACCTCCTTTGAAGAACTCAGGACGGTGAACAGTGTAGTCTATCCATTCTTCTGTGAAGCCGCTAAGAAGAGGGGACTAATCGAGGCTGACAACACCCTAGAGGAGTGTCTTACTGAAGCTGAGCTTTCCCAGATGCCATCATCGCTCAGGAGGCTCTTTGTAATTATACTGTTCCTGCGAGCCAAGCGGCGTGTGTGGACTTTGGGAAAGGCACCTTGAGGGAATATTAGACGACTACTGCCATTCCCACGCATGCCAACAGACGATTGAGCAGATGGTACTGTTGAACATCAGAAATATGCTCCAATCGATGTGGAAGGACATAACATCGTTTCCTCTCCCTGTTATAGATGAGTCTCATGACAACGCCAACATAGAGGCCAGAGAGATATATGAGGAGTCAACAATCTAGGTCGACGATGAGCATATATCTCTATCATCCTCCCTCAACCCTGAGCAAATGGCAGTGTACGTCGACATATTATCTGCGGTTGACAATGGCGACGGAGGTGTCTTCTTCGTAGATGGCCTAGGAGACACCGGAAAGATATTCCTATATAAAGCTTTGCTTGCGAAGATCCGAGGTGATGGCAAGATAGGAGTGGCAACCGCGACATCAGGCATAGCCGCATCCATCATGCCTGGAGGCTGGACAGCACACTCGAGGTTTAAGATCCCACTCAACATTATAAATGGGGTGGTCTGTAGCTTCACAAAGCAGAGTGGGACCGTTAAGCTTCTTCAGCAGGCGTCATTGATAATATGGGACGAAGCCTCCATGACGAGGTGACAGGCGGTGGAGGCCCTGGACAGTAGCATGTGGGACATCATGGGCGGATGTGATCTGCCATTCGGTGGGAAAACGATCGTGTTCGGTGGAGATTTTAGGTAGGTTCTACCGGTTGTTCGTAAGGGGACGAGGCCACAGATAATTGACGCAACGCTGCGTAAGTCATACCTATGGGATTGCATGCGGCAGCTAAGGCTCATACGTAGCATGAGGGCCCAGAGTGATCCTGAGTACGCAGAGTACCTATTGTGGGTCGGGAATGGTATTGAGGAGACTAATGAGGATGGCTGCGCGCGGCTTCCCGACTAGATCTGTGTGCCATATACGGGAAATGGCACAGACATCGATAAACTCATACAGAATGTATTCCTATGCTGGATGACAACCTATCGGATGCCAACTATATCACATCTTAGGCCATCCTGTCGACCCGAAACGAGTACATTGATAGGATCAATATGAAGATGATTGACCTGTTTAATGGGGAGGAGATGGTGTACCATATCTTCGACTGTGTGGAGGATGATCCCCATAGCGGTCTACCTTCGCATGTACTGAAGCTCAAGATTAACTGTCCTATGATACTGTTGCAGAACATTGACCCTGCAAATGGACTATGCAACGGGAAGAGACTTGTAGTCCAGGCATTCCAAAAGAATGCTATAGATGCCAAGATTGTGCTTAGCCAGCACGCCAGAAAGAGGGTGTTCCTGCCTCGAATACCTCTATGTCCATCTGATGAAGAGATGTTCCTATTTAGATTCAAGAGGAAACAGTTCCCAGTTAAGCTCAACTTCGCAATGACAATCAACAATGTGCAAGGGCAGACTATCCCGATTGTCGGTGTCTACCTCCCTGAACTGGTTTTCTCTCATGGGCAACTGTATGTTGCGCTATCTAGAGCCACTGCCAGAAGCAACATCAGGATACTTGCCATTGTAGACAAGGAGAAGGACAAGGGTCGAAAGTCTAAGAAAACTTACGGGAACCTCACAAAAACATTGTCTACAAAGAAGTACTCACGTTATAAACAAGGTTTGATCAAAATGATATCCACGTTGTATTGCAATGTAACTGTTTATTTTTAGATATTACGAAACGTATACCAAATATATCATTTCTAAATATGTTCGAATGTCATGAATGCCTTATATATTATGTATGTACAACATATTTGGTTTTTATTCATGTCGGAGGAGAAACCATAAAAACTTTTGTAATCGGGAGAAATATATGTTTGATCTTGTAGCAATTTTTTTTATTGCTTGACTTTTATGTTTCATTATAAATTTTATTTTTTATAGTAACGCACTCGTACTGAAATAGTAAATTATAAATGCACACTTGGGGCCGCAACACTTTGGTCGCGTGGGTCGGACTAAGACCATCTCCAACCGAGTCCCGTCGGTCGTCCCGATCCCATCTGTATGGGAAAGCGCCGGAGAGAGAGGGTTCCCAGCTCCTTCAACGGCTTCCCTTCCCCGGACGACGCAGCCTGGGATAGGAGAGAGGATCCCTCCCCCGAGGGCTGCGCTCCCCATTCCCCTCACGCTGCCCGTTCTTTGTGGTCGTCAATCACGAGGCTTGGCGCGGCAAGGACAGGGCGGCAGTCGGCAAGGGCATCGCGGGCGAGGAGCTAAGGTGCTCTGCCTCACTGGCTAGAGAGGAGGACGAGCAGACGGAAATCGAGATCTTCAGGTACGCATCGAGGACCACCATCTTTGCCGATTTGAAATGGATTTAGGTTGTGAGATCTTCGATTCAGTGGGGGAAAAACTTGGATGGGGTGAAATCGCCGTTACGGACAAGTAATTTGGTCCTCACCGAAATGGCAGTCCAGAACATAGATAGGGAAAATTGGGGAAACTTGCGTTGGGTGATGATGACCGATTGGTGTAGAAGATTGATTGAATGAGCACTAGTTCGAATTAGTGAACCTGACAGTTCATATGTGTTGTCCTGCTGGGTTTAGGGAAATTTAGTTCATGGGTGCTCTCCTCATTGTTTTTTGCTGCAATGAAATTCTAGCACAAATTCATATAGTTGCAAGTTGTCAACCTGAAGCATTGGTTTCAATTTGCACAGATCAAATGGTCAGGTCCACTAGTAGTTGTTCGGGAACCTGAAATGGATGAGTTGATTCATTTTTGAGCTGATGCTGCAATGATTTGCATTGTCATGGTGTGACCTTCAGTTCAATAAAGCTAATCCTGAAACACACACCAATGTGGCAGCTTGTATATAATTGGTTTGTACGTAGTATGATTCAATATTGCCATAACCTCCTCCGACTGTGATGGATGACATTGCATCTGTCGAGGGCGTTCATCCGGACAACATAGTGCCTGCGGACTACGAGAGCTCGAACGATTCCCTGCTGAGCGACTACTCCACGGATTGTTTACTTAGTGATTGGTCCATCGAGTCCGATCGTTCGGGCCACCTTGTTTAGATCTACATGTCTGTTCCATGCTCAGTCATATTGTTATTTTGGACCATGTGGCTTTGAACTGCTCAGTGAGCTTTATTGTATTTTGCACCATCTGGCTATGAACTTGTAATCCTTACCGTAATTTACATCAATGAAATGTCTGTTCCGTGTTGACTCATATTGTTCCCACATTGCTTTGCCATGATTCCGTAATAACAAACTATGTGTGTGCTTTCAATGATCAGGGAGGACGACATGGACCCTTTCTTATCGAACTACCTTCAGGATGACTTGGACGCTGTGGTACACGGCTTATCTCCCCCGCCAGCACCTCCTAGCATGGGCACGACTAATGCTGCCCCAAGTCGGTCCACGCACGTCAAGAAGGGAACCAAAAACAGCTCCAAAACAGAGATGACCAAATGGAGTGCGCAGGAGGATGAAGTTCTAGTCTCAGCTTGGTTGAATGTGAGCCAAGACCCCATTGTTGGGAAGGACCAATCGTCCGATACCTATTGGAGCGAGTGCGATTATTACAAAAGCAATAGCAAGGAACACATGAAGGCAAGATCGAAGAAAGGAATGGTTAACCACGGTCATTGATAAATGAGTGTGTTAGCAAATATCTTTGGGTATCTCAATCGCCATCGACGGTTTACATCGAGTGGGAGCACCGAGCGTGATAGGTAAGGACATGTCCTCGTCTTGATCAAGACTTGTAGTCACTTCATAATTAATCAGATCTCCGAGTCTTATAATTGTTATCTCATTTTGCGGATGGCCCATGCCGCTAGGATGTACCAGACATTGAGGGCAAGCCATTCGCGTTCCACCATTGTTGGGTACCATTGGCGGATCATCCAAAGTGGTCTTCGCACTTGTCCCACAAGAAGCAAAAGATGCGATATGGTGCAACGCATGAAGGGTCCAATGACATTCAGATCGACCTAGCCTCCCAAGCATCCTCACGAGGAGAGGAAAGGCCACGGTAGGGATCTTTGCAAAGGCCGCGAGGAAGCGTGCTAGTTCGTCTAGTATGTCATCTGTGGGTGTGTACTCCGACCATTTTGACAAGATGAATGAGTCCAGAGCTGCTATGGTAGAAATACAGCGTGAAAAATTGGCCATGTCCAAGGAAGCGGAGAATGAAAGGATTATGAAGGTCAACTTGAACTTGTGTACCGGATTGCTTCGCGAGTACTACGAGAGTCGACAGATTGAGATTGTGATGAATTGTTGTCAAATGAATAAATAACTGTTGCCTTATGTCATCCCTGTTTGAGTGAGGGCCTTTAATTCTATTGTTGTATTGTTGTGTTAATGTTTGAACTATCTAGTTTTATTCCAGACTTGTCGGATTTGTACTGTCCGCATTGTCGGTTCGCCGGACCAAATTTCTACTGTACCAAGTTGTCAGTTTACGCCGGACCACATGAAAATAGCCTGACACATATTCACTAAAACAGAAATTACTGAAGATCCAACCGTTGGATCGATGTGAAATTTTAACTGTAGAAACTATATTCGATTCCAAAGCTAACCCAAAAAGAATCAACTCAATCAGACATGTTGATCGAGAGTTATGTCCTTCGCAAGACGGCTAAAACAAATTTAGATCAAATAATGATGGAAACTGATTTCGAAGGCTACGACGGACCTATCTTAAAAAACAAGATTACCATAGATCCAACCGTTAGATTGAAATGAAATTTTAACTGTAGAAACTAGATTCAATTATGAATCTAACCCAATAAAAATCAACTCGATCGGATCTACGGATCAAATGATATTACTTCGCAAGATGACTAAATCAGGTGATAACGGAAACTGATTTCCAAGGCTATGCCGGACCAATCTTCAGAACATCAAAGGCTACGACGGACCTATCTTAAAAAACAAGATTACTAAAGATCCAACCGTTAGATTGACATGAAATTTTAAATGTAGAAACTAGATTCAATTATGAATCTAACCCAATAAAAATCAACTCAATCGGATCTACGGATCAAAAGATATTATCTTCGCAAGATGACTGAATTAGGTGATGATGGAAACTAATTTGCAAGGCTACGCCGGACCAATCTTCAGAACATCAAAGGCTACGACGGACCTATCTTAAAAAACAAGATTACTGAAGATCCAACTGTTAGATTGACATGAAATTTTAACTGTAGAAACTAGATTCAATTATGAATCTAACCCAATAAAAATCAACTCGATCGGATCTACGGATCAAAAGATATTATCTTCGCAAAATGACTGAATCAGGTGATGACGGAAACTGATTTGCAAGGCTACGCCGGACCAATCTTTAGAACATCAAAGGCTACGACGGACCTATCTTAAAAAACAAGATTACCGAAGATCCAACCATTAGATTGACATGAAATTTTAACTATAGAAACTAGAATCAATTATGAATCTAACCCAATAAAAATAAACTCGATCGGATCTACGGATCAAAAGATATTACCTTCACAAGATGACTGAATCAGGTGATGACGGAAATTGATTTCCAAGGCTACGCCGGACCAATCTTCAGAACTTCAGACTTGGCGCTAGGGAGAAAACTTCTAGTTACTGGATGTTATCTTTGCATGCATACACCTCCAAACATGCATGCATCAATCGATGCAACTTCTAGTCGCCAACACCAACGAGCGCATTGCATCAAGCAAAACCAATATCATGCTATCACCAGCATATCAAATAATCATCACACATAGCACATGCACAAGCACCACACATGCCATAATCACAACCACTTTGCAACGCCAATTTCATTAATCAGCCAATTTTTCAGCACATGATTTCACACTCACACCAAACATAGCTTACACTTGCATTATCCCCCGTGTCGTGACCAAAGGTGTTCGACCAGATCCGCCTACAATCGATGGTGAAGTTGGCGATCCCTCCGCCTTTGAGTTGCTTGTATGCAGTGCAAGACCGACCCGTTGGGTGACGTCCCTGTAACAACGGGAGTTCCCATAAAATCGAAGTTATTAATGTCCTGTGATGCCCCATTCCTCTCATCCTCCACGATCATGTTATGAAGAATGATGCATGCAGTCATTATATTCCTTAACGTACTCTGGTGCCAACATCGGCCGGGGCCCCGTACAATGGCAAACCTAGCTTGGAGCACTTCAAACGCTCTCTCAACATCCTTCCTTGCAATGATCGCATCTACGATAAGTAGACCCTCCTGCTTCCCATCGGTACCGCAATCCCTTTAACGAAGGTAGCCCACTGGTAAATGCCATCCGCGAGGTAGTAGCCCATGTCGCATCGATTGCCATTGACGATGTAGTTTACCTCCGAGTCGTACCATCATTTTCTAGAAAATATGTTAGAACGTGCAACACATCAATATCGCTCATGCTTCCGGCATCCGAAAAAGCATGCCAAATCCACGTGTCATACGAAGCAACCGCCTCGAGGACTATGGAAGGCTTGTAGTATGCCCGTGAAAGCCCCTTGCCATGCTTTCGCGGTTTTCCGAGTCCAATGCATGCAATCGATGCTACCAAGCATTCCAGGAAACCCCGTGCTCACCAACAACTAGGAGTCTACCAATGTCTTCTGCATTAGGAAATCAAGATATTCCTCCCAAAACCCGACCACCGCCTTCACGAACTTCTTGAGAGCTACAATGGCCGATTTCCCAATACTGAGGTACTCGCCCACGTTGTCGTGAGGAACACCGTAAGCTAGTTGACGGAGAGTCATTTTCTCAAGAGGTGCCAAACCAAGCTTCGGTTGCATCCCTACTTTGTTGAAACCAAACGCGTCGTGTCCTTCGACAAAGATTCGTTATGCGCAAAAATAGGGAGCGGCTCATCCAAAACTGCGTATGCTAAACAACTTATAGACATAATGAAACCTTACAAGTACATCATTCATATTTGTTAGACTCTTGGTTTGTTACCTCACTTTGAAAAATACGCCGCGTACGGGGAGGAAGCGAAGTAATCACCATAAAGCCGAGCCGCCCCTTCAACGTGACCTCGGTTGATCACCGCATGGCCTCGAACCGATCCCTGTCGACGGTTGTTACCTCGCGTTTCTATCTCCTCCTCTGCGATTGCTAAGAGAAGAGAGTCCTCATCATCAGTAAAGGATTGTTCATCACTTGAGGAAGAAATGAATTGACTCATTGTGAGGTTGGCAATGAGTTGTGGGTGACTACCTGATGAATGCAACCCCTCAATATATAGAATTGCTGGGTTGGATGAGAGGGGATGAGGAAAAGTTAGGTATTTCTGGGAAGGGAAGGGAATCTGTTGGAGTGCATTGCTGGGAAGGGAATGGAATCTGAGAAAGGATTCTTTTTAAGAGCTAGGAAGAGAATGAAACTTTGGGAAACGGTCGGAGATGATCTAAACAAGCAACTGCCTACGTTCCTTGCGCGGCCGCAAGCATCAGGCAGCTCGGTCGGCCGGCTCTCTCTTCCCCGCTGTCCCCGTCGCCGTGGCGGGAAACAGCACCCGCCACCTCAAGATCGAACAGAATCCTACGCGCACGCCCCTGTCCCACTGACAGCCCGACCCCGCCCAGCGAACCCCTGGCCCGACCCCACTTCTCAGCCACACCCACAAACCGTCTCGCTCTCCTTGCACATCGCAGGCAAGGTATTATTAACCCAACCGCGCGAGCCCACCGCTTTGGCTCCGCCTCCTCGCGCACCCAACCCTAACCCTAACCCTAACGCATACTCCGACCTAGGGTTCTGGCCGGCGGCCATGGCCGGCGACGGGAGCGACGCCTTCGAGGACGAGGCGGAGCGGACGGTCACCATCGGGGAGTACATCGAGGGCATCGAGGCCGAGGAGCTGGTAAACCCTCCCACCCCATCCGAAATCCCCTCGCCCTCCACTGACGCTGTGGTTCGATTTGGTGCTCAAGTTGTTTATGGTTTTTTTTTCTTTTGGGGGCCTTTGGATACGGAACCGTAGGAGGCGGATTTGGTGCTGGGCGGGGACGATGGCAAGGAGTGCACCTACGGCGGCGGCTACCTCAAGCGCCAGGCCGTCTTCTCCTGCCTCACCTGCGTATCCGCCGGCGCCTCCGGGGTCTGCACCGCCTGCAGCCTCGCCTGCCACGACGGCCATGAGGTGATCCGTCGCTGTGTTCCACTGCATTTTGCCTTGTAAATATCTTCATTGTGCATTGAGTGTGTTGGTTCTGGATGCAGCTAGAGTGCTGGATCAGTACGCATTGGGGTGAGAGAGGGAATTGGGTGGAGATGAGACAGGGAACAGGGCAACGAAATGGGTGTTGTTTTGGGGCGGATTTAGTTAGATCCGGAGTGGAGGTGTAATTTCTTGTGCTTCAGTTGGGGATTGCTGTGTGTTGCGGATTGTCATCCTGACCCTGAAGCAGTAGCAGCAGTTGTGCGTGCAGTAGTTTAGTGAGCCGCAAACTGCTGTTTCAGAGAATTGTGCTTGCTTAGCCACATGTGCTTGGATGGCTTGAATGTTCAATACTTGTGGCGCACTTCCTGGGTGGTTCACATAGGAGTGCTATTGTCTAATGGCAAACTGGGTCTTTGGGTAATGTTGGATTGAGTGCCATTTGCTCCTTCGGTTGTGCTTGCAATGTTTAAGTGTCATCACAGCTACAGGAGGGCTTACTGTAAGAAAGGTATTGCGCGAGGAAAATATAGGCTATATCGCAAACTGTTTTGTGGTTGCTGCCTGGTGAATGTGGAATGCTATATAGTAAATGAGATACATTTATTCCAATTGTTGTCCGAAATTGGGTTTTTCTTTTAGAGCACAGATTGATGTAGCTCTCAGTCACTTTGAAGCAATTATGTTTCACTTTAACTAAACATTGTTTTTGCTGTGTATGTAGTGTAGTGCATGCATGGGCTCTTGAGTGATTCATGTAATGGTAGCTCTTGCATTAGCAGTTGCCAAATTATCTGTTTGTGTCTTCTGCATTAAGTACTACTAGACATTTTGGTGGAAACTGAATTAGCTTGTGACTAGTTGATGACTTTTCTGTTGTTGATGGAGTTGAAACGTTGAATCTTGCTCAGTAAGTCATCCATGAGTACACACACTCTGTCTTTAAGATGACAGCTTGGCATGGGGCATACTGTCTTTGACACAAATTCCAGGAATGTGCTTATCAAACTGGAACAGTAGTTTGATTGATTTAAGATACTTTTCTGCTAACTATCGGAAGGCTCCATCTGTCAAACTATACTGAATAAGTTGAACCATTCAATTTAATGTGCAGTGTTGTAGCTCACTTGGGATTAGGATGCTATTAGATTAATAACATCTTATGTTCTCGTACATTTTGGAGTTAATAAGCGATTTTGTTTTCACAGTATTTGTGAATTATTAAGTTCAGTGCTTTCATGTCCTAAAAATTATTTATTGAATTATAAGATTGTTATAGTATCATATGAGCATGGTGAGCTATTGGGCC
This sequence comes from Otatea glauca, assembly GCA_036346275.1. Lineage (NCBI taxonomy): Eukaryota > Viridiplantae > Streptophyta > Magnoliopsida > Poales > Poaceae > Otatea > Otatea glauca. Next base: position 170,672 of record JAYEVK010000159.1, read on the forward strand.
AATGATTTCTATGCCTGAAGACTTGGGATGGGAGATAGGTCTCTAGAAAGAGGGTGAGAAAAAGAATATTTCTAGGGGGAATGCTTTACTTCATTATTACTCGAGAGCCAATGATCACAGTTTTCATCCTGATATAGAGGATGGGCCTAATCAATCTAATCTCTTAGGAAAGGTGATTCTGTGCGCCTTTCTGCACATGAACAGAATGCTCTACAAAGACTTTTTTTTAGTTGTGGAAAAGTATGACAATTAGCTTCTTTGTTAGGATTATTTCCCTTCTTTGGGGGTTGAGTTTTCTCAATGGGAGTTATGCACTAGAGCCATCAAATAGGAGGAATACCTTAGCTTCTCTTGGATATCATTTAGTTGTATCGAGCACATTCAGCATCAGGGAAATAAACAGTCTATCAATAGTTACATGGATGGAGTTGATTCTCTATCCTATATTGCTGTGACTTCAGAACCTGTTAGAGCTTGCTGACAAAGGACTAAAAGAAAATGTGAGTGCTTCACTTCAATGAATCACTCCATGCATTGTGCATGCTCACTCAGCACCACAACATATGGGCAACACAATTATGATGGTAAGAATTGCCATCTAGGACAATGAATGGGAATTGTTTCCTTACAAAGGAAATACCACATTTGACTTTCAGTGATAGTCAAATATCTTTTTGATGTGCTTGATTGGATCTCTTTGGCTCTAGGAATCTCATTGTTAGTATAGTGACTTGTATGTTTACCCCTACTTCTCAACTTTTTGTAGAAATTGGCATAATCATAAGATTCTCTTTGGGGTTAGATATATTTGTACCTGAACCCGATCAGTTTGGTTTCTCATGTGCATCAGTAGAATTTGGGAAGTGCAGCATTATGCTTAATAACTATCTTCATTTTTTTTGTTTGTACTTGCACACACAATTAATGCTTGAAAAGCTTCTTTTTGTTAAAGGTTGTTGAACTTTGGACAAAGCGAAAGTTTCGTTGTGACTGTGGCAACTCAAAGTTTGGTGATCACCGTTGCAAACTCTGCCCTGAGAAAGATCCTGAGAATCCAGCAAATTCTTATAACCATAACTTCAAAGGTTCCTATTGCACATGTGGTAGGCCTTATCCTGATCCAGAAGCCAAGGAGCAAGTTGAAATGATACAATGCTGTATTTGTGAGGACTGGTTTCACGAGGATCATATTGGTCTTAACTCAATTGAAGAGGTTTTCAACTTTCCTCTCTTCTTTAATGGAATCATATTTGTTAACTGTTCCTATGTTCTAATTCTTGTGTGAAAGTTTGCATGGTTGTATGACCTGGATGCATTAGTGTCATTGAATCCTAGTACAGCTCAGAAGATTTTTGCTTGTAATTACCACATTTCTGCTTCTATACATATTGTTTATATGCAATGTGCTATTCTTCTGGTTCATTACTACCTTCCTTGCTGGATTAAACTAGATAACAAATTCATTGCATGATTAAAACTTTTTAGCTTGCTTGTCCATTTACCTTTTCTTTTCCAAAGGAACAATTTTGTGTGCAAGAGTTATGCTACTTGGAACTAAGCATCTCTTCTTTTTTTATCAGCTTTGTAACTAAGCTTGCATATTGATTTAGCACACATTTTACTTCTAGACTTTACCAGGTGCTGCAAACTGTATATATGTAGTTATTAGGTACTTACTAAACATAGTGCGTACATAAAAGAATTCTTGCCTTGCAGATACCACGAGATGAAGAAGGGGAGCCACTCTACGAGGATTTTATATGTCATAAATGCTCACCTGTTTGTTATTTCCTAAAATTCTATCTGGATACGATTTGGGCTTCTACTAAGCAGAAGAATTCTGCATCGCAAGCTGGTACTACTGATTCAAATGTGATGGAAGGAGGGCCTTCAGGTCATGCTAACATTGAGAAACCTGAAAATGGTGCTCTTGTAGACCATATGAGCAGTGAAAAGAACTTTGTTGATGATAATTGTACAAAAGATATTGCAGCTCCAGAGAAGGCCAATTTGGATAACAGTTCTGGTGGTAACTGTAAGCTAGGAATGGATATAAATACAACATCGGCTGTTTTGGAGAAAAAGCTGCCCTTTTTCATGTCTAAAGGCTGGAGAGAGATTCTATGTAGATGCGAAACATGCACCAACTTCTATACACAACGTGGTATTGCATATCTTATTGACACGGAGGACTCCATCGAGGAATATGAGAAGATTGCAAAGCAGAAGAGGGAGAAGAAGTTGGAGCAACAAGAAGGAGCTGAAGCAAACTTTCTCAATTCACTTAACCATGTCCAGAAGATAGAGATTTTGAGTGGCATTAATGACATGAAGAATGAATTTCAGTCCTTTCTGGTAAAATCTCCTCTTATTCGATTGTTAAACTATAAGTTCATGGATAAATTTCCCGCATGCTTTGGTCCCTGGAGCTTCTGTGCCTCCCATGTGTAGGAAAATCCAAATATGTTAGGTTCAACACATTTGTGGTGGTCAGTCAGCAAGTAGCCAATTAACACAAATCCTCGAATACAACCGTCTTATCACAGGGTAAAATCCACAATAACTATGCCTATGCTGAGGCATTATCTATGTATAGCCCAACAGGCGCCCACACACACAAAAGGAACTAATGAGCTAGCTAGGTCAGTATGCAGTACCGTAAAAAAGTGTGTACCTTTCAATTGTTGGTCATTAGGAAATGAGTTTTAGCTCATGGATTTGATTAAACTGTTTGTGCAATGTTCCAATTTGTCAATTGAAATCAACAATGGTAAAATAAAAGAATAAGTAACCTGAGGAAAGTGAGTTTTAAAGGTAAATAACTAATCAGTATCATGAGAAAATAATAGGTGTTGTACACTAACAAAAAGGTAGTGCTATTTATTCAATTAACAATTAGATTAAATCCACTAGACCAACATCAAACTAGTAAAAATGTGTAATAGAATGCCAGCAGAGTTAAAAATTCCAGCACCTTGAATTCTAGTTTTTTTTAGTTGAATCCCAACAGCAGCAGAAACAACAACAATAGCTGATACAAGTTACAATAGGTTGAATTTTTGTGATGGTTCAACTAATTGTAATTAAGTTTCTTGTCTTGAATGCTATCCAGAATCATAGAATCCCCATTACCCATTGGCAAGGGAAGTCCATGAGAATCCTCCCCAGTATAAGACAGGCTTCCTGATATGTCGTGTGCACTACCTTAAGCTAGCTAGAATATCCGGTCACCTGAGGCTCGCAACATGAACTAGTCCCTGAGTAATTAAATTTCTAGCGCTGCAGCAAATCCACTGCTTAAGCAAACAATCTGGGGAAACCATAACTTCATTATTAACTACTAGTTACATGGCCCAGTGTCCAGTTTCTATTGTCAATTCAGTTGAGTTCTTGTATATCACCAGTTACAAGTTCCGCACTACGTACTTGTCCAGTTTAAGCTATAAGACAAGTCTGTGTTTCTTCACTTGGAAACTAGATCAAGCTCAACTAATAAATATGCATCACGCAAACATTTTATCAAATATAAAAAAAGGCTATCCATTGCCGCATCTATGTTTGAACATGGATGATTTGCCTACACAATTATAACATGTATCAGTTAACTGATTAACTGACATACTAATTTGCATCGAAAAAGTTAGCTAGTTTTTACACAGCAGGGTCAGAGCAGGTCCAGCATATTCTGCACAGCTCATTTGCAGTTTCTGAACTTGCTTGTTTCACCAACTTGTTCTGCATACAACTAATTTTATTTGTTTCAATTATGTGCTGATAAATATATTTGAATATTTATCCCTTTCATCTGCATCACCATGTCATTTTAAAAAAAAGGAAAATGACATTTCCTTGCCCATATCATCTGTCCATGCGATCTATTTCCACAACAATCCCATTTCTTGATGGCAAAATGATGTCATTTTCTTTTATGTTCTCGGGTTACACACTTTATATACATATATAATCGATATATTCTGTTATCTGATTTTTCTTCCTCCATCCGATACTTTGAGCAGGAATCTTTTGATCCATCAAAACCGGTCACATCTGAAGATATAAGATCTGTTTTTGAGAATCTTGCTAAGAAGAAAAAACAGAGGTTGTCTTGAACTTCAGTCGCTCGAGATCCTGCTTGAGGCTATGCTGGATTATTTAGTCCAGAGTTGGTAACGCTAGACACTTGAGTAGTTATTATCTGGCCACTGTCTTATGTTGTGGCTACCACGCCTTGTTATCTTGGTTATGCCAGACTTGTAGTTGTAATGCTAACAGACATTACATAGCAATGCCAAAGGTTTCAAAGTCGCTCGTGGTGGATACTGAAGCCCCAGTGGTGTGAGGCGCATGTTTTGAGTTACTTTGAATCAGAATGTTATTAGATGATAATTCGCATTGCTCCAAATTGTGTTACCTTCGGGCTGCTCCGAGTATTTGTTTAATGCTTTTTGTGCACTTTTTGTTGCTGAAATAGGGAAAGCCCTGGTTGGAACTTGGAATAACTGCTTTCGGGTTTTTCGTCATTCTGGGCAGCGCGTCTTGAGATGAGAGGGACGCTATTTGCTCTGAACAATGGTTGCCATTCACCCCTTTGCAATGCCATATGTAGCTATTACCAAGGTTCAAAATCTCGCTGAAATTTCACGAGATCTCGGTTTCCGGACGTAGACAAGATTTGAAATGCCGGTCAAATTCAAAAAATTTAAATTGCTACAGTAATCTCGAAAAATCTTGGTAAGATCTCGCTATTTTTTTTTTTACCGGAATTTGATGTTTGACCATTGGATTTGACCGAAAATTGATCAATAACCCTTAAGAAAGTCATCTTCTATGAAAATTTGTTGGAAATCCAAAATTTTGAGACATTTTTTAGGAACTTTAGAAACACCGTTAGAATTTTATAAAATTGTATGTGATTTATCTTGATCTGGAAAATTTCTGGTACCCTCCTAAGAAGTGTAGGATCATACAAAAAAATTTCAAAATAATTTAACTTCATTTGTTATCTTTGAAAAATCAAAAACATAATGAACATAATTGGGACAGTAATATTGTCAGAATTTTATAAATTTTCTCGTATGTGATCATGATCCAAAATTTTTATGAGAGCTTAATAATTGACTCAGTACCACTATATAAATTTTTTAAAAATTCAACATTTTTTTGTTTGATCAATCAAATCTATGTATGTATTGAACTCCATTTGTTATATTTCAAAAAATCAAAAACATAAAGAACATAAATGGTACACTGTACTTGTAACAATTTTATAAATTCACTGGAGTGTGATCATGATTCAAAATTTTTATGAGATCCTAAGAATTTCCTTATAACCCTTATGCAAAATTTTCAAAAATTTAAACATTATTTGGTTGCTAAAGCAAATCTATGTATTGATCATTAGGCTTTTATGAGGACGTAGCACTCTCAGAATTTTTGGAACTTTTTGGAGCTTGATCATCAGATGAAAATTTTATAGAAACATTGATGATAAATCAGGACCATCCATAAAAATGTTCAAAATTTTCTAACATAGTTTGTACTATTTTTCATTTGGTTGAAGTTTGCTAGTAAAGATTTTATCAGCACAGTAGCACTGTCCAAATTTTTATAAATTCATGAAGCTTGATCATCATCTGATAATTTTATGGGAATATTAGTAATGCATCACAACCATGCACAAAAAATTTCAAAATTTTCTAACATGATTCGTTTCATTTTTCATTCGGTTCAAACTTGCCGGTCAGCGTTTTATCAAAACAGTAGTAATGTTTGAATTTTTAAAAATTCCTCAGATCTGATAATCATCTGAAATTTTTATGGGAACACCATTGATATGTTAGGAACCTACAAAAAAAATTCAAAAATTTTTGACGTCGTTTGATACATTTTTCGTTCGGTGCAATTTTGCCGAGATCTCGGCAAAATCGGCCGAAATTTCGATTTTCTCGGTAGAAAAAAAATCCGGATTTGGATTTTTGTTTTTCTATTTCGTCCGAGATTTATCCTAAATTTCTAAATCTCGCCGAGATTTCGTTCTCCGGTCATGGACGAGATTTTGAACCTGGTTTTACTTTGGCTGTGCAGTGTGTGTGCTGGTTCATGCGTAACTGCAATGCAATCATTGTACGTCGTGAGTTTGGCATTTTTAAGGAAAAAAGAAAAGAGGAAAAGGTGATGGGAAATTTTCAGTGTCACGCGGGCCGTTTCACCTGTCTGGAGGATATCTAATCCCATCGACCCTGGTCACTCGATGTGAGTCTGGAAAGGATATATTTGATGTCTTCTTCACCGTCATTGACGACAAAATGTAAACGTCAGTTTTGCTACATCTATTTCGCCCTTCATGTCTATGCTAATCAGGACTTTGTGGGGTACTGCCGTGAACTAGCTGTATAATCATTGTGACGCGAGGACAACAGGTAGACGACGTCTTTTTGGGACCGTGGTAGGGTTTGTTTTGAGGACTGAAAGTACTGCGTATGGGCTATATACACATGAACCAAACAGGCCCCAATTCCAGCAAGTCACTGGTCCCGTTGCCGGGATATATACAGATATGGTCATGTCTAAGTGGAGCAGCCAAACGGCGAGGAATGATCACCTGCGACCTGCTGATGATGCCATTGCCATCCGATTCGGAGCACTACGAATCTGCTCGTAACAACTCTGCCTGCCCAGATCGCTGCTACTTTACATATGTGTATGTATTCCCTTCTGCTGCCAACAGATGTGCATCGTCACTTTGCCATGATCTCGCGGCGATGGCGATGCCCCCAGCTGCCCTTCTCGTCGACGCATGATGTGCGGATGGAATGGACGAGATATATATACAAGAATGGTTCCCCTGACGCCTGCTTCAAGCTAATATCAGTGACACGATGATCATTCGTTGTCTGTCTCGACATAAGCCCGGTTTCTCTTCTAATTAATCTCTTCTTTGCAACTTGATTTCCAGTGATCTCTAATGGATCTCCATGTCGCTGCTCTTGTACCGTAGCAGGTGTGACGTGCCATGATTTGATTTGGACCAAGCATGAATTGCATCGCTGCAACGTTAGCCATATCCATCTCATTTACCAAGTCCCGATCCCCGTGGCTTCGTCTGCATCGTTTCTCCGTGGCCTCTTCGTTGTGTGCAGCCGCAGTTGTGCCTGCCTTCACACTGGCACACCCCATCAATCATGGGCTGCTAGCCTGTTACCATGCCGAACAAGAAAAATAAAGAGGAAGATTCAGGGATAGCGCCAATATATGCCAAATCTCAACCATCTTATCGGGATTTTGATGGTCCAGGACTCCCATGTCGACAAGGGAGAGAAATTAAGGTTCTCAGTCGTCTCGCGAGTTATGTTTCACCTGTTTCGGACCTCCCAAGCATTGGTTTCTGATCAAAGAACAACAAAGTAAAGGACGAATAAAAAAAATGTTGAGGATATGACTTGACTCAATGGCTGTCGTGGACACTAATTACTGTGTAGATTATCACTGGGGTTATATTTCGAAGGAAAAGAAAACTTGTTGGCGATTTCTGGCTAGTTGCTATAGCATGCACCTGCAGATCATAGAAGGCATGGCAGGCGACATGTGTCCCCTGCTGTGACTGTGTACCACAGCAGGTGATCGGGACACGGTAGGTGATCGTGGGAGCTGTTGGGGAACAGGAAGGCTACTCTAGCGGAAAATCAAAATTTTCTACCGCGTAACCAATGAATCACTGCAAGTTATAGATCACAGAATTACCACTAGACGTGCAAACCCGTAGAGGAAGTAGAGTCGATGTAGCGCGTTGGTGCAGATGTAGTCATACTAGCATCATGCCTCCTCCAAAAGCTCTTTGTGACCGTCGCAGGTTGCGGATCGTTCTAGTGTTGAAGCTTTGCAGCAACGTCTCTAAGGTATCCACAAATACGGGGCAAGAACACCACGCACCGGAGTGCTAGCACCGGCTGCGCGGTTCTGGGCAGAGGACGGGTGGCAACTAGGGTTTCGGGAATTTCGAATTCCATTGTGTCTCTTAACCCCAAAATCAACACCCCTCCCTTTAAATAGATGCCCCATAAGGGGCTCTACATTAGATGCCCATTAGGAAATAAAAACCCATCAGAATTTGGATCACCATCCGAATTAAGTCTCAACCCTTTAAGTATGTGACCCTATAGGTTCACGTATACTTAGACATAGCCCGAGTACTCTTACTCGACCATTAATTGGTAGCGATCCCTAGCAGGACGTGTCGACTCCCAAGTATATGTAAAGATCACATCAGATGAACCTAAACAATGCTTAGATATATGAATTTCCCTTTGCCTCATTATATCGGTCAAACTCAAGGCGAGTACATGCCATCCTTTTTAGTTAGCTCGACTACTCTTTCTCAATCACGTGACTCGGAATCCCCAACTACAGTTAACTCTTTAACTGTGAGTAGCATAGCCATGCATTCTTGAAATCCGACCACTCGAGAGGCCTAGAGATATCTCTCCTGTTGAATGGAGAGGCAAATCCTATCTTGATCGACCATGCTTCGCAGCATGCTTTATGACAAACCCGAAAGCTACCTTTATAACTACCCAGTTACGGAGTAGCGTTTGGCAACCCCTAAGTCATTACACATCTCGAGTGCATGTGCCAATCTCAAATCTAAGGATATAGCATACACATTGTATATGAGATCAACTGATGACAAGAAGATTACAACATTCTCACAGTGTCTCAAGGTGGGTCGATCCAACTCCATGTTCTCTAACATGTGTCCATATTATTGGGTTGATATCTCCATATCTATGACTCGTGAAACATGGTCATCAACCAATACATATACTAGTCTATTCATATGTGTCCTCATATGTTTATTAACTAGGGACCGCTTTAGAATAATCATCACAAAGTCATATATAGAGTTTCACAAACAAGTCACATACTTGGTAATAACTAATAATGATAAAATTCAAGGAACAAAATAATTAATCATGAATATAAGGAAATATAATTATCTCTATGATTGCCTCTGGGGCATATCTCCAACAGGAGCGGCACGCTGCTAGAGAGGGAGGCCACATGATGTGGAAAGGCAACATGGCAGCGGCAGCACCTCTTCATTGTGTCGTCCTGACTTGTGTCCATGTTGTTGCGGATTCGCTAAGACTGTTGTTGTTCACGACCGCTCCTCTTCATTGCGTTGTTCTGAAACCATATCACCTGCCCCAACCACAGTTCACTGTAATGCATGTCAAAATCGTATGAGTTGAACTCCACACTCCAGGTCCCAAAGAGATGGACCGCACTGAAGTACTTAGATATATACTACATCGAAGGCTGACGGAGAACAGCGCACACTGCATATACGTGCAAGAGTTTGGGCTTGTTGCACATGCATATTGCTACATCGCCAATGGTATACACATGTTTGCGATACCCTCTACTGTGGCTACCGACGAACTTCTCCTTGAGATGGATTTCAAACTTACTCCTTACTCCATCCATTATGCGAGCAGCGTGAGAGCTAGCCTTTTCTATTTTCTTATCCATGTATGCCTTCAGACGTTCGAAGAACTGCTTTCCCTCATCTATGGAGTGTGAAGGATTATTGTGTACTATCGGATACCAGAAACTTATAAGTATGTGTTAGAGTGGCTGGGCCCTTCTTGTGTGGCCCTCCCCTACATTTGTAGACACCGAACGACGTGTCGAGTAAATCTTTGATAGGCTGCAAGTCGTGGGTGCCGCCCTTTTGGAATCAAGGTAAATTACCCGATTCTGTCTCGTTATAATTACTAGTAGAACCCAGTGAAACCTACACAGGTATGTCATCATGGTCACTGAACCTAACTTTGAGGTGCGATATATAGTACAAATCAACAAGTATAGCATCTCGACAAAGCACTTACCCTGGGTTGTGGGGTAAAAGTATGAGTTTTTTGTTCGAATGAGCCAGCATTACTTTTTCCACGTACTCGTGGACGAATTGTTTATCTTCGTCCATGGTTTGCTTGGACACCATGTGTGGGTCGACGAAAACTACCGGTTGTTTCCTTGCTATTGCTTCTAGGATCATGTATTTACATATACAAAATCAAGGATCATATATATATATATATATATGAATCGGTGCGGCAGAAATGTAGACGGTGATTGCACACACTTTCATTGTCCAGCATCTTATGAGTGAAGCGTCGAGCGCTTTGAGGTTGTATAGATTGAACAAGTCGGAGAAGCCGACCACGAAGATGCCGTCTAAAAACCGGTGTAAGAAATGCTCCTCCTTGAAGCTCACCGAGATACTCGATGTCCGTTGTGCCATCGGCTTGTTGGCTTGTTCCATGTACCAATCTTGCAATCTAATGCAGGCTAATGTAAATGTCTCCTTGTGCTCATCCGGTACGAACCGCTGCCCTAGCTCGATTGTCGCACCAATGGGGTAAACAAAAAGTCATGGGCTGACATGATCCCTTTCGATTTGCCCTTGTCTCCGCCTCCCCTTCTACCAAATGTCGTCTTCACAGGAGACGATTGAGCCCGAACTGCAGTAACGATATGTGCCTGATGGCACACGGTAGTCGATTTGGTAGGCTCCTTCGATGCATCACATGGCTTTGGTAGTGCTGGTAGCTGCGACGCATCATATGGCTCCGGTAGTGCTTGTAGCTTCAGTGCTCCTGGGCGAGCATCGAAGGAGATATCTTTCTTGGGCCACTGGATGAATGTGCCGATGACATCCCCTAGTGTGATGATCTCGTCGTTTGGGGGGCATCTCTAGCGTGATGGCCTTGAAAATTTCATGTACACCATCGACATGGACCTTCACGTAGCCTAGCTCTAAAGTACGACTGTGCACAAACGCCCCTACACCGAATGGATACGCTTGTCCCCAAGCAGCCTGTAGGGAAACAAAGCCATTGGCAAGCCTCACTTGCAGTTTGCACGGGTGGCCACCTACATAAGGGTACAGAAGTAATTAGCTAATACGTCCAACATGTCTATCTAAGGAGCATTGCAGACATATTATCCGGATGTCATCAGGAGGAAATCTGGCTTCATCCATGTCCGTCTCAGGGGCAGACGCGCAGTTGCTCCGACGTTTGGTTGGGCTGAACTGTGCCTTGCTTCTTAGGATTGCACGTTCTGTGCTTGCCTCTCCACAGCCACCCTTTGCTCCATCCTTTCCCCAAGGCTTCGTAGCTGACTATCAAACTGTGCTCTGAGTCTTTCCTCAACCATTTCCTCAATCAGGGCTACTAGCCGTTCCTCACGCTTGGCTTTGCTTCTCTTCCTACTCTAGTACATGTCAGAGTCATGTGGGAATCCCATTTTTTAGAGAACGAAAACACCTAGGCCTCGGGTGCGACCCGGGTGCGCCTTGTTTTCTAAGGTCATGGAGAGTATATTTTTCTCTCTGTCTGAACTGAAAGAGCCCTGGGAAGATTCCATGCTCAATGATATTAGGCGTTGGGACACTTCCTCATTAGCGGGGTTTGCAAAGGACACGCCACCCGAATACATGGGATATGACCTCGCTCTTACCTAGTTTCGGGCACACGGGTCCATGATCGAGGCAAACGACGGGGCGACCTCCTTCTGGACTGCCTCGTCGTCCTCCCTCATCCATTGTGCGATCTTGCCCGTACCCAATTGAGCTGAGTCTGTGTGGGTGAGTGTTTTTTGACTGGACGGTCTTGTGCATCGCACTTTCATGTACGAACTCTTCCGTCGTCTTCAACTCAACAAATCATTCCCAGACATCTTTAGAGATGAACTCGTACTTGTGGAACTGATTCATTTCCTTATTCATGTAATTAGTGATGAAGACGCTCTTGAAGTTCTTCCACGCCTTTCCCGCCACTAGCAACGTGTACCGTTGCAGTGCTAGCAAGGTGTCTTGTGGAAGCTCGAACTACGCGAATATTTCTATCACCAGGTTATCACGCTCCTCATCTGTCAGCATCTTCCATGGTGGATAGGTGACGGGGACCCTTTCACGCTCAACGATCCCGCACATAGTCCAAAAAGTTGTCGCAGCCTTTGGAGACGCGGTAGGGGCCCCATCGTGCGGATCGACCGCCGTGATGGTGTATCGGCTCTGAGGCCTTTTACTAAGCCCTCTTGGATGCACCCGTTTCCTCCTACGTTGGGCGCCTCATCAGATCCATTCAACGGTGAGGATTGAGGGGACGCCATCTTGTATGATGCAATGTTAAGAGTAGGTAAGTTAAGAGAAGCAAATTTAAGAGAATGTATAAGTTAAGAGATGCAAATTTAAGAGAAGGTAAGTTAAGAGTTCTTTTGTACATACAAGGTTAAGAGAATCAATATTGCTTATAAAATCAATCAATATTGGTCAACAAAGTGCGATAATAAGAGCAAGATGTAAATTTGTTTGTGGTGCTCTCAGAAATCTGGCAAGTTTGAAGATTTTGAATCTTCAATCTTAATCACCAATGGGCAAAACAATCAATTAAGCAAATATGGCCTTGAACCCTTACCACCTTATCATGCACATTAAAGAATTGAAATCTTAGCCAAATTATGTAGCATGCAAGCAATATATGAATTAGTGCCACCTCCAATCTGATGACTAACATGCAAGGCTAAAGGCTAATATATGCTTTCAACTTTCATTTAAAATCAATATCTACATTCGAATTTTGAATTAGTGTTGATTATATTAAATATGAATCAATACTTATTAGCATGCAAGTCTACTGGTTCAAGGCCAAACTCACAAAATTAACTGTTATGATCATTACTTCACCCATTATCATCATCGAGCCGAGGGGGGAGGGCACGGGGGAGGGAGGAGGGCACCACCGAGGGCGAGGGCGCAGACCAGGGGAGACACCACTGAGGGGGAGGGAGCGGACCAGGGGAGACACCACCGAGTGGGAGGGTGTGGCCAAGGGGGGAGGGCGCGGCCAGGAGTCACCACCAAGCGGGGAGGGCGCTGCCGAGGGGGAGGGCATTGCCGAGGGGGGCGTGGGGAGGGTGTTACCGGAGAAGGCTACGAGCGCTAGCTAGGGTTGCAAACTGAGTGTGCGGGACTTAGTGAATGGCAAGTGTGGGGGCTAGGGCGTAGAAGGGGCTTAGCGCGGCAGTGGGCTTCGCTCGGTAAGGGGGTTGGCTCATCCCAGACGGTTCTAAGGTTGAACCGTTTGGGCGGTTCAAGCCCAGAAACATCTAGGATGAGCCTTTTTTGCCATCAATATATATTTAAGTTTGTGTCATCTGCACATTTATTTAAGTTTGTGTCATTATTTATAATACATACATTAATGAATTAGTTTTATAATACAAACATATATGTCATGTATTATAATTAATTATAATACATATATCTCATTAATTATAATACAGATATCTCATTAATTATAATACATACATTTCATTAATTTTAATCAATACATATCACTAATTATAATTAATGCACATCTCATTAATTATAATGCAGGAACACTTCAAATAAACATGACGATCTCATGACAATTCCACTTGCTTATTCTTTTGTACAAAAATTAGCCCTTCACGATGATCAACACGTGTGTAGCTAGCTTTCTCAGGTTGGTCTTCCTGGATTGTGACATCAGTGCCAATAGGAGGCAACTCGTCAAACTGATTGTATTCTTCCTCATCTAACACATTCTCAACTCCGACAATCCTCTTTTTTCCCTGAAGAACAACATGGCGCTTCTTGTTAGATGGATCGGTTACGTAGAAGACTTGAACAACTTGGTTAGTGAGAACAAATGGTTCGTCTTGTTATCCGACACGTTCGAGGTCCATAGTTGTGACGCCGTACTTGCCAATCTTCACGTGTTGCAGGTTAACCAAACGGCACCGAAATAAGGGATCTTGAATAGTACGTAGTCGAGCCCCCAAATTTCCTCAATGAACCCATAGTACAGGCTCCTCGTCGATCTAACGGTATTCAGCGCATCAATGCGAACATCGCTGTTCTGGTTTGTGCTCTTCATGTCCTGATATCTCGTGTAAAATGTGTACCCATTTAAGTCATATCATTTCCATGTTACAATCGTAAATGCTGGCCCTTTTGCCAACCATGTCAGCGTATCTCCTGACGACCTTCCAGTGATGGGTTGTCGCTCCTTGAACCATCTATTGAACTGAAGGTTATGCTGTCTGATGATCCAATATTCTTACCGCGATGGATTCTCTTACTGTATCCAGTTCTTGTGCTCGTCGATATACGGGGCCACAACAGCCAGGTGTTGCAAAACTATAAAATGGGCTTTAGCGCACGCAACTGGATCAGGTATGATTGCTTTCCTTCCGATGATCCTGATGCCCTGCAGCTTCCCCTCATGGCGGGATCGAGGCACACCTATCGGTTCGACCTGATCCATGTAATTCATGCAGAATTCGATGACCTCTTCGGTTGCATAACCTTCGATAATGCTACCCTCCGGTCGAGATCGATTCCATATGTAGGACTTGAGAATTCCCATGTACCTCTCGAACGGGTACATGCTACGTAGGAACATAGGCCCGCACATCTTTATCTCCCTCACAAGTTGAACAATGAGATGGACCATGATATCGAAAAATGACGAAGGGAAATACATCTCAAGATTACATAGAGTTATGACCACCTCGGCCTGTAGAGCATCTAGTCCTTCAAGATCGATGACCTTCTGAGCAATTGTGTTGAAGAAATAACACAGCTTTGTGATTGTCTCCCGGATCTTGCTCAGTAAAATACTTCTAATTGCACAGGGAGCATCGGTGTCATAAGCATATGGCAATCATGGAACTTCATACTAGTTAAACTCAAATCTTGCATTGAAACAAGTCTCTTCATGTTGGACGAGTAACCGGATGGAACTTTCACACTATGCAAGAACTGACACAGTTCGGTTCTCTCAGTCTTGGACAGAGTGTAACAAGTAGGTTCGCAATATGTTTGGCCTTTATCGGTCTCTTTTGGTGCTAACTCAAGTCTAATTCCCATATCGACTAAGTCAAGCTGTGCGTTGATGTCGTCCTTTGTTTTACCTTTAATGTTCAGTAACAGACCAATCAAGCTATCACAAACATTCTTCTCTATGTGCATCACATCGATGCAGTGCCGAACTTCTAGGTGCTCCTAATAAGGTAGGTCCCAAAATATTAATCTCTTATTCCACATGCTCCTCTCACAGGTCCTCGATTCACGTCTCTTTCCTAGCACAACATCCAAGTTTTTAACCATATCATGAATGTCTGTCCCGCTTAAAGGCTTTGGAGCTAAACCATCTTCGCCGTGCTATCGAATTGTTTCTTCATCTTGCGGTTTGGGTGATTCCTCTGAAGGAACCTATGGTGACACATGTATACGGTTTTGCGCGAGTGATTCGGCCACACACTATCGGTATCATCCAAGCAGTGAGTATATGCTTTGGCTCCTTTTGTACTCTACCCCGACAGGTTAGCAAGGGCAGGATAATCATTTATGGTGCAGAACAACAAGCAGCACAAAGTGAAGTACTCTCGTTTGTGAGCATCCCATACCTGCACCCTATGAGCCCGCAATGTGTTCAGATCTTTCATCAATGGTGCTAAGTACACATCAATATCGTTTCTAGGTTGCTTCGGGCTTTGGATGAGTATAGACATCAATATGTACTTCCGCTTCATACGCAACCAAGTAGGAAGATTGTATACACAGAGATCCACATGCCAAATGTTATGACGGCTGCTCATGTTGCCGAAAGGATTCATTCAATCTGTACTCAATTCGAACCTTATATTCCTCGGATCCACTGCGAATTCTTCAAACCTCCTATCGATGTTTCTCCACTGTGTGGAATCAGTAGGGTGTCTAATAATTCCATCGTTCTTACGCTCATCTGAGTGCCACTGAAGCAATTTTGCTTCTTTTGTGTTCGCAAACAAACGCTTCAAATAGAGAATTATAGGCAGATACCACACCACCTTAGCGGGAGGTCCTTTCTTCACCTCCATACCCTCGTCGTCATTATTCGATCTATCTTTACGCTTGTACCGGGATGCGTTGCACACCGGATATACATGCAATTTTGCGTACTCTTTGCGGTAGAGGATATAGTCGTTCGGACAGGCATGCATTCTTCCTACTTCCATTCCCAAGGGACAAAGAACCTTTTTGGCTTTGTAGGTGGTTGTCGATAACTCGTTTCCCTCCAAAAGCATATCCGTTAACAGACCTAAAAGCGCCGTGAAACTCTTGTCGGACCAACCGTTGCTTGCCTTTAATTTCAGCAGTTCCACCACAGATGACAACCTTGTGTATTTGGACTTACAACCTGGGAACAAGGTTTCTCCGAGTCGTCCATCAAGCCCCAGAATTTTACGTACTCCTGCTCATCACGGCTCCCTTCTGCATCCCGTAGTATCTGATCCAGATTGTCATTGTGAAACCTATCCTTATCGAAAGCACAGTCGATATCATCCGGAGTATTGTTGACTTCGTTGATGATATCCAGAGTATCGTTGTCTTCGTCGATGATGATAGTACTACTTGGTCCCTACATAATCTCCTATTCACCGTGACTGGTCCAACATGTAGACCCCCTCTTGAAACCCCGTAGAATCAAGTGTGCTTCGATCTGCGCTGAGTTTCGAAACATCCTCAGATTCTCGCAGTCAATGCATGGACAAGGCATAAATTTCACCCTCTTATTCAACATATCTTCCTCTGCAACTCTTCTAAAAGCGGAGATATCATTAATGTACTCTGCGCTCGCACGGTTCTTAGGGTACATCCAGTTTCGATCCATCTACGCTACATATGTAGCAATAGGTGTTAAATAATGAATTAAGTACACTAGGAGTGTACATGCATACATATGCTACATATAGGCTACATTTCAACTTGCCGATTAACTTACATAGCTCCTAACATCAAAAAGAACGAATGGATATGTAAAAATATGCATGTAAGCTACATTTAGACTCAACATCTTCAATTTTCCCTTCACATGGTTCAGTGTAATGCAATTAGAACCAATTAGTAATTTAGATAAAAAAGAACAAATGGATCTACACAAAGCTATATCAAAACCATCTTCAATTCCCTCTTTACCAAGCTAGATGTATATACCTTCAATATAAAGCTATTACAACAAATTATTAGCCTAGGTCACCTAACCAATTACTACTTTACATCACAGAGAACAAATGTATCTACATCAAACTAGATCTAGAAACCAACTTCATTTCCCTCTTTATCAAGCTAGATCTTAAATATAATGCAAATTTGAACCAATTACTAACCTTAGATGACCAAGAGCACAAGGATCTACAATTACACCTCTAAATCTAGGGTCTCTTTCACCAGATCGCCTCTCAATCGCAGTCACCTCAAAAATATCTAGAAAACCCTAAAAATATATAGGAGGTCGATGCTCTCTATTCTTATTTATCAGAATTGATCATCGCAGATGGTCTGTGGATAAAACCGTCTGTGTTACTGCCCTATACACGGACGGTTTTATCCACAAACCGTCTGTGATGTTGCTTTCTTGCCAAAGCCTTTCGTCTTCCAAGACAGGCGCATAGTGTTTCGAGTATATCGTTTCATGTTCCGAGAGAATTAAACTGTCTGTTCAAATTCCATTGTGAAGACCGTGTTCCAGGTGTTTCGTTTCCCTAACGTAGGTCATTAATTGCACTTCCGCGATGATATATACTTGATCGATCCATAGTGATCGTGTGCTTGCCTCCGACGCCGTGAGCAACTCAAACACCATCCCCTCCTCTGTCGGCTCCGTCTCCCGGCCATGTGGGACTCCACTACCGTTGCCTCCGACGCCGGCTCCGCCACCGCAACCACCTTCGCCTCCACCGCTACCACCGTCTTCGCCTCCTCAGCCTCCTAAGTCCCTACGGTAATGGCTGCGGTGCCACGCCGGCGCCATATCAATGAATCCGCCGACCGCGGCTTATGTGCTACACCGACGCTCACCACCATCGGCTAGTTCATCGCCGGCCTCGGGTAGTACTGCTCCCTCCGCCTCAAGCGTCATCGAAAAGAAGCATCCGCCAACAGCAATCTCCGACAACCACGATGAGTTAGCGGGCTATCGTGACGGCTGGGAGCTGGAGGATGACCCAGACAGAGTTGGTTCGAGCGAGGACCCCGACGACCGCAGCAACAACTCCGACGATGATGACTCCGGCGATGACGAGGACCAAATCGACTAGTACCGGCAGTCTTTCCGATCAAGAACATTTGTAGGGAAATTTTTGTATATATATTGTGATGCATGGAAGAAGCTAGTTCTTAAGCTGGGGCTCACCATTCATTTATCAGAATTGATCATCACAGACGGTTTGTGGATAAAACCGTCTATGATATTTCTCTCATCACAGACGATTTATCCACAAACTGTTTGTGAAATTCTCTCTGTTATCACAGACGGTTTGTGGATAAAATCATCTGTGATATTTACCTCATCATAGACGGTTTTATCCACAAACCGTCTGTGAAATTCTCCCTGTCATCACAGATGGTTTGTGGATTAAACCGTCTGTGATGATCCGACATCACGCATGCTTTAGCCACAAATCGCTCGCGATGTGCCCGCCTTCTTCCCGCATACGTCAGAAAAACATCGATGATGACGTATCTAATATAACCCGTTTTGCAGTAGTGAAGGTAGATTGATCCTTTTATGTGCGACACATATGTGTTATGTTTTTGCGCAATATCCGACTAAATATCCGTGACAGAGACTATTCACATTTGGTTCGATATGTATTCGCGCTATATTGGTAACCGAGACAATCCCTATTTATATATGATATTATCCGTATTGGACTTCGATTTAAAAGAAAAAAGATACGCGACGAATAATATCAGTTCGATTGTGCTCCGACTGTACCCCATTGTGTGCATGCTCACAATCATGCTGGCACGACAGGCCGAGCCCATGCGTGTCACGGGTACACCGGTTACAGCAGCTTCGCATCTGCCACCCACGAGAATGTACGACCCTATCGCCACTATTCCATTCCTAGTGTTCTACAGTTCGGATCGAGACTATTATGATGTGGTAGTTTTTGTTGCCCTTGCAGCCAATCTGAAGAGTCCATGTTGGAACATTGCTTTCAGACGTTTGGGATAGTACATTGGAGCGTCGCAACCGTTTTGGCTCGTGCCTTTCTTTCTTTCCTAAATTTCAACCACTAATATATCGTCGCTTTTTAATTAACACTTACAAATGTACCACTCTTAATTTTCATCTATACCGAATACCGTCCAGAAGCTCAAATTTTGGATCATCTACCACTTCGATCGATTTTGCCACTATCTCGTCTTTTCCAGCGAGCTCTGCCTCTAAAATGATGTTAGCTCATCACTAGCGACGCTGGCAACGCCTACATCTCGATGTCATCTTCACCGCCCTCAACTCTCTTCCTAGGGTTTACCACGAATGATGGTCTCAGTGACATGAGTGGTGCTGTTGAGATAGATCTGGATCTACCAACCGGTGGTAGGGACCATGACGGTTAGGTTACCATTGAGAGCGAAGCATGTGTGGTGCACTCTGAGGCTCAATGGTAGTGAGCACACTGCATGAGCGAGGAGACGGGGGAGGAGGTGTCCATGGCAGTTCGCTAGCTTGGTTGCTAGCTGGTACTGCCGGTTTGGTGCTCGTCGGAGAAGAACAGGGAAGAGGTAAAATTGTCCAAAGCGGTAGATGAGATAGGATAAGAGTTTTTGAGTTATATTTGGGCTACATGGAAATTAAGGCCTCGTGTGACGAATTTTATAGGAACTGTTTAATTCCCGTGTTAGGCAGAAAATATTCAAGTGTTCTACACGGGGACAAAGTGATATTTTTTTTTTTTGGAAATGGAAGAAACCATGGTATGTAAGCGATGTTTCTTGTTTTTTTTAGTATGAATTGGAGCACTTTTTTGCGTTTTAGTTTTTTACTATCTTGTTTTCTGTTTTAACTGAGAGTAGATCGTTGTATTAATCAATCATGTACTAGCAGATGGCAACGCTGCAGCTTGATGAACTAGAGGTAGTGCCCTGCTGTCTGCATCGCGTCACTCTCGCGTCAGGATGACGTTGCTGTCCTCCCTCTGGGGCAGTGGGGCTGGGGCTAGCCCGCTAGGGGAAAAAAATCAGCACACATGTACAAATTTGTGTCTTTTAATCTAAGAATGTGTACAGTATACATAGAATGGTTTTTCCATCTAAAAAAATATAAAATTACGGAATTAGAAAATATTCCCTGCACGGGGAAAATCAAGTTAGTTAAAAAGTTTAATAGACAAGTAACAAAAGAATCAAATAAATGATGGGGAAAAGATATAAAAAAGTGCTTCCCCCAAACTATCAATGGTAATCAACATACAAAATTAGACAGGGATCCTATGCAGTTGGTTTGGAGACTGTAATTTAAGTAGTCCACATGCCTTACAGCCATCGGATTGAGCCAGTGGATGACTCAGATTGCTCAATGGTGAATAGCTATAGTACTTGCTACGGTGTTTGCTACAGTGAAAATCATCGTGGTGCTTTTGCTATAATGTTTCGGGAGATCTCAACTGCTGCTTTTGGATCCGACGAAGGCATAGGAACTGCTTAACACTGCAAGGGATCCCTGTCCTACAAAATTAAGAGGGACCATTTTTTTTTGGTGTACTCAAGAAATTGTACAAAGAAAATCACTAATCAACAAAAAAGGATAAGGAGACTAGCTAACTGAAATGTCAATTTCCTAGTACGATGATGGGTACGCACGTGTGTAGTGTAGCGTAGTTATATACGTATACTGTGGAATATAAGAATCCAGGTGTCTTCATAACCGGTCTAGAAGTGCTTGAGGGAGATACAGGGCCGAGTGGAAGGCCGAGAGGATAAGCTTTGCGCCAAACCTAATTGCCGTGCGCAAGGGGATACATCCTAGAAACAATTGAACATATATTTAGATATAAGAGATATGATTGTAATCCGAGTTGTTAGCAGGATAAGATAAAGATGTAAACTCTATCTTGTAACCGACTAGAATCCAATAACCGATCGGAATCCCTTAACCGATCGGGACTCTATAAATCGCCCACCCCATTATATAAGGGAGAGGGCGGGCAACAACAGAGACATAAGCAATCTTAGATCCAAGAGATTCAGATAATCCCAGCACACAGGATTAGGGTATTACCTCCTCCGTCGAGGGCCTGAATCTATCTAAACCTTTATCTTGTGTGACCTTCGAGTTTGAGATCTAGCGCCCGCCCCATAAATTCATTGCTGACCACAAAAGTCGACAGTTGGCGCACTAGGTAGGGGAAGCGCTATAATCTTTTCCTACAAACTTGATGGCAGCAATCAGCGGAATCATCACCACCTTCATCTCCGGCCAGGCTTTCCGCTTTGGAAGCCTGGACTTCATCGCAGATGCGCTCGGAGAACTTGTTTGCCTAGACCTAAACCAGATCCAATCTGGTAAAGATCAGGCCGACCCATCTCAGGTATGCCACTCTGACTCAACCAGCAAACCAGTCGGCGTCGCGAGGAATTGCTACAATCTTCGTGGCATCTTCGCAATAGAAGAGCAAAAGACCGATCTCCAACGCTAACAAGAGATTCGAGAAGCTGCGGAGGAAGATTGCCTTTTTCGTAAGGCTAAGGAGGCACAGCCGCGATCGCTTCGATCTCGCGGCCGCAATGTCCACGAGGACATCCTACAATCAAAATTTGGAGACCAAGTCGTCTTCCAAACACCGCTGCAGAACGTCATTGCCTCCAAGACACTTCTCGACACGCTGGACCCGATGATTGTATCTGATAGCCCGGCGGTCCCGATCGTGGCCCAAATCAAGGCCATGGTGACGGCGGCAGCGATTCAGCAGAATCAGGAAAAGCCGGTGGGGAAGTGCACTCACGCTCCCACGCGACTACTCGCGTCGCTAGCAGTTGGACTGCTACCAGTCGGAGTACCGGCAGTCGGCACCCCACACAACCAGTCGGAGACGCCCGCCGGAATCTCAACCGTGACCTCCACCGAGACATCACCGCCATACAGCAAGAGCGGGACGAGGAAGAACGACGCTGGCGCTACGACGAGTACGAACGTTTCGGCACCGGCCACGATCGACGAAGTGATCAACGGTACGACGACTACAACGACCATAGAGACCATCATCGCCGGGGTCGGAACGACAACGACGATCGCCGAGTCATGGGCTCGCCGCGCCGAACTCCACCCCGACGCGTTGATGACAATCACCGAGCCAGAGGCTCGCCTCGCCGGACTCCCCCTCATCATGACGACAGATCCATCGATGGAATCCGAGCGTTCACTTCTCGGTTTTGCCGAGTAGTATGGCCCGAAGGTTTCAACCGCAAGGGCATCGTTAAGTTTGACGGGGATCGAGATCCAGAAGCTTGGCTGCAGGTCTATGCCCTGGCAGTTAAAGCGGCTGGAGGCAATCAAAACGTGATGGCAAATTATCTGCCAGTCAATCTCACCCCTTCAACTCAATCATGGCTCACAGGACTTCCCGCGAACTCGGTGGACTCTTGGAGCGATCTTTTCAATCAATTTATCGCGAACTTTCAGGGAACCTATGAGAGGCCTGGCACCCCATGGGACCTATATCAGCTTCACCACAAGAAAGACGAGACGCTGAGAGATTTCATCCGACGTTTCATGCAGAAGAAAAACACCATCAGAGATGTATCTGATGCAGTGGTTGTAGCAGCCTTTCAGAAAGGGGTTAGCGATCCTGATCTGATCAAGAAAATATCTAGGAAACCACCGGCCTCTGTAAAGGAGATGTTTGTATTGGCCGACCGCTATGCCACGACCTCAGACGCCTTGGCCGAGCGCCAAGAAGATCGCCCGCAACAGAAGAACAAAGGCAACAAGGCCGAGTCCTCCAAGCACAAAGACAAAAAACGGAAGGGTGAGGAGCTAGTTGCGGTAGCAGAGCGCAACCGGCCCCGAGCCACATGGAGGGAGGTGCCTGATTACAGTACTATCATGGATGCAATCTGTCCTTTCCACCCTAAGGGAAAGCACGCCGCCAAAGATTACTTTACCCTGAAGCGTTTTGCGCGTGAAAACAACAAGCAACCGGCTCCAGCGAAGGATGAGGCTGCCAAGAAGAAAGACCTCCGGCGAGGACGACACAAGAGCCCGAGCACGAATGAACTACATATACGGGCTCCACAGATACGTGTCCAAGCGGAAGCAAAGCTACCGCCGGGAGATCAATGCGTAGAACCGCAACCCTCAAGATCTAAAGTGGTCCAAGTCCCGATCACCTTCGACCGCTCGGATCACCCCAACCGAGTTCTACATCCGGGTAAGTACCCTCTAGTACTTGACCATGTTATTCGCAATGTAAAGCTCAGGAAAGTCTTGATCGATGGAGGGAGTGGACTCAACGTATTGTTCGCCAAAACCTTCGACGACATGAACGTCCCCCACTCCGAGCTAAGGCCGAGCTCACAGCCGTTCCACGGGGTGATCCCTGGGGCGTCTTCGTTTCCAATCGGGCAGATTGCTTTGCCCGTCACCTTCGGTACCAAAAACAACTATCAGACTGAGTATATAAATTTTGAGGTAGTGGATTTCGAGACAGCGTATCACGCTATCTTGGGAAGGCCTGGTCTAGCTCGGTTCATGGCCGTCCCGCATTACACCTATTTGGTGATGAAGATGCCGGGACCTAAAAGCATCATCACGGTTCGCAATGACATCAAGCGATCTTTGGAATGCGATCGAGAGAACTATGAACTTGCTGAGCTGCAGGAGGCAACCGCCGAGGGGAAGAATATCCAGGCAGAGGCTGCCACATTGCAGGAAGGTGACATCCCATCCAAGAAGCAGGCCACGTCAGGGATAAAGCTGGCGAAGGAACCAAGAGAATTATTCTCGACTCATCCGACCCATCCAAAGCGACTCTGATCGGGATAGGGCTCGAGGATAAATAGGAAGGCATGCTCGTCACCTTCCTCCAGGCTAACAAGGACATCTTCGCCTGGAAGCCATCCGACATGCCGGGTGTTCCTAGGGAGGTGATCGAGCATTCTTTACACGTTGAAGAAAAGATCAAGGCCATATCAAATATGGAACCGTCGACTTGCCAAAAGGACGTCCAGAAGCTTACAGGATGCATGGCCGCACTCTGTAGGTTTATTTCCTGACTGGGTATGCGAGGTATGCCATTCTTTAAACTCCTCAAGAAGCAGGACAAGTTCCAATGGACGCCTAAGGCACAACAAGCGTTTGAAGATTTGAAGACCTTCTTAACGACACCCCCAGTCTTGGTTTCACCGATGCCAGGGGAACCTCTGTTACTTCACATCGCGGCGATGACTCGCGTAGTCAGCACTGCAGTCATCGTAGAAAGGGAGGAGCCGGGTCACGTGCAAAAGATCCAACACTCGATCTATTTCATCAGCGAGGTCCTGAGTGAATCTAAGGCGCGGTATCCACAAGTGCAAAAATTATTATACGCTGTACTTCTTACATCTCGCAAACTCAAGCACTACTTCCAAGAGCATACTGTTTCGGTGGTCACTTCCTTCCCAATAGGAGATATAATTCACAACCAGGAGGCCACTGGGAGAATTGCAAAGTGGGCAGTCGAGCTTGGAGCCTTTGATATCCTATTCAAGCCTCGCACAACCATCAAGTCTCAAGCGCTCGCCGACTTTACTGCCGAGTGGACAAAACTTCAAAACCCGGCAGTCGTCAAGGAACTCGAGTATTGGACGATGTACTTCGATGGTTCCCTCATGCTCATATCACCAAGTGGGGAACGGTTGAGGTACGTCCTTCAAATACTTTTTCCCGCGTCGAACAACGCCGCCAAGTACGAGGCACTCATCTATGGGCTCCGTATCGCCATATCACTCGGTATCCAACGACTGACGATTCGTGGAGATTCAATGCTCTTGGTCAATCAGGTGCAAAAAGAATGGTCCTGCATCGAAGACAACATGGCTGCCTATTGCCAGGAGTTACGCAAGCTAGAAGGCAGCTTTGACGGTTTGGAACTTGTTCATGTGCTTCATCGGGACAATGAAGCGGCCGATGAGCTAGCAAAAATGGGATCCGGCCGGACCACAGTGCCTGTGGGAGTATTCGTCGAAGAAATTCATAAGCCCACAATAAGCACTCGGCCAAAGTTAGACATCCCAGTGGAGAAGAATGTGGAGGCAGAAGTCTTGATCATTACCCCCGATTGGACAGCTCCGTATCTGGACTATTTGACGAAGGACGATCTACCTAAAGACCGCATGCAGGCCGAGCGAATAATGCGCCGAAGTAAGAGCTACGTAGTAATCAGGGAAGAACTCTATCGCAAGAGCTCCTCTGGTGTACAATGACGGTGCATATCAGAACAAGAAGGAAGGGATCTTCTCAAGGAAATCCACTAGGGAATTTGTGGGAATCACGCGGCGTCAACAACGCTAGTCGACAAGGCTTATCGTCATGGATTTTTCTGGCTGACTGCTGTCACTGATGCAAAGGACATCATCCGGACATGCGAAGGATGTTAATTCTTTGCGCGACAGGTGAACAAACCGGCACAGGAACTATAGACCATCCCAATCACCTGGCCATTTACGGTCTGGGGGCTTGACATGGTGGGACCTTTGAAGAAGGCTCAAGGTGGTTATACTCATCTCTTCGTGGCCGTCGATAAATTCACCAAATCGATTGAGGCTAAGGCAGTCGCCACAATCACAACCGTAAAGGCCAAAGAATTCTTCCATGAAATCATGGTTAGAATCGGCGTACTAAACCGAATCATCACGGATAACGACACCCAATTCAGAGGTGGCATATTTCAAGACTGGTGAGGTGAACTCGGTATAAAAATTTGCTTCGCATCAGTAGCACACCCCCGAAGTAATGGGCAGGTCGAACGAGCCAACGACATCGTGTTACAAGGCCTAAAGGCAAGGATTTTTGATCGTCTCAAACCATACGCCACTCGGTGGGTCAAAGAATTGCCTTCGGTACTCTGGGGGCTGCGAAACACCCCCAGCAGAGCAACCAGGTAGTCACCTTTCTTCCTGGTGTATGGCTCAGAGGCGGTCCTCCCCACTGAGTTAGAATTCGGATCCCCGTGGGTTCGGAGCTATGAGGAGGTCGCTTCGGAAGAAAGCCGGCTAGAAGACCTCGACCGACTGGAAGAAACCAGGGACGTCACGACAATTCAGTCGGCAAAGTACCTTCAGGGCTTACGTCGCTATCACGGTCGCAATGTAAGGAGCCACGCATTCTCCAAAGGAGATCTGGTCCTTAGAAAGAATCAGAAATGCGAGCATAAGCTCTCCCCAAGCTGGGAAGGCCCTTACATCATCGATGAGGTGATACGTCCTTGGGCTTATAAACTCAAGCGTGAAGATGGCACAATTGTCAGTAACACCTGGAACATAGAACAACTACATCGTTTTTTCACTTGAACTTTGTAATTCAATTACTTCTTTATGAATGAATGTTTGCTCTTAAAGTTTTTCTCATATAATCTTCTCGAAAATTATGCGTCCGAGTGCTTCGCTCGTACGAATTTTAAGACTCTGAGACATGCATCATAAACCATGCCCCAGAGCTTGGGGCTGAACTAGTCGGACATGATATTTAAGATGTCAAAACTACTCGGCTGGCCTCATCGAGCATAGCAGCATATTTAAAGAAGTTATGCAAGGTCAAAGAAACATTTTCAAATATTTGCTTATAGGTCCAAAGTTTCTGCGACAGCCGAAGAAGCATCCTTAACTTCATCCCAGAGTTCGGCAACCCGGTCTTAATCCACATTACAGGCATAGCCATCTTTAATGGCTTCAAGATCCACTCGGGGGATAAAGCGACTTGGTGATCGCCAGAGCCTGGCTAGCACCGTTGGTCGCCGTTTCCTTCAAGAGTCTCTTAAGCTCCTTGGGGGCTTCCTCCAGTTGGGAGATAACATGGCCCCTACTGAGCAGCCTCTCGCCTCCGGGATGAAGCAACCTCAACAATGGCTCAGTGGCCTCGCGGAACTTAGCACAAGACGTTTCAAGGGCCTCGACTTTCTCGTTATAAGCAGCGTATTGCGCCAACGTCTTGCACTTGTAGTCTGCAAGCAAAACAAACTATTAAGAAATACCAAGAAGACAACGAAGGCAAGGGAGGGCCAAGCTGCTGAGCATACCTTCTAACTCCTTCTCCGATTTCAACTTGGAGGCCTCCGAGGCCTTAAGTTGCTCTTGGAGCTTTGCAATAGTAGAATCCCGAACTGACACGGAGATAAAGAATTCAAAAGACCAGACGATTAAACGAAGAGCACGGGATGGTCCAGGAAATATCTACCTCGAAGGGAGCCAACAACATCTAGCTTCTCCTGCCGCAGGATTTTCTTCTCTTCCCGCAAGGCCTGGACTTCTGACCGAAGATCCTGCAGCTCGGCTGCATGTCTAGCCTTGATCTGCTCCAAGTCGACCAGATATTCCTCGCGCGTCCTGACCTTCGAGAGCATCTTTTGGAGGTATTCGAACTTTTTCGCAGAATGTTCTTCCAATTTCTGTAACCATCACAGGGAAAGGTGACAACAAGCTAATCGGCACAAGCAAGAAGGCGACAAGAGTAGTGCAAATATTACTCGGGCCAGGCGAGCACAAGCGGCGGCATGACTATAAAAGTCATTCCTTTCTTTCTCCTTCGCTGGATCGTCGAGGGACTTCAAGCCGTCTTCCTCATCAACCCACGCGGTTTACATTATGAGTTGGGGACGAGCGAGAGTCGGCGGATCTCGAAGGATCTCTTCTACCTCGGGGGAGGGACGGGAGACGGACTCTCGAGCAGCGAGACCCGATGCCGAAGCATTGGGTGTCGTTGAAGGCGGCTGAGGTTCGGAGGGCACCCCTGCATCTCCAGGCGAGGCAGATTGTGGGGCCTCCTCAATCAGGTCGGGTACGTCCCGGGACTCAGTTCCCTCAGGGCCCTAGATGGTGTCTCAACGGGGATATCATAAGAAGGATTCCTATAAGAAGAATGATTAGTGAATAAGCCGGTAAAACGCGTCGAATAAGAGTCGATAGGACATCCAACTTGTCGGACTTCTTTATCCTCATCGGAGGTTTCTTGCGAGTGGCAGAACCACTTCCGGAGGGACCAGTCGGGGTGCTATGATCTGGAACCCTGGGCTCCTCCCGAATGCTCGAGTCACTTGGAATTGGACTCGGCTGTACCACGGGCTTATGCGGAAGGGGAACTGAAGGTACTAGGGCTTGTGCTGGCGGTTCTTGGATCTTGGGACCATCAGTCGGGCGCCGAGGCTTCAGAGGGTCCTTGACAATCGTTTTCTTCCCCTTCTTGGCGGCCGAGTCTCCGGCTTGGGAGCTTACAGGTCGCTTCCAGTGGGCGCTCTTATGCACAGGCATTTCTAGGAGAGGCGCGTCACTAAAGTAAGCCAATCGATCCTGGAAAAGAGTTTTAAAACTGTTAAAAGTCATTCAGAGACGAATGTGGAAGTCTATCAGCTAAACTTTCTTACCTCAGGAGGAGGATTTGATGCAGTAAAGGACTTTGGGCATCTGGCGGTGGACATCTCTACGTTGGGGATGAAAAAGTCGCCTACCCGAGCATATACCTGCTCCTTCGACGCTGATTCGGGCAGTTCCCGGGTCAGATCGTCCCTTCCTTCAAATTCATATCCTAGATGGACTCGCTCCTTTAGAGGTTGTATCCGGCGAGCGACAAAATGGAGGGCCAGACCAACTCCCGTGAGACCGTCATTCTTTAATTTATCAATCAACACCAAGAGATCCTGCACCTGATCCATATCGCCAACATTGGGAACAGATGTCCAAAAAGGGACACCCTAGGTCGGCGCCCGACAAAAGAAGGGAGAGCAGGATCAGGATTGGCACAATAGAACCATTCCTGGTGCCAGCCTTTATTTGAAGATTTGAAGGGAATGGCAAAGTAGTTTTTTTTCAATCCTTCCCGCAGTTGAAATCCGGCTCCCCTAATTACCTTGGGGTCGCTTTTTGAGGGATAAGGCTTTAAAAGGTAAAAGTGACGAAAGAGATTGAAATGAGGGCGGATGCCTAAGAATACCTCGTAGAGGTGAACGAAGAGGGAGATTTGCAGGATAGAATTGGGATTCAAGTTCACCAATTCAATACCATAGAAAAAGAGAAGATCACGAAGAAAAGCGCAGGCAGGAAGGCCCAGCCCGCGTTGGAAGAAAGATTCGAAAACCACAATTTCTTCAGAATGAGGGGTAGGGATGGATTCACCTGCGGCCGATCGTGCGGAAATTAAGGCCAGGGCTGAAAGAACCCCGTCATCCGCCATGGACTGCAACCGCTCTTCCGTCGTTATCAAGGTGGTCCAATCTTGGGGCAAAGGCAGCGAGGAGGTGTCTTTGGAAGAATGAGAAGACATTTTCGGAGGAAAGATCAACGACGGTGAAAAAATGCGAGCGCAGCAGTAGTTAACCTGAGCGGCGGAGAAGTCGGAGAGACAGGGAAGCAGAAGGGGCAGGAGTGAGTGATGAAAAAATGAACCATCGGTCAATGCACGGCTTAGTCTTAAAAGGAGCAAAAATCAGGTTTTCGCCAAATCGGCGGGAAAAAAATTGCAGAACACCTAACCCTGCTCTATGCTTCGTAATGATTTGCTAGCTCGGTGTCCTGACATACGGAGGCAGTCATGGTTTGACCAAGTCATATTTGGACACGTTGCTCCCCACGATGGGATGTTTAACCACTTATCGAACTAAGCAAGACGTGGGTGTCCTCCAGTTTGGATTAAAAATATCTTCTTGTGATATACCCCACGTTGGGTCGCTAGTTGGTTACCGCATGGCGGAATCATATATCACGGGTTGAGCCTGATAAGGCACGGTTCCAATAGTATGCCCCAAGATGGGTCGATAAGCTGTGCATCGCAATAAATGAGTACGGATACTGTTCGGATAAACCTTGATATGTCCCAAGACGGACTAGAGCTATATCCTGCAGCAGTCGGATATGGGTATCACTCGGCCAAGAGCCACATAAATATGATACACTCTAAGTTGAGCCTAAGCTATATACTACAACAGTCGGATATGGGTATCACTCGGCCAAGAGCCACGTTAATATGATACGCTCTAAGTCGAGCCGAAGCTATATCCTACAGCAGTTGGATATGGGTATCACTCGACCAAGAGCCACGTAAATATGATACGCTCCAAGTCGAGCCGAAGCTATATCCTACGGTAGTCGGATATGGGTATCACTCGACCAAGAGCCACGTAAATATGATACGCTCCAAGTCGAGCCTAAGCTATATCCTACAGTAGTCGGATATGGGTATCACTCGGCCAAGAGCCACGTAAATATGATACGCTCCAAGTCGAGCCTAAGCTATATCCTACAGCTGTCGGATATGGGTATCACTCGGTCAAGAGCCACGTGAATATGATATGTCCCAAGTCGGACCAGAGCTATATCCTACAGCAGTCGGATATAGGTATCACTCAGCCAAGAGCCGCACAAATCTTAATATGTCCCAAGTTGGGCCTAGGATATATCCTGCGACAGTCGGATATGGATGTCATCCGAACAAAGAGCCATGCAAGATTTGATAAACCCCAAGTCGGGTCTAAGCTATGTCTAATGACAGTCATAGATATCGCTCGGAAGGTATTTTCTTTATTATATAAAATTCCTCAGGCACTATGCCTGGGAAAAGACTCTCTTACATTTACAGGAGTATTATACTTCTCCGCGGCGCACACGACCAAACGCCTCCACAAGAGCTTCCCTAGCCCTATAAAGGACGGGAAAAATTTCGAGGAAGGCATCAACGACGGCGCAGTCGAGGGCAGCAGCATCTTCTTCAGCCCACTCCGCCATGGCTTGGTCGAATAGAGCCCACTCCTCGGCAAGTTCTGGATCCTGGTTGTCCATGAAATCCCTTAGGAAGAAGGTGGAGCTTGGTGCAGGAAAATGGAGGACTAAGCGTGGGAGAATACGTTCCAAAAGCATTGGTTCGCCTTTTATAGCTGATACGGTAAGGTTGAAGTTAATACGAAGACGTAATGACATCAAAAGCCGAGGAGACTTGGAGTTAAGATAGTTCAGAAGCCAAAGAGGTTTTTGGAAAATGAATTGATCCAGGAAGTCAAAACAACTTCGAAGACTGTCCGGGGTTACATTCGAGTCCTTCATAATCCCCTTGCTGCAAGGAGAAGCATCCAAATCAAAGAAGAAACCAGTCAGAGGTTTATGTTGGAAGCTGAGAATGTTGATCCAAAGTTGAGACCCAGATAAAGATATAGCAATCGGATCATGAATCACTCGGGGGCTACTGTGGAATATAAGAACCCAGGTGTCTTCATAACCGGTCCAGAAGTGCTTGAGGGAGATACAGGACCGAGTGGAAGGCCCAGAGGATAAGCTCCGCGCCAAGCCTTGCTGCCGTGCGCAAGGGGATACATCCTAGAGATAGTTGAACATATATTTAGATATAATAGATATGATTGTAATCCGAGTTGTTAGCAGGATAAGATAAAGATGTAAACTCTATCTTGTAACCGACTAGAATCCAATAACCGATCGGAATCTCTTAACCGATCGGGACTCTGTAAACCGCCCCACCCCCATTATATAAGTGAGAGGGCGGGAAATAACAGAGACATAAGCAATCTTAGATCCAAGAGATCCAGATAATCCCAGCACACAAGACTAGGGTATTACCTTCTTCGTCGAGGGCCTGAACCTGTCTAAACCTTTGTCTTGTGTGACCTTCGAGTTTGAGATCTAGCGTTTGCCCCATAAATTCATTGCCGACCACAAAAGTCGACACATACCTTGTAATCTCTTAAAAAAGTACACTCGAATTAAGCCAAAACATTAATTAATCCTGGGTTGCGCCTACGTGATTATGTGCTAAGGGCACTCCCACTGTTCCTGTGTTAGCAGTTTCTTCAACATACCATCTAAGGTTAATGCTTATGTGAAGAGGACATTAAAGAAGAGAGATATATAAGTTACTAGAAACTTGTACGCGGCATGCTACGCCGCGGGCACGCTCTCCACGCGAATCGAGAAAACGCGCGATCGACACTCCGCACACGAGCAAATCGAGAAAACGCGCGAAAAAGATCTAAAAAGGATTTTGTGTTTTCCGCAAAAGGGCTTAAACGTAATGCTAGAAAAACGCAACAAAGACCTAAATGCAATGTATATTTTTCCTAAAAAAGGGTCTGAAAGTTTTTTTTTCCGAAAAGGACCTAATCGTAATTCCTTTTTTGGTAAAAGGACCTGAGCGCAAGCCTTAAAAACGCATAAAGGGCATAGACGTAATATATATTCTTTTTTCGGAAAAAAGATTTTATCGTAATTTTTTTCCGAGAAAAGGACCTATATGTATTTTTTTTTCAGAAAAGGACCCGGATGTAAATTTTTTTCGGCCGGCTCGGCTCGAGCCGCAAGCCGAGCTGGCTTGCTCCATGGCTCAAATGAATCTCGTCGCCGGAAATCTTCAGGCTTTAGTAAAGGTAGGATTCATTGCATGAGAAACAGCTTGGGTACACAAACAAAAGGAAGATACAATAAAAGGTTGAATTGGGGAGAGGAGAGTTGTATCCAACTATATTATATAGTCTTGCATGATATTTATTTGATATTTTCTATGTATTTGTGTTAAAATACAAAGGATTGAAAGGGTAGAATCTAGTTCTTTTATTGATGACGTGGATGATTTTAGATATGATTATATAAACCATGCATTATAAGTACCCTAACTAGACCTTAATTGCTAGTACTATTACAATTAACCAATTGATCAATATTAATTCTTTGTGTGTACATATGTAAATATTTTGTCAGGTAGGGTAGCGAGAGAGTTGTGTACATGCATGCATGGCTTGTACTCCAGTTTCAGTCTTTAATTTGGGGAGCCCAATTGATCAAAGTTTGAGAAATGACACGAGAGCTGGATGTACGCACGCACTGATCGATCGATGTGATTAAAAGAGATTATTTAACAAAAAACCAAGGGGCAGTATGTAGTATATATATGTCGCATGAGCTAACAAACCTGCTAATTGATGTAGCGCCAAACCTAATCTAATTCCCCGTCATTTCCGTTCCTGTTTCTTTGATCTGTGGTAGACAACAAAGGGAATATTCAACAACTACTCTATTTTTTTTCGCTCTTTGGGGTTTTTTTACCCATGATTGACCACGGCTTGATTTGAACCTAAGGCACCGGCACCCATCCAGTGTTCACAATATCAATGAAAATCGGCCGATTTTCACTATTTTCAATTGTATCGGTCCGGCTTTGATAAACAAAACCGGTCGATAAATCGATCCAATGCAAATTCAAAAAATTCAAAAAATTTAGAAAAATTTATCCAAAAGTTCCCTAAAATTAGTATTAATAGCTTTTTGACATTTGCCATGAAATGTTTTTAAAAACCAAAATTTTGAGATGTTTTTGAGCAAAACCGAATATAGATAATAGAAAAGGGGAAAACAAAGAAAAAACGTTGCAACTACAAGATATTTTGTTCCAGTGAAGAATGTATTTTGTTCCAGAGAAGAATGTATTACCAGCGTTTGTAAGGACCCGAATCCACTGATTCGAACCCACTGTATTTACCACACTAGTCCCAGGATCAACGCTAGTGCACACAGTTCAACATCGGTACATATCATATCATACTCAACGGTAATAGAATAATACTCCATTTATTGATATAGCTAAGTGTATGATCTTATAACCGACTTACATTATTAAGCCACGCAGGGCAAGACTGGAAATATAAACTAATAATTAAGCAGCGGAAAGTAGAAAACGTAGATAGCTCATCAGTTCACCACAGGCAACCGACAAGGCTCTGACCCTAATGACTCAAGGCCCTCTTGAACTCCTCCTTCAACACAAGTGTAGATTCTTCAACTGTTGATTTTCGTTGTTGGCAAGGGTGAGTACTTAAAGCACTCAACAAGTTGTGCACAGAATGCAATTCTATGTAACTATATGTAAGGCTTATTCCAATGGATAGGCTACCATGGCTGTTTTGCAATAAGCAGCATTTATGAACAAATACAATAAATAGATCGTAAAGACAGTAAAACAAATAACAATAGTAAATAGATTCAGTATTTCTCAAGTAAACCAAGTTTCCAATCCTAAATCAAATTCCATCTTCCACATGGCATTCTACCATCCCAACAAAGTTGTCCATTTAATTAAGCTAACCCTTAACTGTAATTCCCGAGCATTCCTCAATACCGCGAGCACGGCTATCCGAATAGTTTCACACTCTGCAGAGGTTATGCACTTTACCCACGCGATACAACCAAACACCACCAAGGCGAGTGATTATAACAAAGCCTTTACAATGCGCTGGCTTAACCAGGTACCACCCGCTAAGGTTTCAACACTGGTGGGATTGGTTACTACATCCAGGGCCCCCCTCTTGCACCATGTGAATTACTCCATAACTCGAGAACTCACACCGACCATGATAGTACCAAAGCTAAGACATTGCAAATTAATCAGCTAGGTTAGCCCATACCAGACATGTGGTTGCACGATTGACTCAGGTCAAAGGCTTGCAAGGTTAAGTCCTTAGGGTGATCAAGGCAAGACATCCTCATACCCTCTTACCATCAGACCCACCTTGGCATACTCGCCCCTTATCACTTGCCCCAATCAAAATGATTATCACCCAGGTTGATTACCAAGCACCACGTGCCATCAACAATTCAACATCGTTGCGTGACATGACTCGCCACAACAACTCAATCTCATCGTGTGATCCCACATGACACACAAGTTCATAACATCGTTCCATATTTCATTAGTCAAGATTAATTATCAATGATTCAAACGCATGTGATGACGTGGCATGGCTAAGCAACTAATACGGTCTAACCATCCCATGTTGATTATCATTACTAACCAACTATAATGAACCAATCTAGGGTGACAATAGATTATGGCATACATGTCGGGCACCCAGATTTGCAAATCCGAAACCCTCTGTGTATACTGCACTAGTCCTGGATCACGCTAGTGCACACAGTGGAAACATAGATGAAATACCATTCCATACAACGAATTAACTAAGAAGAAGCAAATTATTATTAAATAAAGCAAACGACCTTATGGTCAATGTTTACACCATTACGCCTTAAGGGCTTAAGAAACAAATACTATTGCAGCGAAAAAGATAACTTGAGCCATTCGACATGCCACATGCAATCGTCTGGGGAACGCCTTCCTAATCCACGTAGTCTTCATAGAATTCCTCCTCATGATATTCATTATCTCCTTCAAAGAATCGATCAACAAGGGCATAAAGCCGTGAGTACAAAGGTACTCAAAGAAGTCGTAGGGAATTGATGCAATATATTCATGCACGGCTTGACAAGGATGGCTATATATTTCATTTGCGTAAAGCAAGAATTTGAATTGAAATACAATAAATAGATTGAAAGCATATTTATGAAAAGAGAAATAAATAACCGATAGATCAATGATAGACAACAAAACAACAAGTGAACTCCTGCTCACATCCCAACAATTCCACATTCCACATTTTATGAAACACTCTATACCCCGTGTGAAATTCCCTGCTTTGTCCATGATCATGACGCGCTATTCGAATAGTTTTACACTCGCAGAGGTTGTACAACTTACCCACAAGACATGACCATCTCTTTGCACAATAGATCTTAACACACTTCCTTTGGTGTGTCGCAGAGATGTCATGACAAAGCCTTTACAATGCAATCGTCTAAACTCTGACGCTTCGCTAAGGTTTCGCCCTTAGGGCCACCTCTTGCGCCTTGCGAATCTACCCGTCCATCCC
This sequence comes from Otatea glauca, assembly GCA_036346275.1. Classification (NCBI taxonomy): domain Eukaryota; kingdom Viridiplantae; phylum Streptophyta; class Magnoliopsida; order Poales; family Poaceae; genus Otatea; species Otatea glauca. The sequence goes on from JAYEVK010000159.1 coordinate 206,477, forward strand.
GGAACCCACACCACCAACTGGCAGTACTCAAGGCTAGACATTGCAATTTAATCAGCTAGGTCTGTCCCATTCCAGACATGTGGTATAACGGTTAGGCCCAGTTCAATGGCGCACAAGATTAAGTCCTTAATTGTCTCAGGCAAGACATCCACATCCCAATGTGCTAGAAAGCACCCCCTTTACTGCACGATCACTTGCCTGAGGGAAAACAATTCGTTCAACCAAGACCAATGGCAAACCCCGCCATGGTACAACAAATTTTACAACAGTGGCTAATGCCACGATTCAATATCTCATTAAGTCAAGATTAACATTATTCAACATGTGACCTGAATCCCAACGTATATATAAGCATGTCTAAGCATAACTACGATAACCCAAGGTTGGTGTAATAATTATGTCCAACTAATAATATCCCAACCTAGGTCTAACAATGGATACATGGCATACAACTAATCAAGGTGGCATAATGTCAACTAGGTATACATCTACTCCCATTAAATAAGCATTGATACACAAAATAGCATGCAATTGTAATAAAGTAAATTACTTTTGCAAACATAGGATCAATATGATCAAAGGATTACGACTTGCCTTGCTGATCTAGTGCTGAATCTTGGTCTTCAAGTCTTCGTCGCTCCTCTAATTAGCGCTCACCGAAAAGAAGCAACGAAACCAAATAAATATAAAACAGAGACTCAAACAAGCTCAAAACCAAAAATAAATGGCTCTGGAAGATAGATCTTGATTTTAGAAAAATTTAGAAACTTGAATCGCTTCAATCGAATTCGTATTAGGGAGAACAAGCTTCTGGAAAATTAAATTCAGAGAAAATACAGAAAATCAGAAAATCGGAATTTCCGGATTTATTTTTCTATTGGAAAATCGATTTATTGCGCAACGCTGACGTCAGCAATCAATTTGCTGAATAAAAATAAATCCAAAAATTCTTATTTTACCGATAGGTGGGACCCTCGGTCTATGGACCGAGTCCACGGACTTGGGCTGGTCCACGGTGGACCGGGCTCACGGGATCTAGGGCTGACGTCCTGGATGACGTCTGCGCTGACGCAAGCGGCCACGTGTCACGCATCGGCGGCACGGCCGGATCGAACGGCAGAGAAGCAATGGCTTCGATTGCGGTGACGCGGCGCAATCTGGGGCGATGGCTCGAGATCGGACGGCTGGGGTTCACAGCGAAGATCGTCGGCGAGCGGCGAGGCGCAAACTCACCGGACGTGAGGAAGAAGCAGCGGCAATCGACGAAACGGCGACGGATCGAGCACGGGTTGGCACGAATCCGGAAGAGCGCAACGCAGGCGACTCAAAGATGCAAGCGGGGATGGTGGAGAAGCACCGGCCGCGAAAAGCTTTGGCAGGGCGGCAGACTCGGCGAGCTTCGCACGCCGAAGACGACGAGGTCTCGGCACGACGAGAGGCAAAAGAGGCGCGCGAGAGAGAAATCTCGGGCGGTGCGGCGCCTTAAATAGGGTCTTGGGATTCGTGGTCGACCCGACTCCAAGGCGGCCGACATGGCTCGAACGCAGAGGCGGCGGCTAGGGTTCGCGACGTGGAGTCGGGCCACCGGGTCGGCGAGGCGAAGCACCGATCGGGGCGGAGCGGGTCGATGGGCAAGCGGGCGCGAAAGAGAAATGGGCCTGAGAGATTCGGCCTGGGAGGGTTTTCAGAAAAAAAAACGTTTTTCGATTTAAGAAATTGCCAGAATTTCAAATAAAATCAAATAAATTCAAATAAATATCAAATAAATTCATAAAAATCCCCAAAAATACAAAAAAATTCCTTGGAGCACAATGAATCCAACTAAAACTAAAAATCTTGAGTTTGATGAATAGTTTAGTCAAATTAAATCCTTTCATTAATGGAAAATTCAAATTAAGCTGGAATTAATTCAAAAGAAATACAAATGGTTTATTTTTGAATTCAAACATTCCAAACTCAAATTTTGGGATGTTACAATACAATGACAAGGTAGGGTATAGATCAAATTGGTAGCTTAACTAGATCCCAATTTAAGTTGAAACAATTTGTATACTTGAAATACCATGCAGTAGAGCAAAACAATATAGCTTTTGTATAAACTTGGGTTCAACATGATCAAAGCAACACTTACCTTAGAATAGGTCCTGATCTTGATCTGGAGCTTGCTCTTGAGTTGTTGGATCTTCCTCCAAGCGTCGCACAATTCAACGTCTACGCGTACCGAAGGAGAAAAGCAAATAAATACCAAAACAGAGAGCAAATGAACTCCAAAACCCAATCAAAATTCACCATTAAATAGATCTCAATTTTACAAATTTTATGAAATTTGAATTACTCAAATCCGAGTTAAGATGCAAAAGTTATAGCCTTTTGAAGTTTGAATAAATACTGAAATTACAGAAATCAGAATTAACCGAATTATTTTTAGATTGAAAAATAGATTACTGCGTCAGCATGACGTCAGCACGGATCTGAACCAACCCGATGTCGCCACGCTCTCGGTCCGTAGACTGGTCCATGGATTGGATCGAGTCCACCGTGAACTCGTTTATGGCGCCGGCCTCGCGCTTGACATGCGGCGCACCGATTGGTCCATCTCTGCGTTGCAGAATCCACCGCACAGATCGTATCTAACGGATACAGGTCCAAGCTTACGTGGCATGATCTCGATCCTTCGCTGGAGATCCGACGGTCCTAGAAGCTTCAACGCGACGTTGGCGGTGCGGCGGCGCAACTCCACCGGCCTTGGAGACGTGACCTCTGCGACGCATTCGTGACAAACGGCGACACTGCTTCCCACACCGACGCGGCACAACACGACAGTCTCGGATCCGGAACCCAAACGACGAGAAACGACTAGACGACGGCGCAAAAGCACAAAACGAGCGGCGGCGCGTGCAACCAACTACGACGAGCTCCCATGCGCGATCTATGAGGACCTATGCGAAACAGCTCCACTCAAACGTCGCGGCAAGACACCGGCGAACCTCGGGTACTAGCCCCCTATTTATAGCCCTCGACGATCGCAGACGGCACCAGTGGATCCCAACCGACACGTGGCGGTGCCCTTCTGACACGCGGCGGGCGGCGCCAGAAGTCGCGAGACGGAGACGACGCACAGCCGCCGTCCACGTGGCGCGATGAACGCACCGGATCCAATCGACGCGATCTAATGGGACCCGTTGATCGGATCGACGGTGTCGGACCCGAATCCGCAAATCCGACCCTTCCGGTATTCTGTGCGATCCAGATCACGCTAGCACACACATCATACTGTGGTTGCACATCACGCATATTCACAAGGATATAAGAATAAATAGTGCAAACATGTATATAAAACGAGTTGTACAACCTTATGGTCTCCTTACAGATAAGTCACCACGCAGGCTTACATTATTCAAAACAAAGAAATAGCAATGAACATAAAAGTCGTAAGCATCCATCTTGCCACAGCAACCGATCGGGCTTGCCCCTAGTTGCTCGTGTCCTCGACGCATCCTCCTCCCATACCGTGTAGTCTCCTCCACCGATGTTGGGGTTGATAAGCAAGGTGGGGTGAGTACACAAGGCACTCAACAAGTAATGCATGTAATGCAAAGACTATTACTATATGCAAAGCTTATTCCAATGGATTGGCTTAATTGATCCTTTTGCATCAAGCAAGATTTTTAAACTAGTATCTTGTTTAGATTAAAGCAAAGGAAACAGATATAAGTAATACTAATTTCAAATGGTTTTTCTTCAAGATTCTCACACACACTTTATTAGTTCATTTCCAACACCGCACACACCACCCTTCCATGTTTTGTTTATGAAAACTACCCTTGACTGTAATCCCCGAGCAATGCTCAATACCGTGAGCACGGCTATTCAATAGTTTTGACACTCTGCAGAGGTTGTACACTTTACCCACAAGATACCGCCACCACACGTGTGATTGTCCGCAACAAAGCTTTTCAGAACTTCTACCTTAACTAAAGAACCTCTCGGTGATTGCCTTCACTATCACTTCCTCACACAGAGCCAAGTATAGGACCGCCAATCACCGCTGGATGGGCACCAAGCCGTAGCACACGTGTACGCTCCCCATACAGATACACCCCGTGTCGTCACCCCGAGGTATCGAGGAAAGATATCGTAACCCTAGTCAACTAGGTCTGTCCCATGTCGACATGTGGTTGTACGGTGACTCAGATCAAAGGCTTGCAAGGTGAAGTCCTTAATCACCAAGGCAAGACTTTCAACACTCAACAAAGGCACACACCCAATGTGGCACACAGACTCACATCACTCAACAACCCAATGCCACACAGCCCACTGCACATGACCTCTTGCCACTTGCCCAGCCTAAATCATTTTCCACCCAGCTTGATTATTGTGCAACACATGCCAAGAATAACTCAATATCGGCACGGAACCACACAAAGTTGTCAGACTCAATCTCAACATGTGGCATCATCACACCACTTTTCAAAATACATTCAATATGTCTTTAATCAATATTGTAGCATTTTTCCGAAAGATCATTCATGATTCGCTGCAAGGCTAAGCATCTACTCACGGCCTAGCCTCCCGTGTTGGCACAATATTAACATCCAACTAATATAATCGAACTTAGGGTGACAATGATCTAGGCATACAATTAATAATTCAAGGTGGCATAACAAAATGGGTTGATTAACTACATTATCCCAAATTAATTTAAATTCATTTTAAATAATTAGCATGCATAGTTTCAAAGCATAAATTACATTTTAAAATCTGGGATCAAAATGATCAAAGCATCACTTGCCTTCAAAGAGTTGCTGGTCGTGTTCAAGCTTGGTCTTGAGCGACTTAATTCTTCCTCTAAACTTCCGGCAAATTTACGCTCACGCTGCATAAACAAAGCATACAATAAATAGCCAATACAGAAGACTATATGTCCTCAAGAATTCAAATAAAATTCACCAATAAATAGCTCACAATTTTATGAATTTTTAGAAATTTGAATCACCCAAACCGAGTTAAAATGCAAAAGTTATAGTCATTTGAAGTTTGAATAAAATCAAAATATGTAAATTAAGAAAATCCGATTTTTCTGAATTATTTTTATACTTGAAATTACATTTATGACGTCAGCATGCCTCATGATGACGCCAGCACCGAAATGAATTTCCGCCAAAATATTTTTATATATGAAAATATTTATGACGCCGGCGATGACGCCCAAGACGACACGCGGCACGCCTGCAGGCCGCCACGCCGCTCGGGTCTATGGACCGAGTCACGGGTTGGCTCGTCTACCGTGGGCTTGGTTCACGTAGCAGCTGCAGCCACGCGGCAAAATCCGCACCGCTCGCTAAAACCGACGGCCGATCCCCACGCGCATCGCAGTAAGACCGAGATGCGTCGCGACACGCTCGCGCGCGCATCCAAATCGGCCACCCTAAATCCAACGGTTGATTCGCACCGACGCGGCGACGCTCGATTCCTGACGCCACGCCACGACGCACGATCGCAGCGGCGCGCCCGAAAGCAACGCACGGATCGGTCTCTGCTCTCGTCAAAACGCCCACGCCACAAAGACGCGATTTGGCGAGGGTACGGTGCCATCTCCGCCGCCGCTCAAATCGAACAGCGCAGATCCTTAGGGCAAAACCAGATCCAATCTCTACCGCTCGATCTAATCCAACGGTCCACGGTACGAGCTGTTTCATCGCTCATGGTGCGACGTGGTTCAATCCTACGCGTCCACTATCGATCCAACGGTTAAGACAAAACATATCGCAGACATTAGATCTAATCCAAGCCGCTCGCTCTAGATCTAACGCTACGATTCAATCTAAACATCTACAGAGATGGAGGCTACGTGGACTCACCGTAACCGAACGATGCAAATCGGACGGTCGGCGCGGTTCGACGAGGTTGACGGGCGAAGAAGCGAAGGTTGCCGAGCCGGGAAGATGACCTCGCGACGGCGGCCGCGGGCTTCTCCGTGAGAAGAAGTGGTCCACTCGACGCGCCTTGCTTCGTGAACTCGGGAACGGGCCGAGCACGGCGGAAAGCGACGGACGGCGACAGAGGAAGCAAAAACAACGGCGCACAAGGACGCAACCACGGCGAGCTCGCCAGCGCTAGAGAGGGTCTCGGCGTGCGCGGCGAGGAGTCAAAAGACGCAGCGAAGGAGCTCTCACGACGCGCTACCGGTGCACTTAAAGGGCCTCGACGGCGCGCTACAAAGCGGCGAACGAAGGGAACGGTCGGCGGCATTAGCTCCGTGATCTCGCCAAGACGACCGACGTGGCGCAATCCCGCGTCTCCGCGGCGACGATCCGAAGGCTCACGCGCGGGCGACGTGGCACACGCGACAGCGCAAGCGATCCGGATCGAACGGCTTGGTGGGCGGCGCTTAGGTTTCGCGCGCGATGGGTCGGCAGACGCAGACAAGAATGGGCTCGCCCATTATCGCTCATAGCCACTTTAAAACCTTTTTCAATAAAAATAATTCTAGAAATTCACTTAAATCATTTGGGGCTTTTAAAATAGCGTAAAAATTCTAGAAAAATTCAGAAAATACTTTGAGATATTTGGAACTCAAATAAAATATTTTCAATAAAACTTTGCTAGAACTTTTCCATTATTTAATTGTTTTCAAGGAAGGCTAGTTTTGAGTAATTCCAAATAAATTTCAATAAATTCCCAAAATTCACAAAAATCAAAAATACTCTCAAAATTTAAATTAGAGCAAAAATTAGGTGTTACAAACCTCCCCCTTAATGTAATCTCGCCCCGAGATTCGTGGTCATCTATAGAAACAAAAGTTAGGAACTCCTTCTTCAGATCTTCTTCACGCTCCCACGCTGCTTCACTTTCGAATGGTTGCTCCATCAACTCGCAGTAAACGCTGCTGACTTGTTCCTTGTCTCTCCGCCCATTACGCCCGTAATCTTCATTGATGTTCTTTGTAAGTCGATCTTCTTGCACCAATTGCCTCCAAAGGTGTTTGCTCTTCCAGATCAAGACACTTCTTCGCTTGAGACACATGGAATACGCCATGCACTCCGCCAAAGACTGCGGTAACTCCAATTGATACGCAACTTCACCTCTACGGCTCAAGATTTTGAATGGTCCGACATATCTGGTGCGAGCTTCCCTTTGCATGGAACCTTCGACGACTTTGAGTGGTGTTACTCTAAGATACACAAAATCTTCGGTTCAAAGCTTAGTTCCTGCGACGGTTGTCAAGATAACTCTTTTGCCTCGGATTGTGCAATCTTCAATCTTTCCCGACTGTGGTGATCTCGGCTTCCGCTTCAAGAATGTCCGTCCGAAACATGTCGTCACTGTCTCATTCCAATTCAATGGTGTTCGACAGACCTACCATACTGAGCTTCAAATGGAGACATTTGTAAGCTTGCTTGATAATCGTTATTATAACTAAACTCAAAGATAAGGCAAACACTTGTCCCATGAAGTGGAATATGCTAAGGCACATGCCCTCAACATATCTTCCAATATCCGATTGACTCTCTCGCTTGTCCATCGTCTCATGGATGGTATGTCAGATCAAGTTCAAACGAGTCCCCATTGCTTCATGAAGCTTACCCTTAACTGAGGTAAATTGGGTACCTCGTCGACACTATCTTTTCGCACTCCATGTAAAATGACAATTTCGACATATAAAGTTCTCGCTAACCGGTCTCCTAATAAGTGGTCTTTATGGTATGAAATGTGCCACCTTAGTTAAACGATCTACTATGACCCATATGGAATCATATCCACTTTATGCTCGGGCAATCCGTTATAAAATCCATACCAATTTCCTCCCATTTCCATTCGTATCTTTAAGGGTTGTAATAGCCTCACTGCCTTTGGTGCATAGCTTTGACCCTTTGGCATATGTCACATAATGCAACGTATTCGGCGACTTCTCGTTTCATGCTTGGCCACCAAAATTTTTCCTTCAAATCTTGATACATTTTCGCACTTCCTGGATGAATTGAGTACTTGGAGTCATGGGCCTCCCAAAATTAATCGCTTCAACTCCTTTTGTTCGGCACACAAATGCGCCTTTGAACCACATAGTACCTTGTTCATCCAGCTTTAAAATCTTTTGCTTTGCCTTCATCCATTTTGCCCTTAATTCTTTTGATCTTATCATCATCTTTCTGCCCTTCCCTGATCTGATCTTCCAGGGTAGGTCTTACTTCCAAAGTTACTAGGAATCCTTTTGGTACCATTTCCAATTCTAGTTTCGAAATCCCTACACATTCTCGCTCGACTTGTTTCCAACAAAGATATTTACATCGTGGTTCTTTACGCTCAGGCGCTCGCCACCACGCTGGCTTTCCCCGTGGTAGTGAATTCCACATTATAATCCTTGATTAACTCTAACCATCTTCTTTGCCTCATATTTAGGTCACTTGTGTGAAAATATACTTAAGGCTTTTATGATCGATATACTTCACATCTATTTCGATGAGATGATGACGCCATATTTTTAGTGCATGCACTACGGCACTAATTCTAAATCATGAGTCGGATAGTTCTCCTCATGTGGTCTCAATTGCCTCGATGCATAGGCAATTACCTTCCTATTTTGCATCAACACGCATCCCAATCCCCGACGCGATGCATCACAATAAATGTCAAAGTCTTGGTGAACGCCTGTAAAACTAATACAAAGCCGATGTTAACCTCCTTTTCAATTCCTCAAAACTCTTCTCACACTCAGTGTCCATAAAATTTCTTTTCTTTTTTCAACAATTGCGTGAGAGGTCTCGCAATCGAGAGAATCCTTCAATGAAT
>JAYEVK010000261.1:0-264578 GCA_036346275.1 Otatea glauca
CTATTGAAATTAAAGGATAATCAAGAGTTTGTTTGGGGAGCCGATCAGCAAAAGGCTTTTGACGATGTCAAGAAATATTTAGCCAATCCTCCGGTTTTAGCCGCACCACAAAAGGGGGTTCCATTCAAGTTATATATATCGGCTGAAAAGGAGACTATTGGATCTATTTTAGCACAAGAAGTTGATGGAAAGGAGAGGGTTATCTTTTATTTAAGCCGACGCCTTCTTGATGCTGAAGTCAGGTACCCTTTCATTGAGAAATTATGCTTGTCTTTATACTTCTCATGTACAAAGCTAAGACATTACATTTTAGCATCGGCTTGTAAAGTAATCTGTAAAACCGATGTTGTAAAATATATGTTGCCAGCTCCAATCCTACGAGGTCGACTTGGCAAATGGGCTTATGCCTTGGTTGAGTTCGACCAGTCCTATGAATCGGCCAAAGCAGTCAAAGGGCAGGTATTAGCCGATTTTATAACAGGACATGATACTACTGCTGATTTGGTATCTGTAGCCCCTTGGCAATTGTTTTTTGACGGATCTGTGTGCAGAGAAGGTGATGGAATTGGTATAGTGCTTATATCACATAAAGGGCATAACTTCGAGTTTGCATTTCGGCTAAATAGCCGATGCTCAAATAATCAGGCAGAGTACGAAGCATTACTCAAAGGTTTGCAGTTATTGGAAAATATCGGAGCAAGTACGGTTGAGGCATACGGGGATTCTATGCTAATTATACAGCAAATCAAGGGAGAATACCAATGTCGAGATGAGATACTGCTAAAATACCTAGAGCAATGCATAGAGATCGTCGGCTCATTTACGTCGTTATCTATCGGCACGTCCCTAGAGAGTTGAACGATAGAGCTAATGCTTTAGCTCAACAGGCATCAGGGTACAAAGACCTCGACCGATATCTAGTGACTGAGTTAATAGATAAAGCCGTCATGTGTGTAGATGTCACGGATTGGAGGACGCAAATAAAGAAATACCTGATTGATCCATCTGAGCCGACAGAACGTAAAATTAGGCAACGAGCTTTGAAGTACATTGTTATGGACGATACTTTGTACTATCGGACGATGGAAGGATTGCTATTAAGATGTCTTGGAACCGAAGAAGCGCGAGTGGCAATGGGTGAAGTACATGAAGGCATTTGCGGTTCTCATCAATCGGCCCATAAAATAAAATGGACGCTTAGACGGACAGGTTACTTTTGGCCGACGATGCTAGAAGATTGTTTTAAATACTACAAAGGTTGTCAAACTTGCCAGAAATGTGGCAATGTACAATTGGCACCAGCATCGGCTTTGCACCCAATTATCAAGCCATGGCCATTTAGAGGTTGGGGATAGATATAATCGGCCAAATATTCCCTGCATCGAGTAAAGGCCACAAATTTATTTTGACCACAACTGATTATTTCTCAAAGTGGGTTGAGGCTATAACACTTAAGAAAGTAACCAGCGTTGAAGCCATCGGTTTTGTTAATGAACATATTGTTCATCGATTTGGAATCTGTAAACAATTACAACCGATCAAGGCACGGTTTTATGTCCAATGAGTTTGAGACTTACGCAACAAGTCGAGGATTAAGCTGTTGAATTCATCCCCATACTACGCTCGGGGCTAACGGACAAGCCGAGTCATCCAACAAAACGTGATTAAATTGATCAAAAGAAAGATCAATGAGAAGCGAGGAATTGGCATTCAACTATCGAGAATCACTTTGGGCATATCGGCTAGCTTATCATGGAGCGTGAAACTTTCACCTTACCGGTGGTGTATGGTCAAGAAGCCGTTCTACCCATAGAGATCAACATTGAATCCATACGAATAGCCAGACAGAACGATTTGTCGGCTCAGGATTATGACACTTTGATGATCGACAATTTGGATAAGTTGGTAGAATTACGATTGTCTACGCTTGATCTGCTTAAAAAGAATAAAATAAGGGTGGCAAAAGCGTATAATAAAAAGGTCATGCCTAAATCTTTCGATCAAGCCGATTTGGTGTGGAAAACAATATTACCAGTTGGATCAAAAGATAACCGGTTTGGAAAATGGTCACCTACGTGGGAAGGACCATATAAAGTTAATCGGCTAGTCGGCGGAAATTCGTACATACTAGAAACGTTGGAAGGGTATGTATTGCCTAAAGCTATTAACAGGAAGTATTTGAAAAAGTACTATCCTAGCGTTTGGATCGGAGCCTAGCCGACTAAAGATTTCGTTCAAAAAGCCAGTTAACACGATGTTGTTATTTGGCTAAAAGAGATTGCAGACAAACTTCAGAAAAGTTAAATTAAATTGGTTAAACAGCCGATTATAAGCGTAGCAAGAGTTACAAAATATTCTGGGTATTCCAAAAGACTATCACCAAGTAATGTTTCATCATTGGAAAAAGATTGAAATTTAGAGCCCTGAACCAAGAAGCCTGCCCCCTAAAGCCGATACTGCCCCTGCCGCCTTGGCGATGGTTTGTTGAATCTCATCCAGGAACTTTTCATCTTCTTTGTCGCTGCCGGGGACAAGAGTGATCTTGGCCATTTGCACCGAGATTTGAGATACAGCTTGGCCGATCTCTTGCTTTTGGTTTTTGAGGGAGGCTGCAGTTGTAGCAAGTGAAGATTGCTTATCGACTAAATTCTTGTTCACCTCAGCTAACTCCTCCTCAAGGCGTTTCTTGGCGATTCAAGTGAAGAATCTGGCCTTATCAATTTAAAGGCTTGATTGTCTTCATCAAATTTTTCTTCGAGCCTTTGTGTTAGCCACTAGCTTGTTCAGGATGATTACGCCGGCTTTTGGGTTTCCTTTTTGAAATTCGGCCCTTGCCTCTTGCACTTCGGTCCTTTTGCTATCCAGATGGCATACTTCAAGAAGGGCAGCCATGGCTTCTGGGGGGAGGTCGGCTTCGAGAGCTGCCATAGCGTTGCGCAGAGGTTGTGTATTGGCTAGAAGGTCGGCTTCAGGCTGCATTATTTCTTCAAAAAGTTTATTCGGTCTGGCTTGCATTCCAGGTAATGAAGTTCTTTGCGTGGCGCTTCCTCGCGACTTCAAGGATTCTTCTAATATCCGTAGGAAAATCATCCGTAGCCATTATCTCTGGATCTTCCAATTCATCAAGAGTAAATCCTAATAAGTCCATTGGATCGGTAGACATGGAAGGATTGGAGGCTGGAACCGATGGTATTGGATCGAAGGCCTTCGAGCCCGGCAAGTCGACGGAAGGGGTGGTTCGAGGTTGAGAGATAGCAGGGAGATCGGCTAGGATGGTGGCTGCCTGCACAGATGGTGTCAGCTGGAAAAGGAATAAAATCAAAATAAAAACAACGAGCGAAAAGATTATGTAAGCTCAGAAATATCAAAGACTCACCTCTCAGTAGCCGATATTGTTGGCGAGCTTTCGCCACTCTGCTCATTGGGTTTAGGGACCTTCTTGGCAGCGGCCTTTGTGTATTTTCGCTTCTTTTCTGAGTGTCGGATAGATAAATCCTGTTAGATGGAAATTGATTGGAGAATGAACAAGAGCCGATACAAATACTTACTAGGTTGTTTCTGCTTCTCCAAATCTGACAGAGATGGGCTCTGAATGCCCAAGGATCCAGAAGCATAACCGGTAATGGCAGCCGATTGTTGTTTCTTGGGCTGATTGTCACCCGATGGGCCCGAAGCCGTCCTCTTTCCAATAGCCTTGTTCTGCAGAAAAAGAGCAAATTTAGATTCAAGGTAAAAAATTCATGAATGGTGGGAGATTCAGACTCTAAGCCGATACCTCGTCAGAAACATCTACGTGCGTGTTAGTATATCCGGACGAAGTGGCCTCACTGCTAGAATCAGCGCGAGATATTAACGTCGACTCCAGAAGATTTGGAAAGAATTCGTTGATGATGTTCGATGGAGACTTTGACCGATAAAGAGTTTCTGCAATGACTGACCACCACGAAGTGTAGCCTCCTGCCCGTCTGGTGTTCAAAAAGAAGGGTGGCAAAGATTGAATTTGCAGATCATCGGATACTTCAAGAACGATCTCAGCCGACACAGCATTACGGACTCTGGCCCTTGGCTCAAGCCGATCAAGAAGCTGAAGACTCGGAATCAATTGACCAAATCCCAGTTGTCTTGCATAAATGGATGGATGGTAGAATTCATATGATGGCTGGTATATCCGATTCCTTGTGTAGAGACCAGCATGAAGAATACAAGGAGAAATAAAAATTCTATACAAATTGAAGGTTTCCGAAGATATCTTAGAACTGTCGGCTTCAAGTCTAAGGAATGAAGGCCATGGAAAATCGGCCACTTGGCTATAACTGAAAAAATCTCGCTGCCTCAGATCCTCATCGCTCAAATGAAGGAAGGACATATACTTCCTTGAATCAGCTGCTGTGATTTTTGTTTCACTACTGAACACATAATGAACCGTTCACGAGCGATCGGCTTGCTTAGTCTTGAGGAATAGTGTTCTGGGTTGTCTTCCTTGGAAAGGCGTGTCATCGTTGGGCTCTAGATCAAAAGGTCGGCTAAAAAGCAATCTACAACCGGACTTGAATAAACCATAAAGGGTCACCCACGTTACCACGGTAAAATCGGCAAACCCGTGAAAGTCGACTTACGATAATATGCATCATTTGATACCATTGCTCAGAGAAACGTTTTTCCTAGTGCCACCGACGCCTTCTACGATCATACGCAATGGTGCGATACACTTGGGTTGTTCCTAACGGCTCCACGAACAAGAATCGGTCAAGCCACGAGGTTGAGGAAGGCAACGTGCTCTTCATCCGATACCAATCCATTTACTTTATTATTATTTGCAATGTACTTGGACAAGCCTTCGCCTTTGGACGAATAAGTTTATGTTTGGGTTTGGCGCTAAAAGCCGATATTTGTTCTCCATCCGGTCTTAAGCGACAAAGTTGAGCAACATCCATTAAAGTTGGGCCGACTAGACCGGTCGCGAAACATGAAGGCGTTAAAAGTATCCGACCGAAATAACAGGCCGTGGCCACCAAGGGCTCATTGGCTTCTGGATCGGCTAGACTCAAAGGGATGCATTCGGCTATACCCATTCTTTCTCAGGATTCTCTTTTTTGAGCTGCTACTCGGTTATACCAGTTTTTCCACCCTTTAAATGCGATCGGCCAAGCCGAAAACTCTTACTCCAACCCTCAATGTTATATCCTCAAGCTGACAAGGGAAGGCGAGTTATTTCCTGATCAATAACCGTAGCTGCATCTAGGTTTCCTAATGGGCCAAGAAAACACTGATGAACACTGTTGGGGATTGGGATGAGTACCTTGGAAGGATCCATTCAGCCGATCTTGATTTGAAAGCCATTGCATCAAAAGTGTTAGTGCCGGTGAGAACAAGGTGCGGGAGGAAGAAGCCGATTGTGAAAGGCATAAGAGCTCGCGCGTGAAGAATGACTGAAGTGGGGGCCGCATTTTATAGCGTGGTGAAAATTTGAAGCGGCGGGAAGTGAATCTCAAAAGGCGCGAGTAGTTAAAACGCACTACCCGCATGTCAGAGGATTACGGCGCGAATAAAGTAGCAGTTATTGAGCGAAGTTCAACAATTAGCCGATTGAAAAAGCCGATAAAATTGCGATTTTTGACAGATGACAAGTCATCTCTCAAAAATGGGGGGCATATGTTTGCACCAAAATATGGCAAGTCTGGTCAAAATCGGCAATAAAGTCAAAGATACGGAATTAACGGACAGGATGGAAAGGTTTGGAGATATTTTGGTAACGGCAAGATCTTTAAGGAAATAACTGTCCGAGATAAGGCCGATACGGATCAAAATTTGAAACGTGTTGTAGTCGGACACGATCGGCCGAAGGGTATAAAAGAAGGACCAAATCAAGCTACGAAACAACAACACAATACAATCAGCCAGCTTTTACTTTCTTCCTTCCTGTTGACTAGGAGTAGCTTTTGTAATTTAGTCTCTGAATTGATCTTGATCAATAAAGTTGCGCATCGCCAATTGTTGATCTTCGTCAATTACACCCGAGTTTGATTTGTTCGATTTTGTTGCGCATCGCCTTCTTGTAATCGATCTACCTTTATCCTCGATTAGCCTTAATCGGCTAATTAGATTTACCTTGTTACCTCGATCTTGATCGGCTTCAAGCTGATTAAGTCTAAGCCGATTGATCTTTACGATCGGCTTTTGAGTGAATTTTATAAAAAAAATTTACCTTGTCGGTTCTGAGTCAAATTGATCGCACGCTCTTGAACCGGTGTTAAATGCGGTGTCTTCTTTATGTAAACCCTACTTCAAGTTTTTGACGTCAACATATACCATTGATGTCTCACTTATATGTAGATTTGGATTCTACATGTCAATCTGACAATGATATATTGTAAATCATATAGTTATTCCGTGATATATAGTAGATTTTCTCTTGTGCAAAGTTCTTGAAATCATAGCTGTCCACATGTACTAGGCTCGGTGGCCATAGAAGCTCCTTTTCTGTAGCGCGGTGTACCATCTGCTGCTTGGATGTCAGTGATGGTATCAGAAGCCGAGCCGCTGGATTACAGACGCGAGCGAGCGCGTTGTGCACCACAATTTCTAGCAAAATCGCTTGCGCTGCCGAAAGCGGCGGGAGGAGAAAAATGGATTTGGCTATGCTGGCATCTGATTTCATGAAGAAAAAAGAGTACATACGGGCATCCGGAAATATAAATCGAACCTCACTCGTAGTCGTACATTGGACTAGAGGTGACACTAATACTCCACTTAAGCGTATGCTCACTGTCATCAATAATCTCGTGCACGGAATATTAACTGGATAGCCCGCACTCAACTTACCAAATATTGCACATAGAAGTAAATTGCAGCGGTAAGAGCACATAAATCAAAAGTAGGGGCAGCGGTATACCCATCCAAAACCACAGAGGCAGCCGACTAGAAAGAGCCCTAGTTCATCCATATAAGTAGTCATCGAACCCCGGTTATCGGGGACTTCTTCTATACCTTTGTCTAAATATTGTAAATTATGCAACGGTGAGTACACGTATGTACTCGCAAGACTTTTGTGTATGGAAATAAATTACATGCAAGGCTAGTGCAAGGAATCAAGCCTCTATACTAAGTTTTATTTTCAGCATAGAGTAGATTTTATTTGCAAGAGAGTAGTTCATCAAATGGTATCGAAATTTTTAAATGATCAGTTGGTATGAAGCTCAGTAAATAGAGTTTATTTTCATCCTTTCATGACCATGGCCACAAACAGCGAGTAAACCTTAGCCAACCTTGGCTTTCAAGTACCCCAACCCATCAAACCACAATTTTTCAAGATTTTCACAAATACAGCACTATACTTGACATTACTTCGTTGAGTTGCTCATGACCGTGAGCACGGCTAATTAATTAGATTAAATCTATACAGAGAGGGTACACTTTACCCACATGACATATTCTAACAATCATGACAACCACACCTCTTGATACCTACGGTACCCGATTTGCTAGATTGTGACAAAACCGTTCGACTAGCTAGAGCCTGAGCACCAGCCCGGTGATAAAAAACCCTTGCTATGGCATCGAAAATCCAGACCCGTATACACAATACTAACGATGGTTTACGTCCTATCGCGTCCTTTCCCCCATAGCAAGGCATACACCATTATATTGGAATGCTTTAACCCCAACAGCTCAGTAAAAGGAGCACCTACAAGCGATGCCATACCCCGGTTCGCCCTTACTACTTCGGCCTACCAAAAATGCAAGGCTAAGCCCTAACTAATTTACTAAGCTAAGGCTATCCCATATTAACACATGGATTGCACTCAATTACTTAGGTGATAGCGTCAAGTTCGGTCCTTAATCGATCCGGACGAGGATCTCCCCCTGTCTACGCGCGAGGTTCCTCCTCACACCTCAAGTTTAATTAGTATCTCACCCGCGTCTAAACCATAAGTTTTTAGGTTGAGTTTTTACCAAAATACCCGAAGACCATAACTCGGTCCCGTACCTTCAAAATTTTCTCAAGTCTGAATAAGAGTGTAGCTCAATATTTAAATGACGTTCTAAGTAAGCATGACTAAGCATACGCGTGAAGTATCTCGCAATCATCACCCATAATGACATTAACTAATGCCTAAACCATAAAACTAAGGTATCAATAGTAGGTAAACAAGTGTCAAGATAAAGATAATGCATACAAATAGGTAGTATCTACCGGTACCCACAACATAGCAAGTTCAATATAAACATACACTCATGCATATATCATTTGATCAAACAACATAAACTCTATAAAATAGTGGGATCAACAAGATCAAAGGAGGGTGCTTGCCTTGCTGATCATTGTTCGCACATAATCGGTTCGTAGGTGAGGTCATTGTCAACGATTCCGAATCATCGGTGTCTACTTGTCGCTCAACAGAAGCACGACAAATAACAAATAACAAGTTTTTATTAAGGGAAAAAGAAG
The DNA here is from genome assembly GCA_036346275.1 of Otatea glauca. Lineage (NCBI taxonomy): Eukaryota > Viridiplantae > Streptophyta > Magnoliopsida > Poales > Poaceae > Otatea > Otatea glauca. The sequence goes on from JAYEVK010000261.1 coordinate 8,450, forward strand.
TTAAATATAAAACCAAAATGAAATGTACTGAAGGAGTTAAGGGTGCTTTTAGGATTCTAAGTTATTGTTTTATGCATAATGGTTCCATTAGTCCTTTGTTCAGTAGTTTGGTTCTTGTATAATATTTGGTTAGGAGTCAATTTTTGATTCACTCTAATGCATGACTCCTTAATTCTTATAGATATGTTATTCTTATTTTTTGAATTCAAGAGGCTAAAATTATTTGGATTTATAAAAGTAAGTTACCAAGTTAGCATAAAGTGGTGTGTGGTGAAGGCTTTTCTCGATGGGCTTAGGCATAAAAGAACTTACATTGGCACATAAAGCCTAGAGTTAAGCTACGGAGCACAAGTTCATGATCTTTCAATGATTTGGGTTCTGTTTCTAAGGTTTTAGAGACTAATTGCAATATTATTATTATTTCACATTTCTAATATTGCTAGGTCATAAACATGAATAAACAGAGCATAACATCTAAATATTTTTGTATAAACAGAAAGATCATCATTTGTGCACAACATAGGAATTGATTTCTCTGAATTTGGAACTTATTTGCACAAGTTATGAACATTTGGATTTTGAATGCATTGAAATTAGCCTATTTATGCACTTATACAAACTAAGCCCAAATCTAAATGTTTTTATATATTTAGAGAGCTTATGACCTCAGGAACATGATAAAATTTGTTACATCATTTTTAGATTTAAATTGTGAAATTTTTGTATAGTACACATTCTAGGCCTATAGCTTAAATTTGAGCTCATTTACTAAACATTGATCAAATCTGAAATATTTTTTATATTCAGAATCTAGATAAATTTACACAAATTTAGAAACTTTTCTCACTAGATTTGGAGTTATAATGCAAAAGATATAAGCATTTGAATTCGGTCGGTTTTAGAAAATGACTGAAAATGACAAATACGCTTTCTATCATGTAAAACGTATTTCTCATTTTCGCGGGATTTGAATTAAATGCACCGGCTGACAAGGTGGCCCCACAGGTCGATGACCGTGTGGGTGCGACATCGATCGCTGAAAGCTCGCAATGCGAGGCAGGGTCATGCGGGTCCGACCGTAGCTCGGTGAGCACTGGGACCCCCATGGGCACTAGCCGGCTGCGGTTGAACAGCGCCGAGGCGGGTGGCGGCGGTGGGGCGCACGGTGGTGGCCATGTCTAGGAGTGAAGAAGAGGGTAGCTCGAGCTTGGCCAAGTGGGGGAAGAGCTTCTTGGGGTGAAGAAGAGCCGGATTTGCTACCTCGTTGTTGCGGGGCGTGGCTGAGGTGGCTTGCCACCGTGCGGTCAGAGCGGAGGAAGAAGAAGCTCGCGGCGGCTTGAGCTGAAACCAAGGTGCGCAATGGCCTCAGGAGATCTCAAAGAGGATAGGTGAAATGTTAATTGGGGAATGCCTCACCGAGTCAACCAAATGGCTTCGTTGAGTCCTTCGGGAGAGCTCCGGCAATGGCGGCCACCTGTGGCATGAACATCCGAATCAAATGGCGGCTTTGGCTCCTGGAGAAGGGCAGCACTAAGTGACGTGGGTACTTGGTCGAAGGCTTGCCCAGGGAAGAAGGACGCGTAGGCGTGCTCACCGGCCGTTGTTGGCGTGCTCGCGCTCCGAACGTCCCGAGCACAGAGCGAGCTCTCAGGCGATGGATGTGAGGCACTGGTGAGCTGAGGAGGCCAGATGGTGCTTCAGCAGGCTTAAAGCGTGGCACAGGCAGAGGTGGCGAGGCGAGGCCAGTCGCGGCCGCATGGCGAACGAGCTCTGCTCAAGCCCACGCGTGGCCGGGTCATGGGCAGAGAGAGGGGAGAGGGCGAGGGAGAGAGGCTGACCAATAGGGTCCCCAGCTCGTGCGACCCACCGGTAGTGACTGCGACGCAAGCATTCTGTAGAATAGCTCGGGGGGGCACTGTAGCAATCACACAAAACCCCTTTTTCGGCTTGGCACTTTGTGGCTATCCAAAGTTTGTGGCAGTTTGTCGCCGAGATTTCCGAGATTACTGTAGTAATTTAATTTTTTTTTTATTTCGAACGGTATTTTATAACTCGTCCACGTCCGATAAGCGAGTTCACGACAAGATCTCATGAAATTTCGATTGTAATCCTTAGTCCCACGTTCTTCCTCCCCCTCTCGCGTATTCTTCCTTCCTTTTGCTTTCGAGTCTCCTCGTGATGCAACACCATCATGCTCCTCACTAGATGGAGGGGGGGGGCGCGGAGATAAGCACCACGAAACAAATGTGGCAATCTTTTTTTAGTGGGTAGGGCTTCTTATAATTTTTTGAACTCTTACATAACACTAAATTTAATATAAACCGTTTATTCTTTTTATCCAATAGATTAGATCATATTAGCTAAAATTTATTTATATTTCCTCAAACAATGGAGATGACCACGGCGACGGCTGCAGAGTCCCAAGAACTGGATTAGCGTAAGCAGCTATAGTTCGCGTTCAGCCGGAGTCAAGCCTGGCCTGAGCCGGGCGTCTTCAGGCCAGGCAAGCGGTGAGAGCTCCAGGCCTCCGACCAATCAACTCCACTGCGGCTCTCAGGGAGCCATCCAGCCAGGCTACCTTAGGGTTACAACCAAATAGACCCTTACACACTGCAACCTTGCTCATGCCCTTGGACCCTAAACATAGGGCTTTGGCAACGGAGCTCAACAGAAATAAATTAAACGGCACACTTCAACAAACAGCTCCAACAAATGTACATCTATAAATCCATCTGTAAATTTGTACACTGCCAAAAAGATATACAGCGGCGAAACCTAATGCTCATCTAATAACTCAAGTGCCCAAAAACCCTAGATTATATACAGGACACAGCCAAAAAAAGGAAGAAATCACATTGATTTTCCACCGAGGTATCCTATTAAATAATGTATCAAAACAGAACCTCCACAACCTTGTTTCACCAGATGCATATTGATGCCAATACCTAAGGATTAGCGTCAACATCTGTACAGTTTGGTGACTGCAGACATTGGCAGCCCTTGGACACCATCCGCACTCGGTTTTCTGTAATCAAGCAAAAGCGTTAGGAACTGGAAAGCTTCTGATGCCAGAAACTCTCTGACATTTTCACTTTGGGATACAAAAATTTTTTTGTCTGCTTACCTCCTGTAATAATTAACTTCTCAACACGTGCAACAATATGCTTCCCGTATGTGTAATTCTTCAGTTCGTTCAAGTGCACCTTGATGCTTGAAAGGATCATCTCTAGGTATTTGTCATCACAAGTCTGAAGGACTCTCTGTACAACATAGTTGCCAAACTGATCCTTCATCAGTCCCTACAGAACAGATGGGCAAAATTATGAATTTTGTCATAATTACTAAAAAAATTAACGTGTCAACAAATTTGTTACACTACAAACAAAAGAATGCAGCACACACATTCTAACAAATTAAAACCAAGTGCCAGATGACTGAACAGACAAGTGCATGACATCCACGAAAGGCGCCAACTAGCCAACCACCCAGCACCCATTAAATCTGCAAGGCTAGTACTAGCCATACAAAAGGAAAACTAGATATATTGTGTAAGGCAGTATTGATTAATATGGAAAAGACATGCAAGAGTGCTGCATATCCAAGTGTAATGCAAAAAGAAGTAATGAAATATAGGCACCAGCTCTCTGCAAATGTAGTCTTAGTGCCTTACAACCACTTAATAATAAAGTAGTCTCCAAAAGTGGAATAGTATGTTAAAAAAAATATGCTGTGAGGTCTTAGCAAAATAGGACAAACCTGAAATGTTTGACCAGAAGAAACAATCTCCCTTATAAGGCCATCACGTTCTTCAGGAGTTCCAAAAGTCAAACATTTCTCGATAACATTAGAAGCATACTTCTGCTGGCTCAAGATCACCACTTGCCCAGAGAGCTTTTGAATAATGGATGACCGCTCTTCCGGGTTCCCGTGTTGCAAGACATGCTACAGAATGGTTTTAAAAAAAAAGGTTCCTAAATAACTTAGTAGAGCACCAGAGGGAAAGCAACAATAAAATGGATAGAACAAAAGCAACGTCATCAAAAGACGAAAGCAACAATAAAATGGATAGAACAAAAGCAACGTCATCAAAAGACCATTAGTTGAGGGTTCTAGGTTGCTAAGCACCTCGTACTCCCTCCGGTCACAAAAAAATGTCGTTTTGGATATCAACACAGTCCCCAACAAGCAACTTTGGCCACTAATTTCTATGGTTATAGATTTATAAAAACCTAATAAAATTATACTTAGAAAGTTTTTTTCGACACAAATCTATACATACCATTTTCATGTGTACAATCTATTCTAAATATTCAAAAAGATACTGATGGCTAACGTCTATAAAGTTTGAATGCGTGTACCCCGAAACAACATTCTTTTGTGACCAGAAGGACTAAGCTTAACACGCTTTGTTTTTAAAATTTATTAATAATAATCAATAATTCAATGTAAACACCTATCAAGACCACTAGTTCAGGATTCTAGATTGCTAACAGAAATTACTATGAAGCTCAAACGTGACAAAACAGGAATGACTATTAACAACCCAATAAAACTTTACTCCCTCCTTTTTAAAATAAGTTTCAGAATCCTTTGCAACATTCTCAAACTTGACCAACAAAATATACAGAAGCATCTAAGGTTGAGCACACGAAAACTATGTCCTAGATTTGTAGTAATACTGTGATAATATTACAATTTTATAATATAAATTAATGGTCAAAGCTCTATCTTGAAGACAGTGAATTGTCCAAAACTTCATTAAAAAACAGACTGTAATATTTTTTAAGTTCTATAAAAAATAGAAAAAAATAAGCTGTTAATTGATCACGCCATCTTTTGTTCAAGTCTTCCTAACAAAACCTGGTGCCTAATCATAAAATAAATCATTGGATCAAATAGATAAAAAACCAAGGATAAGAATTTCTACCAAATCGTCGATCATGAGAACTACAGCATAGATTTAGGTTCAGGAAAATGCATTAGGGCACATGGTTAAGACATAAGGCAAGTCCCAAAAATAATCAAGAAAGAATAATGATCATAGGACATGTTAGGAAATGCAGACCAAGTGAGCAGAGTAACCTGGTCCTACATGTTTGATATGTACTTAAATATACACCCTGAACCTTCTCTTTTTTTGTTTCTCATGAACATGATTGTCACAGCGTCGCCAATGCATCGCCTTGGCGTCGTGGCGCTGCTGGTGGTACGCCGTGGATGCTCGCCTCGCCTTGGACATCTAGGCAGTCGCATAGGAATTTGCGGCTTCCACAACGTCGCCTCGACGTCCACAGCGAACTTCTAGGTGGGCGACTTGGCCAGCTGGTAGAGGGATCGCCTCATGGAACTCTAGCCACCGCCTCTCATTGTGCCGACTGCCGACAAGGTCCCCTTCGTCGTCCACACCCTCCAGCGAGGTCCCCTACCTCCTCCACTCCCTCCGGTAGTCCAGTGAGCTCTCCTCCCTTCTTGCTTTGTTCCTCTGCCTCTACTTCTTCCTTTTCTCCTACTTCCTCTTCCTCCGCTCATCCTAAGGTCTCCTTTCTTCCTCTACTAGGGCAAGCCGTCCCAGGGTCCCTCCATTCTCCAGACTCTCCACCACCTCCAAGTTCCCTCCTCAACGCCTCATAAAAGCTATCCATCACTTCTGCTAGGTCTGCTTGCCACTTTGGCTCTCTACTGCATTGTGTTGTCTTAGTGTCACTCCCTGTACCTCCCTTGAGGACACCATGGCGCTCGCCTAGACTCCATGGCAATATGCAAGCTAAGAACAAGGGACACAATTTGTCTCACACAAGGTTCCTTTCCCATTTCATGAAATACCAGATCCAGCCAATAAGCTGAAAACCCGTGAGTTCTCTCATAATTCTCAGATAATAATTATTATTTGTACATTTTTGTTTGTGTTTTCGCATGTTCTTGTGTTTCTGTAGGCTTCTAGTATTTATAATCATTTAAAATAGAGCAAAATATACTCCTAATACCATCTATCTAGTACAAGCCCTATCAATATCATTTAAAATTGAACCCTTCCATCTGCACGTAGAATTTCTTTTACAATTTTTGGAACATCATCATGTCCCAACTAATCAATGGGTGGTGCGCCAGCCACTATGTGCACAAAATCAACACTGGGTCAAGCCTCGGATCGTTTATAATTTAATGGGAAAATGCCTAATTTCTTGATTTTGCTAGCAATGTCTATAAAATAGCGGGCTGCACAAGTGATCATGGTAATGTAACTATACAGGGCAACAAAGCAACAGTAAGTTTGACAATTCCAGTAAATGTATATATAAACAAAACACAATAACATACTTGAACAACGTAGTTCCCAAATTTATCTTCTGTCAAATGACGGGCATGTTGCACAATTTCATCCATCACGGCACTTTGAATCGCTGGATCATGGCAATGCTCCAAAACTCTCTGCAAATATCACAGGTTGCAAATATTAGAAAGGGACACAATATAACACTCCTTTTTAGAAAAGAAATGAAAAAGGAGGTGCATTTTTATACCTGAATAACTCTGCAGCCATATTGGTGACTACAAAGCACAAAAATTTGCTTAAGTATAGCTTCTATGACAAAGGGAATGCGATCTTCAGGAACACACTCAATGCATTTCTGAATTACATGGTTACCATTCTGGTCAGCAATACATCTGAGAACTGAATTCTTGAGCTCATGAACAATATTGATCTTCCGATCCATATCAACTACCTCCAAAACCTGTCAATACTGAACATTAGAATTTATTTCTTAAAAGCTCCATGGAGATAGATAACCAAACTCCATTGCAAATGTAACTATAATAAGTCCATGAAAATCCAGCACACCATAAAACTACTAAGACTTCAGAAGGATGACAGCAGTTCATCACGTTGAAATTTACCCTTACATGGGAAGAACGAGATTAAGGATATTCAAGCATACGCAATTTAAGATTACTAGCATTGAATACACGATTAATATAAATGGTAAAGCAATGATAACTACATTGGTTGTGCAGCTTTAAGCAGAATTTCTTTCAAATATTATGCAAATTTGCTTACATTGCTTACAGGCTCCAAATTGAGCACGAAAGGAGCATGTTAATCTGCATTTTATTGTCATAGTACTCAATGGAACAAGGTAAACCAAACACAAATCAGCAATTTGTGCCTTGAAAGGGGTAACTAATAAGTAATAAGTAACATGCAATCCTAACTTACCTATCCTTGTTCAGTGTGAGGATTGGATGAGCACCATGCCATTCCATACAACATCAATTGTCAATAGAAGACAAGGAATTGGTTCATGCCATAAAAATAATTGGATAGCCCCATGATGGACAAAGACATCCTAGAATGATGCCATTCCTCAAACCAAGATGGCCCAAAGTCAACTAAACTAAAGCGCCCTAAATGAACTATCTAGTTTTCCCATGAGATCAGTAACAAGGGGGGCAAATTAGAGAGAACCACTCTCTCCAAGAAACAACTATTGTTGGATAAGGCTTCCACAACAAATTAACAACAGATGAAATGGACTTGACAATCTGACTGCCATGAATAATGTAGGAGGCACAGATCACCATGACGACTTGCTATCCAGAATTACAGGATAATCAGAAATGTCATAATGCCACAATGGATTAAATAAGGTACATGTCTGGACAGGAAAAAAAGTTGGATTTTCACAACATATAAAAGACTGGCGAACTGGACTTGGAAAAAAATCGTAACCTAAAATTCAAGGAAAACATACTAATTGTTTAATATTATCCAATTAAATGTCCAGCAAGTAAAATAAAACACACAACTCGAGTTCCCAACAATCACAGGTCATTATGATTGACCTCTTTTAGGGGGAACTAAGTATGGAAATAACTTATGTGCCTCATAAGGTAAGGTACTGATAAATAGTGACACGGTGACATCAAAATTTGGTGTAAGGGGAACATTTCATGTATGAGCATTGATGCATCCGTAGCAGGATCGTGATGTTAACTGAGATTCAAAGATATATGTTTTCTTTTTTCTTTTTTCTTTTTTTACAGTAAACAAAGATCCAGTACCTCATAGATTTTCAATCATCATAAAATATCCGCTAAATAACTATCATAAAAATAATTAACATAACTTGCAGCTTTTATGTGTCATACTTAGTGCAATATATCATAGTATAATAATATCAGATATTACCAGTGATTTAAATCACAGGCTATAGCGGTTTTCTCCCTTGGAACGCTAAGCTATAGCACAGATGTACACTATTACAGCTATGACCTCTATAGAGGAAATAGCAGCCGCTATGCTTCATTTTGTAATTATTTAGGCTTGTGAAATTATTTGGTACGTTAATTGTATAGTAGAGTTTTAGCTCACAAAATTAGTCTTTGACGCAAAGAATCGAAAACAAGGTATTTCATATGTTCAAAAATAGTAAAAAAATCAATACGACCATAAAGCAAAGAATTTCATTTGAAAATCTACAAAGGATAACATGATCTTGGGACCATTTGAGTTCAAATATTTGGTACTTAAATTCTAGCTTAAAATTTTAGATACTTATACATTTTATATCCTATTTCAAGAAATGAGAATTACATTCTAGTGCTCAAAAAAATCAATTTATACATTGAATTCAACTTTTAAAATGTTAACCTTCAAAATTATTTTTAATTATGCTAATAAAACAAGTAAAATGTTTTAGTTTTTAAACAAATTATTTATTTATATTTTTAGATTTTAGGTTTGACATGTCATGAAAGTGTTGTAAATTTGCAACTTTTTGGTTGCACTCTGTTTGACATTCTTGTTATAAATTTTCCTATCCATATTGTATTCTACATAACATGGAAAGCAATTGAATTAGCATCTTTCGATAGTACCATGATGTAGCATAGCCATTAGCCAATAACTTCTGCTATTCACTATAGCTATTTTTGCCGTGTCACCACGATACCATGATAATTGCGATTTAAATCATCGGATATTACTAACAAGGGAGGGCTTCAAAACTTTCATTCACAAAAAGAACAGAGTTTGGACAGATTACGTATTTACAAGAAAACTGTAAGACGTGGCAATGTAACAGATACAAAGCATTAACATTGAACTGACCTTCTGAACTACTCTGCAACCATACATCTGAATGCTAAGTTCCAAAATATGACCTTTGAGTTGATCTGCTAATTGGCTTAGCTGGCTTTCTGTAGCAAACTCAAAAAACTGTGCAATACATTCCAAATGTCAGTAAACCCAAAAAACCATAAGTAATCAAATTAGTAGGACAGACAGATGTACCTTCTGAATAACATAATTGCCAAAAACATCAGTTGTTAGAACAATAGCATTGGATAGTATCTCTGGAAATATTTTGTTCCTCTCATCAGGTGAGGCATCTTCTAGTTTTTGTTGAATAAACCGACTTCCATATTGATCCACGCTGCATTACAATGATAAATGAATGATGTGAACTAAAACTGAATTGAAAACTTTTAATTGCAGAATGTAAGAAAAATGTACCTGACTTCCATAACACGACCCACTACATCAACAAGCTCCAAGGAAGCAGCGCCATTTCTATTTGCAATACCCAAAGAATCCAGGTAGTTTGCTACTGAATTGTCTTGATAGAATTGTAATCCTGTATTTCTACCAGCTGCCTTTCTAAAAGAAAAGAGCTGCGATTGCTGATCACCATGACATGGAATGCTCCCCAACTTTGGATGAAAATTGGACCCTGATCTTTGCACTCTTGAATAGGGAGAACGCGGCCCATCATGATAGAATCTATTATCATTATATAAGCCAGATTTTGGGAGAAAAAGATTATCATTCTGCAGACACTGTCGTGCAAAAAGATCCTCAAGCAATGCCTTATGATTCCTAGCCAAATCCAAGTCTGTAATGGTATTTTGTCTATTGTTCAAGGGGTCGATCATATTTATCATAGGTGCATTGCGAATATGATTAGCCTCTCTATGCAGATTGCCCACCTGCATCAAAGCCAGCTGTTCAGCAAAAGATAGGTGATCTACATTCTTCATGTGATGGCAATTCATCCTTGAAACTTCAGAACCATCTATAGTACTGTTCTGCTCGTAAAACACCATCTCTATATGCCGGTAGCAAACGATCCAAGTGCTCAGACCTAGGTGTGCGAAAAACATTACCAGCCGGAGGAGGTCGGCTATCATCAGCAATCTTAGAGGAGAAATCTCTACGACGTCTGAGTATTTCATCTAGCAGCTCTTTATCATTACTCCTTTCATCCCATGCTGTACGATTAGACAGCCCCAACCCAGATAAAGCATCCAAAGATCAGAATCCGAGAGAGAGGTAGAATCAAGGTCCCTTCTGCCAAAAGCATTCATCTTTCCCATGTTTGACACAAAATGATTCTGGAAATGCCTATGAAATTCAGTATCATCTGCTTTTGTTTCTGCCCATGTGGAACCCATATCAAATGTAGTGTGGTTTGGTAATGCACCAACACTATGAACTCTGCTTGGTCCAAATTGCTTTCCATGCAACTCTCCCACACCATTAAGCTGGAAGCCTGGTGGTCCCTTCGATAATGATGTAGAATTACCAAAATGCTCCTGAAACAAATACAAAGCTTAAAATAAGTTATTTATGAATCATGAAAGAAAGCTTTTTCCAACAATTTGCAAATATTGAAACAGAAAGTGTGAGGTGTGCACGAAAGGACCTCTAAAAGCATGCAAGAAACAGATGCACTAATAAGATGCATTTTCTTAGTGCAAGATACATCAGAAGAGTATGCAAAATTGCAAACATAGTATTGATAGAGACAGCAACACAATCACAACAGACAAATACCAAAAGTTGCAATATGAAGAATGGAAGTTATGTTGGCACAAACAATATAGAACTTGCAATATGTTTCCTTCCAGAGCTATGCAGCATAAAACTGTCAACCTCCATGGGTTAGCACAGGTGGTCATTGGTAACGTCCAAAAAGGACTAAGCCAGAAGCAACACCTAGCCATGGTTGTCACAGCGCCTCGGCATGGCAAGTCACTTCCCAGGTGCTTGATCGCCTAGGCGGGCACCAAGGTGACAATTAAGCAACAAAACTGTATCTTAAAAGGCAGCTAACTTTTCGCACAATATACAACAAATATAAAATACAAGGAAAAAAAAGGAAATGACAAGTTGGGCCTTTAATTTGCCCAACATGTGCTCAACTGCAACCCCCCATTACCATCCCTGTTTCTCTCTCCTTCACCCAAAGTTCCATAAACCATCCTCCGCCTCCCATCCCAATCTCTCCTCTCCTCTCATCCAAACAAAGAAGAGAGGCGGAAAATGAGCAGATCAAATTATGTTAATTTCAATTTTCTGCCAGCTTTAATGGAATTACTCTTAGATGGAATGGAACATTTTCGTTTGAGCGATTGAGGAAACAAAAGAAATATCCAAAGAAATTAAAAAATGAAATAGATTTGAAAAACATGGCAACATTTACACTCTTCTCAACTAAGGGGAACTCCAAAACCTTGACAGTTGTATAAGCATACATATGTTTACCACCCATACCATCACATAAAACATTTTAAATTATACTTACCACATATACTTAACACATAAATGTGAAAACAAACAAAGTTTTCAATGTAGACAGCAGGCAAGCAATTAAACCTACATAAAGAAAATAACTGAAGAGCCCATACTATGACTAAAGTCCATGGTCTAACTACATTTAAAAGAAAAATAATTAGTGTTAAAGAACTAAAACAAAGAAACAGGGTATATACTAAAGTACAAGCCGGCGTTCTCTCGGTGAGTAAGCTCAAGCAACTGTTCAACCTGAACATAATAAAAAGGACACGAGAGACACAATTTTAACAAACAAACATTATCAGCAACATAGCTTACTAATTACTTTCTCTCTAATACTACTGTAGAAGCTAGTACCGCATGCCAACCCAAATTAAGCAGGAAAAAACAAAATTTTGGCAAAAAAAAAAACTTTAGCTTTAACCCTTTCGGTTCTCTCAATACTGGTAAATAGGAGTTGCAACCCTCTAAAAAGAAGCTGAAAGTAATAACCTTGAAGAGAGATTAGGCCGCACAACCAATAAAACCACATAGACCGCATACCAACCCAAAGATAACAAACAGCACTACCAATCAGCCATCACAAAACACTTCATCCAAGCATCTAGAAAACAAAACCTAAACACCTAGGGGAACTGAAACAATGACCCTCACCTACATCTGTAAAATTACAAAAATCTACAACACTTAAATTAGAAACCCTCATCTACATCTGTAAAATTCCAAACATCTACAGCACTAAAAATAAAACAAGCACAAAACGTTGAAATTTTTCACGCTTTTGCGTCTTTCCTTACGCATACAAACCGGAACCATCCTATTCAAACCCCGTTACAAACCCAAACGTAACTTGTACTACCCCATCCCCATATAGTTCATCTACGCTTCAAAGAATAAAGCTAGAGAAAAATCGAACAACCCAAGGAGTAACCTAATCTGTAAAATTACAGTAACCTCACGCAAGCAGGAACCAAGTATGCACAAATCAAAAACAAATTCGAAGGAAAATCCACGCTCTGAGCCACTCCTTGAAGATACCGACCCATCCAATCTACACCACGCATAAAGCCAACCATCCCATAGACACGCACGCACTTCGCATCATCCAAGCATCAAACAACCATAGTAGAACTACAAAGAAAGCATCGACGACTCTCACCTGCGCGACGGTCCCGCGCCGCCGGCTGACCTCGTCCAGCCTCGCGCCGAGCCCATCCATCCCGGAGAAAAACGACCCTCCAACGCCACCTCCTCCTCCCCTGAATACCCCCTCCGCCACCAGCGCCGCCGCCGGCGCGCCCTCCATGGTCGGCGGCGCGCTGCCGCTGCGCAGCGGGTCCCACCCCCACCAGACCTCCTCCTTCTCCCCGTCGCCGCCGCCGCCATCGCCGAACGGAGCCATCCCCTCCGCCTCCACTCGTCCCCCGCGCGCGCGGACGCGAAAAATGGTTTGGGGTTTTGAATGAAACCACACGGGTCGCACCGAAATGGGTGGGTGGCGGCGCCTTCCTATTAGGGTTAGGGTTTTGGGTTCGGGTTTTAGAGAGGGAGGGAATGGGAAAATCGGGGGACGGGATTGGGATTTGGTGCCGTTTAAATAGAGCGGACGAACGAGGGCAGTGCGATTCCGTTTTGAACACGTGCTCCTTCCGTTTAAACGACGCATAGAAATTTATTTATTTATTTATTTATAGGAAGAAAAAGGAAGGGGAGCCGGGGTTTCCTTTTTTGGATAATGCTTGTAATGCTTGTGCGGCGCGTGTTCTGGTTACCTAAAGCGGTGCTACCACCTAACGCCGTCCCTATCGTACCTGCTTCTTCCTCCGCGCGGCGCTGATCAAACCACCATCTCCTCCTTCCTGTTAACCATCGCACCCTCCCTCCTCCACTATCTCCCTGCCCGTTGAGTCCATTTTTCCCCTCTTGTATCCCCTTCCATCCCTGGCCTTCGCCCTATCAGATCGCCTCCCTCGTCGCTAGTTGTGCACCTGCCACCACCAGCTCATACGATCGATAGCACCTCACCACACCGTCTCTACTCCCCGTCTGCCATCACCGCAGGCCTCACTCACACTCATCATCTTTTTTGATGTGCTACCCGCTAGCGTTGCCTCCCTCCCTTTATAACCTAGGGGTCCTAGTGAACCCCTCCCTTAGTCTAGTGGACTTTAATCCTAACCTCGACCCTGTCAGCCGGTCACCGTCGTCGCCAGAGAGGGGAGACAGGGGAGAGCAAATGAGGGTGCGATGTAGAAGAAATTGTTAGAGCATTCGTGCAAACGCGCTTCCACCAACGCACAAGCTTTATCCTACCTACTAATTATGTAAGCTTTGGATCCTACGGGTGGTATGCGATTAGAGGTGGGCACTCGGGGCGGGCTCTTTTGGGCCGCCCGAGGCACGACGTCATGGTCCGGTATGAAGCCCGACCCGGTACGAAGTGGGTCGTGCTGGGCCGGCATGATACTGTAGCACGGGCCATACCGGGCTCGAGAATCGGGCACGATGGGCGGCACGGCCCGGTATGACACTGTAGAATGGGCCGTATTGGGCCCGATAACTCAGGGTATGAAGAAGAAGTCTAGCATGAAGGTCACTGACTCAGAGAGCATGACCGTCATGGATGCACTCAGTAGCATGAACATCACCCTTATCGCCGACACTGAGAGAGACGAACAAAACAGGAGAGAGAGCTGAGAGAAACGGTACAAGAAACTGCTCTCTCTAGCTCGTCCTTCTCAATCTCTTTCAGCTCTCTCTCTCACGAGTCCCTCTCAATCTCTCTCATCTGTCTCGCTCACTCTCTTTCTCGCCCATTGCCCCCTCTCTCGCCCGTATTGAGCACATCCCCCTCGCTCTATGTAAATGTTTAAGAATAAATAAATTTTAGTTCTTTTTCTCATAATATTTGCAATCACCGCCTCAATTCTATGCATCGTCGGCTCCTTCCCTCTCGTTGCAATAGTGCAAATGGGTCGGGCTTGGACCAACACGGCACGAAGTGCAAATGGACTGTGCCTGGGCTCGCCGAAGGCAAGGTGGGCCGACATGGCACGGCACGGTGGGCACGACGGACCGTCACAGCCCGGCACGGTTCAGGCAGGAAGCACGATGGGCCCGTGCCAGCCCAACCCGGCACGGCACGACACCCACCTCTATATGCGATGGATATATGTCGCTGGGTGTGGGACCTAGAACATGGGTGATTTAGTACTGTTTTGTGCATTGAGGTGATACAGAGGGTAGTTATTATGGGGAGTAGATTTGTGCGCCATCTGCAAATGGAAAGTGGAGACCCACATGTGCGATATACTACAGCCTATGCTTTTCTCTTTCCGTTTCTCGGATTTTTCTTTACATGCACAAGCGCGTTCATTAGTTTTCTAATGAATGGCTCCATCCATTATTAAACTAGCAAACTTACATATGCAACTGTGTATCTAGATATTATGATACAATTATCTTTAATATACAACTCTACTTCTAATTAGTGAAATACAATTGTATTTGTTACATATGATTAATCTGCACCGTTATAATCTGGCCCCACTAAAATAAGTGGTGGAGATCCTTCTCTTTTTCTTTTGATTAATGTGAGAATTTCTAGAATTTATGATTATTGTGGGATTTTTTTGCCTTTAAAATGAAGGAGGTGCATTAAATATCACCAGTTGTTTATATAGATATAGATTTGGCTAGCACATGCTATTCTATTTAATAGCAAAGGTACACTTGCAAATTGGAGAAACAACAAAAATAGTGATAAGACAACTAGTGATCAATGACGAATTCTTCCTTTCCAACAACGGAGAACCAACTGTTGGAGATATACCCTAGAGACAATCATAAAGATGATTATATTTGATTATATTCATGATTTATTATCTTGTTCCTTGAATAATGTCATTATTATTTATTAGAAAATATGTGACTTGTTTGTAAAACTCTATATATGTCATTGTGATGATTATTCTAAAAGTGATCCCTAGTCGATAAATATATGAGAACACATATGAATAAACTAGTATATGTATTGGTTGATGACCATGCACTACTACAAAAAATGTTATCACAGACGGTTCAAAATCGCTATCACAGATGTTTTCTGAACCGTCTATAAGCATATGTTAATGATAATGCAACGCATCACAAACGGTTTGTATCAAGAACCATCTGCGATATGTGACTATCACAGACGGTTTTTATTTTGAACCGTTTGTAATATTAGACTATCACAGATCGTTTTTATCAAGAATCGTCTGTGATATGTGTCTATTACAGATGGTTTTTATCTAGAACTATATGTGATAGCCTTTTTTTTCTTACCTCTCGTGGCAGACTTCTATGAGTAGTATATATTGTTCGAAATTTTCTTTCTTTAGATATTTCTGCAATGACATTTACAAGGCACAACCAGTTATAGATTTTGT
Organism: Otatea glauca; assembly: GCA_036346275.1. Taxonomy (NCBI): domain Eukaryota; kingdom Viridiplantae; phylum Streptophyta; class Magnoliopsida; order Poales; family Poaceae; genus Otatea; species Otatea glauca. The sequence goes on from JAYEVK010000261.1 coordinate 24,455, forward strand.
AATTGAATATCTAAACATCTTATATGCTTCGAGGCACATCTTGTCTAGCCTGGATCATCTTAAAGTATAAACATTTGTAACACTTTCATCTACTTCCTTATTCTAATGTTGACGGATTCCAAGGCAAAATCCAATTCTATCTACAGTTCGTCCTGAATATTGTCATGCTCTGATTTACCTTTCACTTCATCGTCATACCCGAATGAGAATACCATAGATGGCCTATTTTCACTCTAGTCTTGGCCATGAACATGACTAGAGTGATCTTATTCCTGCAAGAGACTAGAGTCAAAATAGGTTGCCTATGGTATTCTCATTCGGGGATGAGGATGAAGTAGAAGCGATAAATTAGAGTATGACAACTTTCCGGACGAACTGTGGATGGAATTGGATTTTGCCTTCAATATTACAATAAGAAAGTAGATGAAAGTTTTACAAATATTCATACTTTAAAATGATTATGGCCATATAAGCTGTGCCTCGATGCATCTAGGATGTTTAGATATTCAATTACAAAATTTATAATTGGTTGTGCGTAAATATCATTGCAGAAATATTTAAAGAGAAGAAAATTTCGAACTACAGATACTATTCATAGAAGTTCTACCAAGAGAGGAAGAAAAACTTATGGTTCCAACAAGCAAACCACTTTTCAGTCATTGCATTCGAGATGAGCAAATATTAACGATAATTTTAAGTGACAATACAAGATATGATATCACAAATATCAACAAACATGTATACATTGAGAAACAACATTAATTAGTTCATAGATCAAGACAAGGAGACCTTAGAGCTTTTTCGTGTTTGCTATAATATGTGCCATAGCTTCTGTAATAGAGGCTTTTCGATTCTCCCTAAAGTTCCACAGCTCCGGTATAGTGCCCATTTGTTTGACACCAATAACTGATTGACTTCTAGTCATATCTCTTAATCCTTACAAAAGTGATCATGTTTATGTGAAAAGTATGTCTTGGTATATTATCAGTAACCACATCAAATTAAATACTAGAAACCTTTATATTATCTCTATAAGCTCAGCTTTAGCTTCTTCCAGCTCTGCATTCGCCATGCACTCCTTAATGATGAGTGCCTTGTTAAAAGAATCAATATCTTGCGATTTGTCATCTATGTTTTTCAGTTTTTGTTTCATCTCATAAATCTTTTCTATTAACTCAGACTTTCCCTTCAGTTGTTCTATTTCCACCTCAAGTTTTTGTTTAGCATTCAATAACTTTTTCATATCGTATATCTTGTTTGTAGGCTCTATTTTATATATGTGTGCAATTTGCAGTCACTAGGACATATAATGTATATATGATGAATCATGATAGAAGTTAAACATCTAGATGTTTTTTTAATATAATGTGCACAATTCAAAACTTGCATAAAAGAAATAATCGAAAGGATAAAGCAATTCATAATTATTATGTCGACTTGACATTGAATCATGTCTACTTGACATATTAATGAGTAATTATATGATAGAGTGCTCTCAGGTACCGGGCTACTAAAGGTCAGACCTTCAGCCTCCTTGCCACAAGGTATATGGCTGCTAGAGACTAATCTCTTACCTCGACTACACTAGGGACATATAATCAAAATTGAATTAAATAATTAACTAAGCAATTAAGGCCTTGAACTCTTATCTTCCTAAATTATGCATCATAAAGTATTTAAAGTCAATTTCACTATTTACGACATGATCATAGAAATATCAAGTTAATGATCAAATAAACCATATAAAACAAAATATGACATTATCATAGGAAGATTAGAAGTTCTGAGAACAGGGCATCTGCTTACTTTCTACCATGGTATCAAGCTCAAAGACAGTAAAATAAAAACAATACTTTCTACCATTAACGGGAAGCAACTCTATAGTTCAAGGCCACACTCGCTACTTTAATTGTTTTAGTTCATCAATAGATCCATAGCATCATTGAGCAGCAGTACTGCCTGCTTCCTATATAATCTGTTGTTCACTGTGACTGGTCCAACATGTATACCCCCTTTTGAAACCCCTAGAATCAAGTGTGCTTTGATCTAGGCTGAGTTGCCAAACATCCTCATATTGTCGTAGTCAATGCATGGACAAGAAATAAATTGGACCCCCTTATTAAGCATATCCTCATCTACAGCTCTTCTAAAAGCAGAGATGCTATTAATGTACTCGACACTCACACGGTTCGCAGTGTACATCTAGCTTCAGACCATCAACGTACCCTATGTATATAACAATAAGTGTTAATTAATAATGAAGTACACTAAGAGTGCACATACATACATTCTTAAATTGGAGCACAAATTAACAAGCTAAACCCTACCCTAAATCATAAACCATGCTAGATCTAAAGAACAAATGGATCTACAATCTATATATAAGCTATATATAAACTTACCAACCTAGCTTCTTAGATCACAAAGAACAAATGGTTCTTTATGTAAGCTACATTTGAACTTAGCATTTTCAATTCTCTCTTTACCTAGCTAGCTACATCTTGAGTATAATACAATTATAACCAATTACTACTTTAGATCACAAAGAACAAATGGATCTACACTAAATTAGACCTAAACCATCTTCAATTCCCTCTTTAACAAGCTAGGTTTTGAATATAATGCAATTAGAACCAATTACTAACCTTAGATCACAAGAACAAAATGATCTATAATCACTCTTCCAAATCCAGGGTCTCCTTTCACTAGATCACCTCTCAATTGCAGCCACCTCAAAAATAGCTAGGGAAACCCTAAAAACACTTAGTTGGTTGGGGCTCTCTATACTTATTTCCAGGAAATTCTCATCACAAATGGTTTTAACCAAGCACCGTTAGTGTTGACTATCATTCACATCACTGACGGTTTTTAGCTAAAAGTGTTAGTGATGTGAATGGTAGTCATCACTGACAGTGCTTGGTTAAAACCGTCTATGACGATTGTCACATCACAGATGGTTTTAGCCAAAAACTGTCAGTGATGTGAATGTTAGTCATCACTGACGGTTATTGGCTAAAATCATCTGTGATGAGGGTCTCATCACTACCCTTCTAGCCAAAAATCGTTAGTGATGTCAATGGTAATCATCAATGACGTTTTTAGATAGAAGGGTCGGTGATTATGTATTACCACAGATGGTTTTCTAAAATCATTAGTGATGAGGGGTCTAATATAAGCCTTTTTGTAGCAGAGAATAATGCCTCAAATGGCGAACAACTCAATCAACTACAAAGTAAGGAAAATAGAATAACTTCATTTACTCCATCAATATGTCCACAAGCAATCGAATGAGTGGGGTAGTGAGACCTAGTTATCCACGATATTCAAGGTAGTCCTCAATGACCATTGATGTCAATATTGTTTATAGCAAGAGTGAGTATATGGAGTACTCAGCAAGTTGTGCAGACAGAATGCAAGTCTATTTAACTATATGCAAGGCTTATTATAAAATATGGCGGATATGTTTTCTTTCGCATAAAACTGTCTTTTGCATTCAAACACAACAGGTAAGTAAAAAATAATAGTAATAATAAGTAAGCAAGAATTTTCACAAGTTTACATAGCCTAAATCAATTCATTCCCAAAGCCACCCTCCCAATTTTGTTTTATAAAATCTAACCCTCCTTCAAAATCCGTGAGCATCTCCATGACCATAGACACGACTGTTCGAACAGTTTTGATAACACTCTATAGATGTTATACACTTTATCCACATGATATGGTCTGCATGGGCAATGATGGACCATAACAAAGCCTTTCCGAAACATCACCCTAACAATTGGCCATCCCATCAACATAACTAGCACTCTTGTTCCATACATAGCGAACATCCACACATACCGATCCATACATAGCGATGGTGAGGTGTACACCATTGGATTTGAGAACGGAGACCGTCTATTATGTAGACAAAACATAACAATGCACACCCTCCTCCATTCACATAGTCTAACCTACAACCTGAGGAAGCCAACTTTGAAACTCTGAAACTTACTAAATTTGGCATGTCCCATTCCAGATATGTGGTTGTACAGTGTGGCTCAATTCAATGGCAGACATAGTCAAGACCTTAGTTGACAATATGTAAGGATCTAGGCCCTAAATTTCATTGTTTATGTGTTTTTAGTGATTAATGGTGGTTATTTTGTCAATACTAACCATGGTTCAAGGTTTAAAGATGAGATAGTACTTGACATTAGCATACTAGAAGTTCTTAGTATTGATGGATCCCCAAAAAATGTAATTGACGGTAAAGCAGGAAGATTAAGGACCTTGAGACTAGAAATGATCAGAGGAGTCAAGTTTGGATCATCTCGGTAGTACGTTTGGTTTGGTTTTGTCCATACTATTAGGGGGTTCATGGCTAGCAGCTTGAGCTTTGTGAAGTTATGTAGCTAGTTGTGATGCACACTAGATCTCTCTAGCTCATATCTAGTCAGAGGAAGCCAAAAAACCAAGTAAGAATACCAAAATTGGACTTAGTGTGAAATCTCAAAATATGGTCAGAAAATGTCTATTGAGGTTGAATGATCTGGGTGGATCAAACCACCAGTCGGATCAATTCAACAGAGGTCATGTTCTGAAAATTTCAATGGGAGTCGAATGATTCGGGTGGCTCGGACTACCAGTCTGATCAGTCCAACAAAGGACTTATTTTGGAAATTTCAATTGGAGTCGAATGATCCTGGGGTGTCAGAGTACCAATCGGATCATTTTCACAGAGGACATGTTCTGGAGATTTTTATGTGACTCGCATAATCCTTATCAGTTGCCTGAGGGATTATATAGGCATACTACTTGTTTATGTATTTTTCCACTACACTCTGATCAGCTTTTGAAAGACCATGTGGAGGTCTACTCTTGATGGTGATGAGTTATTGATATTATTTAAGCATATGGTGCTTGGGTTTCAGGTTAATTTGAAGTCTATTTTGAAATTTGAGGCAATTTGAATATGCCCAGAATTTGTGGTGCTACCTCCCCTGGGGTGGTATGATAGCATCTAGGCACCCCTCAAATTTATTTTTCATATTATTATGATTTTGGTATTGATGACTAAGTTAGTAATATTCAAAGCCTAAGAAAGTGAGCTGGAACGTATGATGAAATAAGCTGGGACAACAAGATTAAGGCCTTTAGTTTATAGTTTATGACTGAAGGTGTTTTGTCTTGTAGGATCGAAATATACTGATCTAGCAATCAGAGGGGGGGGGGTGAATGATTTCGAGGAAGCTAAAATAAAATTTTTGTGATTTTTGAAACACCCCAAACAAACTTAGATCGCTTAATTTGTACTCAACAGAAACCTTATTGCGTCGGACCAAACTTTTACTTGTACTCCGGGCCAAACTTCGTGCCAGACCAAATTTTCACATGTACTACGGACCAAATTCTACTGTAGCAAAACCAAATCAATTCACTCCGGACCAAACGAGACAGACTGATATATGTTTACTAAAACTAAAATTTCTGAAGATCTAACCGTTAGATTGATATGAAATTTTAACTGTAGAAACTAGATTCAATTACGAAGCTAACACAAAAAGAATTAACTCAATCGGACTTACGCATCTAGAGTTATATTCTTTGCAAGATGACTGAAACGAAAACCGATCTGACAACGACGGACCAAATCAAACTAGCTACGGACCAAATCAAACTAGTTACGGACCAAACACAAACAATGCGATTAACCGAAGATCCCACCGTTGGATTAGTGTGAAATTTTAACTAAAGAAACTAGATTCAATTATGAATCTAACCCAGAAAGAATCAACTCGATCAGACCTACGAATCAAAAGTTATTAACCTCGCAAGCATGCTGTGACAGATTATGACGAGAACTGACAAAACCCCAATTTCGTGATAAATCACAATCTACAAAAGATTAACCAATGAAACTTTCAGGAACTCTAAGTTGATACTCTAGGAAGGTTTTGTATAGATCAAATCAATATTAAACTTGTTGAAACAAGAGAGACAATGAATCAATCTATAAAAATGAAAACCGGGTAAATAGAATCAAATACCGCAGCACATCATGCATGAACAGTATACCGCGAATACTATGGCAAAGTACCAAAGCAACGACGTTTACTGTAGCACGCGGTTTTCCTTCGCTTGCTACGGCCGCCAGGAGCAATCAAGCACCAGGAACAAACGCTCTGCCGTGGAGACCTTCAGGTACGTGAAGGTTTTTCCAGCCGCTCGGAAGCCTTCGAGCCGCAGGGGACTCTTTAGCCGTAAAGAAATCGATCTTTATTTCTTTTGTCTAGTCCAGTTCTGAGACTCTAAACAAAAGAGTACAACCCTAAAAGAAAACTCAACGCTCTGAAATAAACAGGAGAAACCTCCCCTATTTATACTGAGCAAACATAAGGAGATTGAATACAACTCCACTTCCCACATGGAAAGAGTTTGTATACATCTCAACCTGGCCCAACATGACCAAAAACAACTCTTGCACGCATGTACAGCCCACATGCTGTAAATACGTGACTAACCACCTCCATGTGCATGTTCTCAGCCCGAACGTTCCGCATGACATCCTTGACCACCAAGACCTCTATTCCTCTCGAATCTAGTCCCAACCTCGGTTCCTCCATGAACCTAGTTCGGTCCGTCATCGACCACGTTAGCCTCGAGCAACACCTGCACATGAATAAACAAGAAACAATTCCGAGCACAAGTCCACGACTTGACTCAACATCAGTCTATGCAACCACTCACACGAGTGCATTGCATCAAGCAGAATCATTACCATGCTATCACCAGCATATCAAATAATCATCAGACATAGCACATGCAAGTACCACACATGCCATAATCACAACCACTTTGCAAAGCCAATTTCATTACTAAGCCAATTTTTCAGCACATGATTTCACAATCTCCCCCTTGATGAAAACATTGGCAACACCACTTAGAATTGAACATTGGCATTCATCTCACAAGAAATGTTTTTGAAATTAAAAAGTTCTAAAATCAAAAGACAAAGAGAAAAACACAAAATCTCCCCCTTTGACAAATATGCAAAGTGAAAAACTCCCCCTAGGTGAAAATAAGAAAAATCTCCCCCTAATAAGAATAATGTGAGTGAATGATTGAATACCACTTATACAAAAACATGTGCATGTCTAAAGAATGTATAAAGTTTCCAAGATTCTCCTCCAAAATTCTCCAAAGTGGCAAAATTCTCCCCCTTTGACAATGGATTCATCAAGAATACAAAAGAGAGAATTTTTTTAAGTTTGATAAATTTTTTTTGTCATGAGCATTCTATGTCGTCCACAAATGTTGCAAATTCATCACCAAGCCATGCTATCAAAAATACTTGCACCCTCAAATCTACACATAAACAATGTAGAGTAAGCATAACTAGAAATCAAGTACTATTAACAATTTATTGCATGGCATGATCTCCCTTACTCAACTAGCTCAAAACCTGAAATTTTTGTGCAAATCATTGATGCCTTTTGTAGAAAAAAAACTGGTTTATTGATTGATTGCAACAATAACAATTGCAAGGAATTATATGCACCATCAGCCTTACTTTTCAACCATGCCAAGCAATTAAAAGCTTAAGGTTTCATGGTTTCGGTCATACACAACCTCTTCCAAGTTCATATCAAAATGCAATGATAAGCAGTCTCGTAAAGAAGAAGTGCGATAGTACATAACCTTGATCTTGCATTTATCAACAATCACTCTTTAAGCTTTAGCACTTAATTTTGATAAATTTCATATTTAGCACTTTTTGAGCAGAATCAAGATAGCCAAGAAAGTTCAACCATGACAAGATTTAATTCAAGTTGTCATTCTAATTAAATAGTCATGACATAAACTACACCATATATGCATAAACATGAAGTTACAAAGACCTTGTAGCATAAATATGGCTTCAAATGACATATGTGTATGAAATATAATGCTCATTACTTTTTCATTATTTTTCTACCTTTTTTTTGTTTTTCATTTAAGAACCACACAAAATAAAAAGTATGTTACAAACTATTACAAAGTTTTCAAAAACTCCCCCTCAAAACAAACCCATTGGATGAACGACCCCAAGTTCTCCCCGAATAAAAGCAAAACGAGAAGAAGACAAAGGTTTTGTGAAAATGTCCGCCAATTGATGTTCAGTATCCACATGATGAAGCACAATATTTCCCTTTTCTACATGATCCCTAAGAAAGTGAAATCTGATCTCAATATGTTTGGTTCTAGAATGTTGCATGTGGTTTTAGCAATACAAATTGCACTAGTGTTATCACATAAAAGAGGAACACTATCCAAATTAACCCCATAATCTTTAAGTGTAGCTACTATCCAAAGAATTTGAGAACAACAACTAGTAGCAGCTACATATTCAGATTCAGCAGTTGATTGTGCAACAGAAGATTGTTTTCTAGATGACCATGCAATAAGAGAATTACCCAAGAAGTGACATGTACCAGATGTACTTTTTCTATCAATTCTACAACCTCCAAAGTCAGCATCAGAAAATGCTCTTAAATTAATACATGAGGAAGCAGAAAGCCATATGCCAAATTCTTGAGTACCATGAAGATACCTGAAAATTCGCTTGACAGCTTGGCGATGTGAAGCACGTGGGAAAGCTTGAAAACGAGTACACAAGCACACAGCAAATTGTATATCCGGCCTTGATGCAGTGAGGTACAAAAGTGAGCCTATCATGCTTCTATATTCCTTTTGATCAACCGGCTCACCATCTTCATCCGGATCAAGTGTGCAAGTACCTCCCATCGGTGTCATGATCGGCTTGCAGTTTTCCATCCCAAAGCGACGAAGCAAATCTTTTGTGTACTTGCTTTGATGAACAAAAGTACCTTCCTTTACTTGTTTGATTTGCAGTCCCAAAAAGTAAGTTAATTCACCTATCATACTCATCTCAAATTCCTTCTTCATGATTTCTGAAAACTCAGACACTAAAACATGAGAGGAACCACCAAAGATAATATCATCAACATAAATCTGAACAAATAATTGATCATTGCCTTGCTTGAGTAAAAAGAGAGTTTTGTCAACTTTTTCCATTGAAAACCCCTTTTCAAGTAAAAAGGTTTTTAGCCTATCATACCATGCTCTAGGGGCTTGTTTTAAACCATACAAAGCTTTTGATAATTTGTAAACATGATCCGAAACTTTGGATTTTCAAAACCGGTGGTTGCTTAACATAAACTTCCTCATTGATATAGCCATTTAGAAAAGCACTTTTCACATCCATTTGATACAATCTAAAACCTTTAGATGCAGCAAATGCTAAAAGAATTCTAATGGCTTCAATTCTAGCAACAGGAGCAAAGGTTTCATCAAAATCTAAACCTTCAATTTGTGAAAACCTTGAGCAACCAATCTAGCTTTGTTTCTAACAACAACACCATCCTCACTTTGTTTATTTTGAAAACCAATCTTGTTCCAATAATATTAAAATCAGGAGGTGGAGAAACAAGTTTCCAGACTTTATTGCGTTCAAAATTCTCTAATTCCTCATGCATGGCATTGATCCAAGATTCATCAGTTAATGCATGAGATATATCTTTGGGTTCAAAAGAAGCTACAAAAGCAGAATGAGCATGAGTATCAGAAGTAATAAACCTGGACTGGGTGACTCTCTCATTTAAATCTCCAATCATCTGCTCGTGGATGCCTCCTTTGAATATGCAAGGAGCTGTAATTTGAAACTTCTCCTTCTTCATCTTCATTTTCAAAGATGTACAGATGAGGTTGTAGCTTGAGGATGCTCAGCTGTATGTGATGTAGCGGTAGGTGCCACAGGTGCTACAGTTGGTTGTACAGTAGGAACCAATACCTCATCCTCAACATCATCATCGTCCTCATGAACAAAAATACTCTCCCCGAACATATGCACTGACTGCATTATTTGGACTAGTGCCGGACTAGTCTCATCAAAAGTAACTTCACAAGTTTCTACAATTTTGTTAGTCTCCAAAACAAGCACACGATAGCCACGTGTATGAGCAGGGTATCCAAGAAAAATGCCATCCAACGATCTAGCCTCAAATTTATCAAGATTTCCAGATTTCAAGACAAAGCATTTGCATCCAAAAACTCTGAAATGAGAAACACTAGGCCTATGTCCAAACCAAGTTCATAAGCGTTTTACCCAATTTTGATCTTAAGTAAACACGATTTGAAACATAACATGCAGTTGATATCGCACCCAAAACTTTCTAGGAGTTTGATATTCGTCTAGCATGGTCCTAGCCATTTCCACCAAAGTTCTATTTTTCCGCTCAACTACACCGCTTTGTTGAGGTACTCTAGGAGATGAAAATTGATGTTCAATTCCTTTTCAACACAAAAGTGATCAAATGAAGAATTTTTAAATTCGGGCCCATTATCACTTCTAATTGCTCTAAGAGACCACGGGTGATCAATAAATAATCAAAGAACAAGACTTCTAAAATGACTAAAAGCCTCATCTTTACATGCCATAAAATAAACCCAAGAGTATCTTGAATAATCATCAACAATCACAAGAACGTACCATTTACCTCCATAAGACTGAACTCGAGAAGGTCCAACCGTGTCAAGATGTAGTAGTTGTCCAGGCGCGTTTGTCATCACCATAGTAAGAGGTGGATGTGAACCGCAATCATTTTACCATGTCTACAAGAAGAGCATACTATCTCGCTATCACCCTTAAGCTTAGGCAAACCACGAATGAGGTCTAAACCACTAACACGTGTTAGATGATCAAAACCAACGTGACCAAGCCTACGATGCCAAAAGAATAAATCTTTAGAAACATTGGCAACTAGACACCTATGCTTAGAAGAAGGTGATACATCAAAATCAGCTTTAAACACTCTTCCAAATCGAGAAATCTGGAAAACAAGTTCACCAAGCATCTAACACTTTGCATTCATTTTTCTTAAAGCATACCTCAAGATCTTCATCAATCATTTGAGATACAGACAGCAAGTTATATTTCAGGTTTTCAACAAGAGCCACATCTTTAAACATAAACTTGTTATTTACCTGCACTGTACCTTTTGCCACAACTGAGCTTGAAGAAGCATCTCCAAAAGTTACACTTTCAGCATGAGATGCACGAGTGAGGGAGGAGAACCAATTTTTATTACCGGACATGTGGCGTGAGCATCCGGAATCCACTAGCCATATGTTCTCCTTCCTCGCGCGAGAAGCCTACATAGAAGCAGAAAATGTCGAGGCCTCAGTACTGGGGTTAGAAATGAGATGTTTAGGAATCCAGTACTGAGAGACACGACGCACAAGAGTAGGCACAACACGAGTATTCATATGCACAAAATCAGATTTGCACTTTCCCGTGTTTCTAGCAACAAAAGGTGTTTGAATCACTCTAGGCACATAATGAGAAGCAAAGCGTGCTGTCCTGAGATTAGACCTAGCCTTAGCCTTTTCTTTCTTTTGTTGTTTAGCTAGTCTAAAGCAAAAATCTACTAAATGTCCATCTCTACCACAATGAGTGCAAATGTACTTAACACGATGTCTAGCTTTAGAAGCAGAAGCAACATTTGCATTCATCATAGTAGAGGATAAAACTCCAGCAGACTTAAAGACAATTTTCTTAGGCTCATTAATAATCTCAATTTTGTCATTGCAAAGAGCCTGAACAACAGTGAGAGGTTTGGTTTCATATGAAGCATAAGGATCAAAACCTAAACCTTTCTTGTTTGAGCTAACCTTAGACTGATCCGGAATCATGTTCAAATTTTTCTTGCCATTAGTGAAACGTTCTAAAGAATTTTGCAAGTAATCAACCTTCTTAGCAAGAGTTAAACAATTATTGCATGGAACGTCCACTTTAGCCTTTTGCTTGCGACAATTTGAGCATGAAAGAACCTCATGAGTGAGCAGATCATTAATCATTTGAGAAACTCTAGCATTTGCATCTTTCAATTTCAATTCAAGAATTGAACATTTAGAACAAGAAATTGACTCATGCAAATCATCGATTGAAACAAACTAGCATGTCTAACATGTTTCTCATTTTCTTGTTTTGCTCAATCAAGGAAGCATGTTTTTCCCTAAGCAAGGTGAGCTCATTGTAAATTAAGTCACATGATTTGCAAGCATCATCATCAGGAATCAAAGATTTAAGTCTAGCAATTTCAAGATTCAATGATTCAACAATAAAATCATGTTTCTTGATTTTCTTATCGCGTTTATCAAGCAATTTACCAAGACGAGCAAATACTATGGCTAATTCATCATAAGAAGGCTCTACCTCATTGAAGTCGTTGTCGTGGTCATCTTCGGTAAGGCTTTCATCACTTCTTGCCATAAGACACAAACCAGTAAGTTCACGCTTGGTTGGCGTTGTTGTGTCTTCTTCACTACTTCCCGAGTCCACATCGCTCAAATTGACTTGTTCAAGAGCGGAAAGAACTCGGTGAACAACTTTATGTTCGAAAACTTCTTTTCTTATTGTGCTTTGCTTGGAGAAGCTTTCTTCTTGTCGTTCCTCCTGTCCTTTTCTTCTTTTGAATTTTTACCTGAAATTTTTGGACAATTCGGACGAATGTGGTTGAGATCGCCACACTCGTAGCACCTAGGAGGACCACCGCCTACTCTCTTCCTCATTATGATATTTTGCAAAGCTTTATTAAAGCGAGAAGAGAGTAGTGCCAAATCTTCTTCAGGGAATTCTTCAATTTGTTCATCTGTTAAAGACGACAAGGAGGACAAAGCAAAACTAGAAGAAGAATTAACATTTGACATGTTAGGGTTAGAGATCAAAGCAATTGATTTAGAATTACCTTTCCTAGCAAGAACATCTAATTCATGAGTCTTCAACTTAGAGTAAAGAACATCTAATGTGAGTGTGCTCATGATAGTAGATTCTTGTATAGATGTTACCTTCATCTCCCACACTGACATGTCCAAAGCACTAAGCATTTGTCTAGCATTAGCAAGATCGTCATAGCTAACCCCAACAAAGACGTAAATTGCTAAGAATTTTATTAAAGCGTGCAAAAAGTCATCTGAGACTCACGTGTTTCATCTCAAACGCATATATTCTTTTTGTAAATATCTTGGCGAACCTCTTTGTGATGTTTGATCCTTCGTGATAGTCACAAAGAGATTTCCATACCTCATATGCGGATCGAAGATGAACCACTCGATCAAGTCGCTGCGTCCCAAGCCTGGATGATCAAGTTGCGCGCCTTTGTCGTTTGCTTCAACATGTGCGCGATTGGCGTCATTGACGTTGTCGTTCTCGGGCACTTCATATGGTTTGTATACCTTCTCCCAAATTGCAAAGCCCCGAGCTTGAATGTATGCCTCCATCTTGGCCTTCCAAAGCGAAAATCAACTCCATCGAAAACACAAGGTTTTGTCGAATATCTATCCATTGCTATGATTTCTAATCACGGTTAAGATTAATTAGAAAAACTTTGCTCGATACCAATTGTAGGATCGAAATATACCGATCTAGCAATCGGAGGGGGTGAATGATTGCGCGGAAGCTAAAATAAAATTTTGTGATTTTGAAACACCCCAAACAAACTTAGATCGCTTAATTTGTACTCAATGAAACCTTATTGCGTCGGACCAAACTTTTACTTGTACTCCGGACCAAACTTCGTGCCAGACCAAATTTTCACATGTACTACGGACCAAATTTCTACTGTAGCAAAACCAGATCAATTCACTCCGGACCAAACGAGACAGACTGATATATGTTTACTAAAACTAAAATTTCTGAAGATCTAACCGTTAGATTGATATGAAATTTTAACTGTAGAAACTAGATTCAATTACGAAGCTAACACAAAAAGAATTAACTCAATCGGACTTATGCATCTGGAGTTATATTCTTTGCAAGATGACTGAAACGAAAACCGATCTAACAACGACGGACCAAATCAAACTAGCTATGGACCAAATCAAACTAGTTACGGACCAAACTCAAACAATGTGATTAACCGAAGATCCCACCGTTGGATTAGTGTGAAATTTTAACTGAAGAAACTAGATTCAATTATGAATCTAACCCAGAAAGAATCAACTCGATCGGACCTACGAATCAAAAGTTATTAACCTCGCAAGCATGCTGTGACAGATTATGACGAGAACTGACCAAACCCCAATTTCGTGATAAATCACAATCTACAAAAGATTAACCAATGAAACTTTCAGGAACTCTAAGTTGATACTCTAGGAAGGTTTTGTATAGATCAAATCAATATTAAACTTGTTGAAACAAGAGAGACAATGAATCAATCTATAAAAATGAAAACCGGGTAAATAGAATCAAATCGCAAAGACATCATGCATGAACAGTATACCGCGAATACTATGGCAAAGTACCAAAGCAACGACGTTTACTGTAGCACGCGGTTTTCCTTCGCTTGCTACGGCCGCCAGGAGCAATCAAGCACCAGGAACAAACGCTCTGCCGTGGAGACCTTCAGGTACGTGAAGGTTTTTCCAGCCGCTCGGAAGCCTTCGAGCCGCAGGGGACTCTTTAGCCGTAAAGAAATCGATCTTTATTTCTTTTTGTCTAGTCTGGTTACAGCACTCTAAACAAAAGAGTACAACCCTAAAAGAAAACTCAACGCTCTGAAATAAACAGGAGAAACCTCCCCTATTTATACTGAGCAAACATAAGGAGATTGAATACAACTCCACTTCCCACATGGAAAGAGTTTGTATACATCTCAACCTGGCCCAACATGACCAAAAACAACTCTTGCACGCATGTACAGCCCACATGCTGTAAATACGTGACTAACCAGCCTCCATGTGCATGTTCTCTAGCCCGAACGTTCCGCATGACATCCTTGACCACCACTTCTGCATATGATATATGGACAATATTACAAGAAATCCATGAAGGTACCTCCGATCTAAAAGAAGAAAAATACTATGTTGTTAGGGAAAATTTTGATCAATTCAAAATGCTTCCTCAAGAAAATGCAAATGATATGTTCTCTAGGCTAAATCCCATTATAAATGAACTAAAGGGCCTAGGAACTAAAATCTCAGATGTTGAATTATGCAGGAAGATGATTAGAGTGCTTCCACGATCATATCACGACTTGATCACTTATTTGTCCAACAATGGCGATCTCAAAAGGCTTACTCCAACCGAACTACTAGGCAAAATATCGCTCATGAGCTCACTTTGGTGATGAAGATGCACCAAGAAAGAAATCCATCGCATTAAAGGCCAAAGAAGTTGTTCAAGATTCATCTGAAGAAGATGATGATGAGTCAAGTAAAGATGAAGATGAAGACGTGAAGAAATTAGCTCTACTCATGAGAAGAGCAAACAAACTCATGAGAAGGGTCAATTTTAAAGACAGAGAAAGGTCAATCTCCTACTCAAAGAAAAATCCTTTTTCTAATGTTGTATGTTTTGATTGCAATGAAAAAGGACACATAGCTGCTCGGTGTCCCAACAAAATCAAGAAGAAGAGCAAATACAGGAATAAGGACGACGAGGATGAAGAAAAGACTCATGAAAAATCAAAGAAGAAGTTTTTCAAGAAGAGCTACTCTAAGAGATTTATAAAGAAAGGAAAGGGAGAGGCTCACATAGGAGAATGGGTCACCGACGATGAAAGTGAAAGTGAAGACTCATCCTCAGAAGAAGAAAGTCCAAAGTCAAAGGGCTATTTGGACTTGCTTTGGATGAGTCAACTCCTCCGCCACCATTATTCCCTCTCTGTCTTATGGCAAGATCAGATGAGGAAAAGGTGAGTGATTCTCCTACTTATGATGAGTTAGTAGAACTAGTTAAGGAACTAAATAATGCCTTGCATGATAAGACAAATTCAACTAAAACTTAAGAAGACTATCTCTAGCCTGCTCAATGATCAAAGGATGCTAACAGACAAGTATGAAAAACTTATGCATGAACATGAAAAGTCTGTACAAATTCATGATAATTTAGTTGTAAGTAATGCTTTGCTTACCAAAAATTATGAAGACTTGCAAATTAACTATGTGAACTAGAAATTGAAAATGAGATGATGTCGAACAAAATCAGTCATGCCTCTTTAAATAATACATCTATCTCGAGTGACTCTTCAACAGAAGAGATCTCAACATGTGGTTCTCCTGATGTCTGCAATGAAAAATGCAAATATGCTTCCAATATCAAGAAGCTTGAAACCGAAAATAAAGAACTAAAAGCTAAAATAGCCACATTTGACAAAGGTTTAGAAAAATGTTTTCTGGGAAGTGCTACCCTTGACAAAATTCTTGTTGAACAGAGACCAAACTTGGGCAAAAAGGGCTTGGGATATAAACCCAACAGTTTGCCGAATAAAAATGCATCAGGTCATGCTATACAAATTTTTGTCAAGAAAAGCACTCAATGTTATTATTGTCATGAATAAAATCATGCATCTAAAAACTGTTATCTTGCAAATATGTCTCATACCAAAAGGGATTGCATGGTTGATGCCCATTACATGTTATTTAAAGATTTCAGGGGCAAAGCTAATGTAAAATTTGTGGGTCCCTCAAATCTAAATAAGAAACTTAAAGCTGTCTGGGTACCTAAGGCCATGCTAATAAATCCCTTTAAACCTAAGATGGCTGTAACTAACATCAAAGGACTCAAAAGTATTTGGGTACCTAAAATGAAGAAATGAACTTGTAGGTAAATTATAAGAGTGGAGGCAGACATTGGGTCATAGACAGTGGCTGCACTCAACATATGACCGGTACCTCAAGAATGTTCACTTCAATTGAAGGAAAAAGTGATCCAAGTCACAAAATCACCTTTGGAGATAACAGCAAAAGAAAGGTAAAAGGTCTTGGTAAGATTGCCATATCAAATGATCACTCTATTGATAATGTTCTTCTTGTTGATTCCTTAAACTTCAATTTATTGTCAGTTGCTCAATTGTGTGATCTTGGATTTCATTGTAGCTTCAATTCTGATGGGGTAATCAGATTTGATAAAATGAAAACTTATATTCAAAGGATTCAGATTTCAAAATCTCTATCTAGTAGATTTCAAATCTAACTCCTCATGTATCTCAACCTGCCTGTTAGCTAAAGTCTCCCTCGGATGGCTTTGGCACAGGCGTCTGGGGCATGTAGGTATGTCTAACCTAAAGAAGCTTTTCAAAAATGAGCTTGTGGTGGGTTTGAAAGATGTCAAATTTGAAAAGAATAAGCTATGTAGTGCTTGTCAAGCAGGCAAACAAGTAGCTAATTCTCATCCAATTAAAAGTATCATGTCCACCTCTAGACCACTTGAGCTTCTGCATATGGATGTGTTTGGTCCCACCTCATATGCCAGCATTGGTGGTAACTCTTATTGCTTAGTAATTGTTGATGACTTTTCAAGATTTACTTGGGTATTCTTTTTACCAAACAAAAGTGAAGTTGGAAAAATCTTCAAAACTTTCGCAAAAGGGCTCAAAATGAATTTGATTGTCCCATCAAGAAAATAAGAAGTGACAACGGATCGAGTTTGTTAACACAAATATTATTGAATATTGTGATGAATTAGGAATTAAGCATGAACTCTCAGCAACTTATACTCCCCAGCAAAATGGTGTAGTTGAAAGAAAAATCGAACTTTGATTGAAATGGCTAGATCTATGCTAGATGAATATGAAACCTCTAATGCTTTTTTTTTTTGAAGCAATTAATACTGCTTGTCATGCTGTAAATAGACTATATCTTCATAGATTGCTTAAGAAAACTCCTTATGAACTCTTGGTAGGTAGAAGACCAAATGTATCATATTTTCGTGTGTTTGGTTGTAAAGTTTATATCTATAAAAGAGAACTCATCCGGGAAAATTTCAAACTAGATGTGACTCGGCTTCATGCTAGGCTATTCCTCTAAATCCAAAGCATATAGAGTCTTTAATAATACCCAGGACTGGTAGAAGAAACTTATGATGTAAAGTTTGATGAATCTAATGGCTCACAAGGTGAGCATGAGAATTTAGATGATGTAGGAGATGATGGCTTGGCACAAGCCATGAAGAAGATGGAAGTGGGAGATATTCGACCAAAAGAAGACAAGGATGAACTCCCCACTCAATCAATAGTGCCTCATGTTGGAACACAAGAGGAAGAAGAAGATGAAAAGAGCAAGATCATCCTGTTCTCATCAAAAGCCATCATACCATTGCTAAAGATCATCCTCGATCAAATCATTGGTGAATTCAGAAGGGTGTTCAAACTCGTTCTAGACAAGCTTCTTTTGTGAACACTACTCTTTTGTCTCGTGTATTGAACCTAAAAGCAGTGGAAGAAGCACTAGAAGATCTTGATTGGATTATTGCTATGGAAGAAGAACTTAACAACTTTGAAAGAAACAAAGTGCAGAGTTTAACCAATCGCCCAAAGAATCACAATGTTATTGGTACAAAATGGGTGTTTAGAAATAAGCAAGATGAAAATGGAGTGGTGATAAGGAATAAAGCCGACTTGTAGCTCAAGAATTTACTCAAATAGAAGGATTTGGACTATGGAGAGACCTATGCCCAGATGGCTCGTCTTGAAGCAATTCGGTTCCTTCTTGCCTTTGCTACTCATTTTGATATCACTCTTTTTCAAATGGATGTAAAAGTGTATTTCTAAATGGATTCATTGATGAAACTGTCTATGTTGAACAACCACCGGTTTTGAAGACCCAAATTTGCCAAACCACGTGTATAAATTATCTAAGGCACTCTATGGTCTAAAACAAGCTCCTAGAGCTTGGTATGAACGCATTAGAGATTTTCTACTCAATAAAGACTTCAAAACTGGAAAGGTTGATCCAACATTGTTTTTAAAAGACATCAATGGAACATTAATGATTTGTCAAATATATGTTGATGATATTATTTTTGGTGTACTAATACTTCTCTTTGTAAAGAATTTGGTGATATGATGGCCAAAGAGTTCGAGATGTCTATGATTGGGAACTATCATTCTTTCGGGATTTCAAATCAAGCGACTAAAGGAAGGAACCTTTATTTACGCAAGAAAAATATACTAAGGATCTTCTCAAACGCTTCAAAATGGAAGAATGCAAGATCATAAAGACTCCCATGGCTACTAATACACATCTTGATCAAGATGTGGGAGGTAAGTCTGTAGATCAGAAGCTCTTTAGATCCATGATAGGCTCTTTACTATACTTGACAGCATCTAGGCACGATATCATGTTCGGTGTGTGTATGTGTGCTAGATTTCAAGTCGCTCCTAAAGAAATTCACTTGAGTCTTTGTAAAAGAATATTTAGATATCTTAAGTTTACTTCTAACATTGGTTTGTGGTACCCCAAAGGTGCTCCCTTTGAGCTTCTAGGCTACTCAGACTCTGATTATGCCGGATGCAAGATTGATCGTAAGAGCACCTCAGGGAGCTGTCATTTGCTTGGAAGGTCTTTAGTTTCTTGGTTTTCTAAAAGCAAAATTCAGAGCACTATCCACGCCGAAGCCGAATATGTGGCTCTTTGGAAGTTCTTTGTGCTCAAATCTTATTCATCAAACAAACATTTCGGATTTTGGTATAAAATTTGATAATGTACCTCTGTTATGTGATAATGAAAGTGCAAGTGAAAATAGCAAACAATCCGGTTCAACATTCCAGAACTAAGCATATAGAAATTAGACATCACTTTATCCGTGATCATGTTGCTAAAGGAAATATTATGCTTAGTCATGTAAGAACTGAGGACCAATTGGCTGATATTTTCACTAAGCCACTTGATGAGGCAAAATTCTCAAAATTAAGAAATGAACTAAATATCATTGCTTTTTCAAATATTACTCGATAATGTCAGTCTAAGGGGGAGCATTTTTGTTTACCATGTATATCTTAATGCTCTCTTCCCTTGTTTTCTTACCCAAGCCTTGCATGTTTTTCTATCAAAAATCGTTTCGGTTTCCGTAACTCCCAGTTTTTCCGTATCTTCTCAAACTTCAAAGTCGCTTCAAATTTTGATGCTTTTACTTCTCTCTTATCTAATTGGCTATAAAAGGCGTTCAGAAACCACAAAAGCAGTTCTCAACTCTTCCCTTCTTCTTCTGCTCCTACCTAAGCTCTTCATCATGCCGAAGAGACCCTATGGAGATGATCGAGACAACCCAGAGTACGCAGAGCTCTGGAAGGAGTTTGAACGTGCTCTGGCAGAGCTAGCGGAAGAGAAGGCTGTTGCCAAGGATAGTGAGGCTGTCGATGCCTTTCTCGAATCCTTCCCCACTCTGTCGGGGCGAGCCGCGCTCATTGATGCTTTAGGGCGCGCGTGGGGAGAATCTAGTCCCTGTTCCTGTCTTGTCCCATCTCGTCTATGTAAGGCGGGACAATTTTTATAAATAAATAAAAAAATTTCAGTGTTCTGAAAATTCTCTCGGATCTTGTATGTTTTCTAAATTGAATGGCTATTCATACGTATGCGTCGCTAAACATAACCGACTAGTCGCTCAAAACATTACATTGGTATCTTCGCGGCTCTAGTTCGACGGATCAACATTTCGACTACACAAGATGGATAATGTAAAAATCATCAAGATAAAATAACTCTTAAAATAAAGTTAGTATTGAACTACAATAAGCTAACTGCTACAAGAACTCACTCGATCTTCCTTATCTAATCAAAAGATTTAAAGGAATCCCAAAGATTTCATCCGCTTTTTCAACAATGTGTCCATATTAAAGTACTTGAGTTCTCGGATAAGCTTAGTTTAAAGAAATACCTAAGCTTGCTTGATTATCAAACTCAAACATTCTTTGAAGCTCTTTTGTCCGTTGTTTTGGTTGTTGATCTTAGATATATATCGTATCTATAATTTTTTTTAAAATATAGACATGATGCGAATGAGAACAACTCAAATTCTGAGTTCCTTCTTGGATCGGACCAATCTCAAATAAACTAACAATGCTCTCCGGACTAAATTTTTTGATCAAATCGATAATAAGAGCTTTGGTCTTAATACCAAGCGGACTAAATCTAGTCCAGGCTAAGCAAAAGGCTTTTGGTCCGGCCCAAAATAAGTAATCTGTCCAAATCCGTTTAAGACAAGTCTGCCTTATATTTAAATATCTCTAAGTCTTAACTCTTATCTAAATTCAAACAATTTGTTCAAAATATTACCTATTGCTCTAGGTCTTACCTTTTTGCTATCCTATACTTATTTCTTTGGGACTCTCTGTGTCTGCTTAAACAGACTTTAAAAGGAAGGGGTCCCACTGTCCTTACAAATCTTCTGCCCCTATTCAACCACCCTGGTTAAAAGGTGTCAGTTTTCAAGGTCTATTTACTTCTGCCAATGCATTCAATGCAGTAACTTCTTCCATCAAAAACCTCCTTGTTATTGTCTTGCTTGCGCAAAATCTTCTCTGAATCGGAAGTTTCTTTCCTCTCTTCACCAAAGCAAATCCTGACCGGATCTTGGCGACGGTGATCGTTCGACATTGTGCGCAAGATTCTCCATCAAGTTCAGTAAGTTCCTTAGAACTTCTCTTTGTCTCTTCATATCTCAAACCCTAGACCTAGTGTTTAGACTTAGTTCTTTCTTTTAGGTCTGCATTCTTCGTGAAGAGAGTGCGGTCTGAGTTTGTGCTTGAGATGAATGAGGTCTAAGAATCCGGATAAAAGGGTCGATTGGAAAGATTATTGATAAAGTTAAGAGTAAAAGCAAAGAAGATCTAGTTCATCTTACGAAACAAATATGCTGAACAACCTCAAGGACCGGTTCTCATCCACGATGTTCATAAAGTCGCTAGACCAAACCAAAAATAGTGACCTCTCATCCAAGAAAAGGAAAGCGGATAGTTGACTCGAGTCATCCTCGAGGATAATCCCTATGAACCCGACGGTGAATCATCCTCGTAAAGCACGGGCCGATATCCGAGATTGATATTCTTAGTAGTGAAGAATTGGGAAAACTTAGTTCTAAGAAGTTAAGAGCCGTTCGTTTGGTCGGTGAAAAGGTGCGGTTCCCCGAGTCAAGGCGGTCGAGGTGAAAATTTTGTGTCCCTTTTACACAAAAATATTTACAATGCCTATCTGAACAGAAGAGATGGAAAAGGAAAGCTGATTTCTGCTCTGTCAAATCACCAATATATAGATTGGGATCAAGTGAACAATATTATTGGATTATCTGGTATATGATTGCATAAACTCCACTCCTGGACTAGTAGGAATCATGTCAAATAAAACAATTCCATGGAGTGTTTCCAGGACTCTAGAGTTTTATGCTTCTCTACTAGTGAACAAACAAAGGAAATATATCATGTTCAATATGAATGGAAAAATAAGGAAAATCAGATCATCCCAGTTTGAATCAGCAATAGGAGCTTTTAGTCCTCAGGCAATTAGGACAAGGATCTTTGAAAAGATGTATCGACATCAAAGGTGGAGACAAAGTGGGGACATGCCAGATTTACAAGTATCAGGGCATATATACCAAGATACCTCAAGTAAGAATTTTAATCCAAATAGGGTGTCACATGCATCGGAAGAAGCCAAGGTTCTGCTCTTAATCTTAAGACACTCTATATATCCCAAGTCTGGATATAAAGAAGGAATCACCTCAGTTTTAGCATGGTTGCTACACCTGATTCTGTCAAGACAACCTATAGATCTAGCTGATTATTTCTTTGGACAGATGGAAGAAGCCATCTATAAAAATTCAGACTCTTTGCCTTTTGCCCGATTAATCACTGAGTCTTATTGGCTCAAGGCATTATTTCTCAAGATGATCTAAATAAAGAGTTCAAATGCTTCAGAAGAAATACGGTATGCATCAGACTCTTGGTCATAATCTAAGGATTTCAGGTTTCTTCAAAGAGGCGCGAAAATCAACCATTTGAGCAGAAGAAGAAAGTGAAGAAAGGGTTGAGGTGAGAATGAGTTTGTGAAATTGTGCTAGAAGTCTTTCCCAAGCACAACAAAGTAATTTTGGCATCATCCTATGAAAGCTATCATCAAGAGTATGAAAGTCATCATATATCCGATCGAGCGAAATGACAGAGAACCTAGTGTTCAAAAGGAAAAGGGAAGACTCTGAGCCAGCCCTCTCAAGAAGAAACTAAAGTCATTTATGGAAGTGAATCATGGAAAACAGATGGTGCTGCTACTCAAAAGCTTTCAAGCTCAGTTGATAGAGCCTTGGATGAAAAACATCAAATTCATCAACTTCAAGAAGCAGCTGCAGCAGCAAGGTTCATGGAAGCGCAGATTTGGCATCAGAGCAAATGAAAATGAAGGTGAGGGTCTAGTATTCCATCTGAAGTACCCCAACCATATGAACCTGTCTATCCTTCAACTTCAGCTCATCCGGAGTATGATCAAAGGGATACATTTCCTGGTTGGGAAAGCTTGTTTGACTATCAGTACCCCAAATCATCCTCTCCCAAGTGTGATGAGCAAGGACAAGACAACACTTTTCAAGCTCAAGAAAACACCTTTGAAACTCAGCCTTCCTGGTTTTCAAACTTTGAGCACCAATACTATGCCGATCAAAGGGGATTTCAAGCTAGATACATGGAAGATCGAATCTGACTCACGGGCATGAGGAAGAAATGAAATTCTTTAATGAAGCCATGTCAAGATTTGACCACCTAAGCAAAAATCAAGAAGATCTTAGACAAACATGTCCAATGATTGATACTACTCAAAATCTGATCAAGGACAGATTGTATGATATGAACCAGAAGATGGATGACCACTACAAGAAACTGAGAAATCAAGTGGAAGGTGCAAGAACATCTCACACAAGCAATCAGTTATGGATGAGACACCAATTAGATCATCTAACTGAGTTTACTGAAGATGCCCTGCTAGACTATGCTCGCCTAGCACATGATGTCACATATGATGTGGGCGACGTCCTTGCTGAGACTCGCAATATGAGTGATTCTTTGGACCAGATTCAGTCAGATCTTCAACTGTTGGTTATCTAGCCAGGAGACCCAGACTATCCAAGTTGGCATGATCGAGCTATGTCTCAAGGGCCAGAAAATCCAAGACAAGAAGATACTGATGAACAACCTACCTCTTCACCAAAGCAAAGCAAAGCTCAGGGCCAGCTCAAACGACTCTTTTCAAGGCGAAAGTAGGGACCCTTTTTGGCTATTGATGCCAAAGGGGAGAAAAAACCTTAGCTAAAAACCCTCGTTTTTATCTAGAAGCTAGCCTGGCTTTTATATTTCTATTTTGGATATTTGTTCTAAGGATTAATTGTTCTATGCTATGTGTATGGTGAATGGTGTTATTTTTCTCAACTGTTTAGATAATATGCTCAGATTCTCTATCTTAATATGAATGTTTCATTAAGGGGGAGCAAATTCACTATCTATTTCTGTTGTCAGTATATTCAGCTAACTCTGTTTTGCAGAATAAATAAGATATTACTAACTAAAAGGTATGTTGTCATCAATTATCAAAAAGGGGGAGATTGATAGCATCTAGGCACCCCTCAAATTTATTTTTTATATTATTATGATTTTGGTATTGATGACTAAGTTAGTAATATTCAAAGCCTGAAGAAAGTGAGTGGAGCGTATGATGAAATAAGTGGGACAACAAGATTAAGGCCTTTAGTTTATAGTTTATGGTGAAGGTGTTTTGTCTTTGTATAGTTGTTCAAAGAGGGACTTAGCATAAGGAAATAGTTTGATAGGCAAAAGCAAAACCAGATCACTTGGAGCAAAAGACACTCAATCTATATCTTTTCAAACTATATCTTCCAGTTCAAACGGACCATATCTTTACCTATCTACATTCTTGATTCGTTGCAAACCTTGAATCTATTCTTTGTCAAAACTTCCTTTGTACATCCGCTCTTCAGATTAGAATTTACTCGCTTTGATATTCACATATTCTTGAACAAACTTTCCCGAGAAAAATATCTTAGTCGAAACACGCCTATGTATGACGGACCAAAAATTTGGTCAAGCATACATCAATTCTCGCTTCTCGATGATCGGACCAAAGATGTCTTAGGTTTCCTATCCTCAGCAGACCAAAAATTTGGTCCGGTATCCCTTTCGGTATATAAGTTTTGGCCGGACTAAATCTTTGATGTTCCTTTTCGATCGAAACCTAAAATAAGTTTTTACTCAGGAAACAGACAAAACTTTTATGCTTAATTTCTTTTAAGTCCGTTGCTAGATTGAAAAGCCAGTATTTTTTTATCTATAATTGAAAAAGGTTCTTGGCTCAAATCTTCTCTAAAGTCCATTCATTACGGACCAAAAAAATTTGGTCCAATGTACATGTGTCTTCTCACCAGAACAAATCTTGAGTGAAGACCATGCATTATGGACCAAAAATTTGGTCCGAAATACATATGTCTTCTCGCCAGAACCTATCTTCTCTTAAGTCCATGCATTACGGACCAAAAATTTGGTCCGAAGTACATGTGTCTATTTGCCTGGCAAATCTGTGGCTTCATCCATGTATGACGGACCAAAATTTTGGTCCGGCGTACATAAGTCTCTATGTCTAAGCAAAATCTTTTGAAAGTCATGTAACGGACCAAACCTCTTAGTCGATACTCATATATATCTCTCGGTTGTATGCGGACCATCTTCTTGATCAACCCATGTCTCGCGGACCAAAATATTTGGTCCGTCGTGAACTCGGAAATTTTGTCAGCATACACATACCCAGATCGCTAAGCACTGATACATAGTCCGTTGTACGTGTGTTTTTCTGTTGTTTCTGACATCTGACACGTCCAATGGCTACTGTAGGAGGTGTAACGGCTATATTCACTCAAAATGGCTATATAAGCATTTCCTAAGCCATCTACCTCATATATACATGAACTCCTTACATTTTGGCATTGATATATAGCTCTCATTCTCAAAAAGGAGTCTGTGCTTCATTTCTACACAAAAATCTTCATACATCCCTAAATGTGTAAGCTCCAAGTCAATGTCTAGTTTTGTGATTTGCATAGTGAACCAAGAGTCAGAACTTGTGCAAGGTTTATTACTCTTGAAGATTGGTGATCCTAGACAGCTTGGAGGAAGTAAAACAGTGTGACCTGTCTAAAGGTGTTTGTGGAAGGCAACCGTGTTTGTGAGAGGTTTGGAACTCACCTCACTGGAGAAGTGAAAGAGTTACCTGAGTGAACACCAGAGCTACTGCGACTAGCTTTGGAGAAGCTGAACTTCGGAAGAAGTGCTTCAACGTGGATTAGGAGTGCGTCTCTGAACCACGGGATAAAATCGTTGTCTCTCCAGTATCATTTCTTTTATCGCTTTCGCTGTATTTACTCGTTGCTTGGATTCTGCTTTACTCTTGCTATAAGCGAGTAAACTAAAATTGCCAAAATTTGTAAAATTGCCTATTCACCCCCTCTAGACCATATCGATCCTTCATGGTAGCATCGCCCCCCGACGCTACCGGCCTGAGGGTGGTAGCACTATACAGAGGGTGGTAGCACCGGCCCTCAGGACGGTTTGATTTTTCTAGAGAAGGTTGTTTTGTGGAATTGTTGTAGGGCGGTGCTACCGGCCCTAGGAGCGGTAGTACCGGCCTTTATAAGCGAGAATGCATTTAAATTTGTGATTTTGCAGTATAATTGCATATCTTTTTGGACGTTGCTTTGTGATGGGTTTTCTTGTCTTTGATGGTCACAGGACGACTGTGCTAGATCATGGTGAGGCGGAGGATGACCGAGACTAGGCGAGGTGCGCTGGAGGTCCAAATGGTTGAGGATCACCGAAGATGATCGGAGACGGAGTGGTTGCAAACCTAGAAGACAAGGAATGGATAAGATGCTAATTTGAAGCTACTCGGATCAAGGAAGGTTGTTGGATCGTGATCTAGGTGATAGAGTAGTAGGTCTAGTTAGTATGCTTTGAAAAGCGTGAAAAACCCATTATGTGTGTAGGTTTCGGGTTAGCCCATATATGAGTGAGTGAGTGAGTCAATCCAAACCCTTGATGGTGTTCCCTAGGGTTGAAGGAACTCATCAAAGAGTGGAGGATGGCTAAGAGTAGTATAAATAGAGGGGTAGGGGTTGCTCTCCCCTCTTGAAGGTTTTAGAGATTCTTGTTCTCCTTTGAGCTTTGCTCACTTTGTTGTGTGGTTTTGTAAACCTCCTTTCTAGAAATGAAAGTTTAATTCCTTAAGTCTGAATTTATTTTATGCATTTACATTATACTTTAAATTCAGTCTTTAAATTCCACTATTTACATTCTTGCAATTTACTTTCCGCACATTTGAATTTTCCTCCCCTCCTAAATGCTTGTGGATTTTGTTTCAAGGATGTATAGTTGATGGATGAGTCTTCATTAGACCATATCTCAATCATCTAAGCAAATCTTGTGTGTCTTCCTTGCAAAAAACCGATCTTTTGCTCTTTAGAGGATCATTCTTGGAATTTGGTGTTCTTGACTTGTGCTCTTGCTTGCTTTGATGTGTGGGAGGCTATCTAAGATCATCCTGATCATCAAAACACCATGAGCAAGTCCAAGATCAAGTTTTGGGTTTTGTTCTCACTTGGTGCATTCTTCCTTCGACTCAAAAAAGGTCAGAACTTTGACATCAATCTTGTGAATTGAAGGTTGGAATAGGTTCTTGACCTCCATACGAAGGTGCACACCAAGTTTCATGAGTTTTGCATGAGCCGATCAAAAGTTGCATCATTTTTGCTTTTGAGTTCGTGTTGAGTTCTTTGCTGATTTTTGAGGAGTGGTGCTACCGCCCCCAGAGTGGTGCTACCGACCTCCAGTGCTACCGGACCCCAGTGGTAGCACCGATCATGCAGGGCTAATTACTCCCTCTTGTTTGTTTTTGGTTGTTTCTTTTGTGGGCTTAGTTGGAGTGTCTTGAGTGGGGGAAATTTTTTAATTTGGAATCATTCACCCCTCTCTGATCGCCATCTCGGTCCTTCAGCTTTTAAAGCCTTATTGTATAAATTGCTCCCGCTAAGTTTATTTGTAACTTTGTGTATGGATGTGATGGCAATGTTATAATTGTGCGTACTAGCTACTGATGGTGGGACTAGTACTGTATGCACAAGATACCTTCTCGGTATTCTTACTCCGTAAGGGAGGGTCTCGACAGCGTTGGTATCAGAGCCATATTGTTGGTAGG
This sequence comes from Otatea glauca, assembly GCA_036346275.1. Classification (NCBI taxonomy): domain Eukaryota; kingdom Viridiplantae; phylum Streptophyta; class Magnoliopsida; order Poales; family Poaceae; genus Otatea; species Otatea glauca. The sequence goes on from JAYEVK010000261.1 coordinate 52,511, forward strand.
ATAAACCATACATAGAATTGCCATTAGCATAAGAATGGAGACTTAAAGCTATATTTTCTAAAAGGAAACACTTGAAATATATAATTAATGCTATTCACCTCTCATTTGTGGGAGAGTTTGCACAGTCTTTTGGGAACTAAGCTGATTTTCATTATAGCTTACCATCCTCAAACAGATGGGCGAACCAAAAGAACAAATCAAATACTAGAAGACAAGTTGAGCTTGTGTGCTATCATATAGCCACTACTACACCGAAGGCTATTACAAACGGTTAGAAAATGTCACAGTCATCCATAAAGTAACAACTCACAGTCCTCCATGAATGTGAGTATCGTATCATCTCAATGCCAATCCCTGGCATAACATATCAACTTTTCTCTGCCAATCCCTAGCATAAAATAATAACTTTCCAAACAATATTTTCCATTCCTTCATTTTGGAAAATATCAGAACTTCTAACTATATGATGAATTTACCAATTGCCCATGATCATGGGTGCGGTCTTTTCGAAAAGATTTATACTCTATAGAGTGTACAATTTTACCCACAAGACATGATCATCTCTTTTTGCCTCTTTCTACACGCTTCCTTTGGTGTATGACTAGGTGATCATGACATAACTGTTATATTGCGTAGACTTAACTTTGCACCAACCGATGATGACAAACCCATACTATGATAGCAGAAGATATTTGTACAATCGCTATACAACAAATGGATATACACTTCATTGTCCCACTTCTCCCCATAGTATGGCATACACCATTGTATCGGCAGACATTATTCTCAATACCTCAGTGAGGGCACCCATTCGAGCAATCCATCCCAGAAAGCCCATACTACTCCAGCCTTCCGATGTGCAAAGCTAAATCTAAGTAACTTAATATGTTAAGGCCGTCCCATATCAGCAGTTGTGGTTGCACTAATTTCTTGGCCTGGTAACAACACAATAGTCCGGCCCATAACCGACCGGAGCGACAAATCTCCTCCTATGTACGTGCAAGTCACATGCACATTCGGCTAATGCCAATAATTGCCTGTGTCAAATCATAATTTTATTTTCCATTTTTACCAAAATATCAATATTCTTTAGTCATATCCAACCTTTGTAAATTCTCAAAAACAATATGACCAATTATTTCATGTTTCTAATCTAATACTAAAGCATGGCTAAGCATGATTATTATATAATCGCATATACCCATGTTGACATTATGTATTATCTAGCCTTATTCTAGGGTTTTCAAGGTTCAAATGTCAATATTTATTAAAGAAGTTCTGTGAAATACCAGGATATATCTACCAATACCATAGTATAACAGATTTACTAAAATTACACTCATACATAACAGTTTTGACAAAAACAACATAAATTAATTTAAATCATGGGACCAACATGGTCAAAGGAGGTGCTTTCCTTACTTTTGTTGGTTCAGAAATCAACTCGGGATCGAGGTTGATAATATTAGCCTTGCGAACATTAATATCCACACGTGATTATCGTATAGCAACAATAAGAGGCAAAAAGAAGTCAAATAATACCTAATTCAAAAATAACTTCAAATAAAGGTTCTGGTGATAAAAACATTTTTAATACTGATTTCTTACTATTTAAATTCTTTTGTTTGTGTCATGGATTTTAGGGTTCATATTATACAAGGTTAAGCTTTTAATAGGATTCAGATACAAAGCAAGTTTATATAGAACTATTTTTGCAGCATTTGATGGTCTTGATCCTAGGAATGTGTTGAAACTACTCCTATAGGATCTAACATTTATTTGTGACATTTTATTTATATTGTTTGTTTATATTTTGAATCCTTAAGTGTTTATTACATAAAATCATGTTTCAATTAGTGGGTGGGTTGAGTGCTAACTGTCGGGACCGGATTTCCGAATCCGAACCCTCTGTGTATAACCTGTGCTAGTCCAGGAAAAGCTAGCACACACAGTGGAAACAGTGATGACAACGCATCCATATCACGAAACAAATAATATTAATTAAGCAAAAAAGTATTAGCCTTATGGCCAATTATTACAAATAAGCAGCATCACAGCTTGAGTTCAATAAGAAACAGCGGAAACGAAATAACAAAAGCAGGAGAAGCCCATCCATTTGCCCAACAAGCAATCGACTGGGGTACGCGTTCTAGCATTCCGGATCACCTTCGTCGTAACCACAAGCGTAGAAATCGTAGTCACCTTCAGCTTCTGCGAACTCTTCTGTGGAAGGTTGGGGATGTTGCAAGGGTGAGCACAAAACGTACTCCGCAAGTCTTGGAAACATAATGCATGTTAACTATATGCAAGGCTAAACAATTGAAGGCATAATATGGCTCTTTTAGCATAAAGCAAAGTTTAACTGTAAATACCAATAGTAATTTTATAAAGCATCATTTGATCGAAATGTAATTGAATTTGATATGACAATTAAAGCAGGCTCCATCTACCTGACTGGCTCCATTTACCAAACCATAACCCGAGAGTTCCATCTGCTAATGGATTCCCAAAACCACCATTTTCCTTTAAAGCAAAACCATAAGATCTACAATGTGCAAGCGTACCTCGCCTGCCCTTGACCGTGGGCACGGCTACTTAAGTAGTTTTAACTCTGCAGAGTGTGTACACTTTACCCACAAGACATGATCAACTCTTGTTGCCAAGCTATCAACACACTTCCTTTGGTGTGCCGGCAGAGAGATCATCACAAGGCCTTTACAATGCACAACCCCACTATTAACCTCGCCCGCTAAGGTTTCACCGCTGTTAGGATTCTAGCTGCCCAGTACAGAAGCCCCCTCTTGCGTCTGCCAACATCTGGCACTCACCAACTGGTGAAGCTAATAATGAGACGCAAAAATTATTTAGCCAGGTCGTACCCATATAGACTTGTGGTTGTACGGTAGTGCTCGGTCCGTGGTAACACACGCTTCGATCCTAAATTGACTAGGGCGGAACATTCACATACCAAGGTCTTGTGCTTTCTGCACACACCAAACATCCATCCGCCCCGTTCTAAACCATTTCCACTTTATTTTACTTAAATCAAAGCAGCAACACCAATTGCCGCAATTTCACAAATAAGTTTAAACAATATTTGAAATGATTCCCATAATGGCACCATACCGAAACGCTTAAGCTGGACTAAGCAATTCTACCGTTCCATGCTAATCTATTGGATATCACAAAATAAAATAGCTAGTATATATCATCTAGGGTGTCAAAGGTTCGACATGATCAATACCAATGAGGGTACAACAAGCTGGAATTTAACTAAAACTTAAGACTACATTTAAAGTACTTTGCATAAAAGTAAGCATGCATAATTCAAAAACAACATCAATATATTCAAGGAAGACTTGCCTTCGATGCTTCCTGCTGGATCTACCTCTGACTGTTGATTCGCTTGAGCTTCGGCTGCGTCGTCTATACGCGAAACGAGGCAAATAAATAAAATAAATTCAAACAAAATTCAAAATTTGAAAATAATGGTACTGGAAGATAGATCTTGAATTTAGATGAATTTAGAAATTTGAATCACTGGAATCGGAGCTAAAACGAAGGAGAATGGGCTCCTGGAAGATTCCCAGATCAGAAATTCAGAAAAGATCAAAGAGGCTGACACGTGGCGCTCTGCGATTGGCTGGAATTTCTGGATTTTCCGAAAAATCAGAAAAAGAAACGAAATACCGACTGACACGTGGGGCCCACGCGTCAGCGACTCGGCTCACGGTGGACTGCGTCCACCGAGCGGCTTGGAGGATGACGCGGCAGACCGACCGACGTGGCGCTGACGCAGCGGGTTAGGGCAGACGTGGCAGCCGACGTGGCACTGATGCGGCCGCCACGCGGCGGTGACGGACGCGGCGCGGAGCGAGGCGGGCCGACCGGGCGAAGGCGAGGCGACGTGGCGCCGAGGTGGTGGCTACGCTGGCGAGACGCGGCTACGACGAGCGCGCCATGGGCATGGGCGGCGAGGAGGCGGAGCGGCTCGGCGGCGGCGCGAACTCGCCGGAGCCGAAGATGATGGCGTGGCTTTGCGCAAAAACGCGATGAGACGCGAACGGATCTGGGGCAAAAGGAAAAGGGCGTCGCGGCGAACTCGACGCGACCAAAAGCGGCGGTGGAGGCTCACCGTGGGCGAAGAACGGCGGCGGCAAAGAGCTCGGGATGGCGGAGAACTTCGACGAGCTCGGGATGGCGGAGAACTTCGATGAGCTCGCGCGCGAAGACGGCGGCGTCTCGGGCAGCAAGGATTAGGTCAAATGGGGCGACGCGGAGCGGGGAACCTTGGGCGGGGGTCCTCGGGGCTTTAAATAGCCTCAGGAGGCGGGCGGCACGGACGCCGAAATTGTGGCGGGCGCGGCGGCGACGCGGTTAGGGTTAGGGTTTTCGGTGGAGGCGGCGGCGACGCGGGGCGACGTGGCTGCATTGCGGTCGTCCGCGCGGCACGGATCTGACGGCGAACTCGACGCGGGCTGGCGGGCTGGCTTTGCGCGGGCGACGGGCCGAACGGGGAGGAGCTGGACCGGACCGAGTGGGGAATAGGAACGGGCCACGGAAGTATTCGTCCCGCAGAGGGTTTTGGAAATAAAAACCTTTTTCGAATTAAGGAAATTCCAGAAATTCAAATAAATAGCAAATAAATTCAGAAAAATCTCCAAAAATACAGAAAAATTCCTTGAGGCATAATAAACCCAACTAAAACTGAAAATCTTTTGTTTGATGGATAGATTAGCCAATTTAAATCCTTTCATAAATATAAAATTCAAATTAAGTTTTGATTAATCTTGGAAAAATGCAAATGGTTCATTTTCAAATTCAAACATTCCAAAATTCCAATTTTGGGATGTTACACTAACTTATGTCTAAACTTAATGGTTTCCATAGTATTGGGCGCTCTAGTCCTATAACTAGTTTTTCATGTATTAACATCTATTTGTAAAGTTTACCTATACTTTAACATTTGTGCATGGAAGGCAAAGCTATTAGGATCTTGATTCAAACTATGTTGAACATTAAATATTTTTGCAGGATTAGATGATTTGGACCTGTTGAGTATTTAAATCGATCCTACATGCAATATCATTTATTTGTGACATTTTATTTATATTCTTTTATTATGTGTATTAAAACAATGTTATGTATAAACTTGATGAAATATTAGTCAAATATTAAATATCTTTGCATAAACAAGGTTATTATGGTCCTACTAAGGCATATGAATTGGTTTCATCAAAATTTGAATTTATATGCACAAGTTATAATTATTTGAATTTCTAATGCATTGGAAAATAACCTATTTGCATTTTAAATCAAACTAGGTTCAAGTCTAAATATTTTTGTAGGAATAGATTGCTTATGGTATCAAGAGTATATGGAAATTTATTTCATTATTTTAGGAGTTATGGTTTACATGTTCCAAATAGCGACAATATTATGTTTTATAAATATTAAATTACAAATATTTTAAACAGAGGTATAAAATTAAATATTTTTACATATTCTGAAAGTTTAGGATTTTATATGAATTTATAATTTTATTTCACTAGATTTGGATTTAAAATGCAAAAGTTGTAAGCATATAAATGCGCACTCTGTTGGAAATTTGACTAAATAAAGAAATACGTTTTCTATACAGGAAAGTAGTTTTGTATTTATTTGAATTTTTTTGGCTTTTCTTTGATTTTACATGGCCACTAACATGTCTGGGCCACCTATCGGTGAGCCAGAACAGAGAAGGTGGGAGCGGGAGTCACCAGCGGCGATGGGAAGTCAGAATTAGTAGAGCGGTGGCTCAGAGAGCTAGAGGGAAGCTAGGGCAGGCTTGTGGTACTCTCGGTGGGGTTCAACACTCACTAAGGAAGGCCAATGGTGATGACTAGTGGCAGAGTGGTGGTCGACTAGTCGGAGAGGAAGGAGGCATGCTGCTTAAGCCTAGGGAGGAGAGGGGAAAGCATCTACATGCTCAGGAAAGTCCATTGTTCCTATTTACCTTGGCAGAGATTGGTCGAGCAACGCTGCTAGCAGATGTCGGCTTTGGGGAAGAAGGGTTCAGGGGTGGTGAGGTTTTCGATGATGGAAACTGCAATCAAAGATGGTGATGGGTTTTAGTAACCAAGACACTATTGACCGATTTAATTGGCATTCCACTCACTGAATTGCACAATTGAGTTCTTGACTCGAGCTTCAACTTTCAGCGGCTATGTCGGAATTGAATGGCAATTGGGTGATACTACGAGCAGTAAGAGGTGGAGAAGGTTCCTAGGGTTAGGCAAAGCCTCGGTGACCCTTATATAGGCGAGTAAGGTGGTATCAATAGGGTATGAAATCGTGGGTCCATTTGCTGCTGGGGATAGAGGGGATAGAGTGGCACGTTGTTCTCAGGAGAAAAGGTGGGTGTAGGGTATGGTGAAGATGTTGTCATGGCAGGGTATGGCGCGAGGGTTTGGCTGTGTCTGGAGCTGGAGGTCGGCATCGTCGTGCTGTGGCAGGTTCGAACCTGAAGTTTTGTGGGCACCTGGAAATATTAATCGAACCTCACTCGTGCATTGGACTAGAGGTGAGACCTATACTCCACTTAAGTGTATGCTCACTGCCACCAATAGTCCTGTGTACGGAGTATTAACCAGATGGCCCTTACCCAAACAAATATGAGCCACCTGATTGCACCGTACACACTTATGCAACCAAGAGAGTTTCGATTCTTTTCTGAATAACCATATTGGGATTGAAACCAACCCTGCTGAGCGTGGCTCATGCTGGCCGCCTCAAAATGTTAGTATTGCCCACACTCACCGAGGGGTGTGTCGCAATAGATAAGGAACAACGGTCGCACATGTGCACGCACCAGACGGTTGAGGACAATTCCTGGTACCTGGATATGTGGCCGGTGCTAGTTCCTAAGATCAACGCCTAGTACCCACATATCCCGCATCTGAGATGCATCATTGCACACACACATAGGTCTAGGCATTTGACATAGCATAAACGTAGACTTGAAAGCTATTACAACTACTTAATATTACAAGTATGCGGCCGACTGGCCAAATATTACACATGTAAGTAGATTGCAGTGGAAATTAAGCATTTAGCAAAAGTAGGACAGCGGTATGCCCATCCATAAAACCCAGAGGCAACCGACAAAGAAGAGCCCTAGTTCATCCATCCAAATAGTCGTCGGACGCTAATGCGAAGTACGAGCCATCGAGGATCTCTTTTGTACCTTCATCTATATAATGTGAATTAAGTAACGGTAAGTACACGTATGTACTCGCAAGACTTTGGTGTATGGAAATAAAATATATGCAAGGTTAGTCCAAAGTTATCAAGCCACTACACTAAGTTTCATTTTCAGCATAAAGCAGATTTTGTTTACAAGAGTGTAGTTCATCAAACGGTAACAGAATTGTAAAGAGCACTTGATATGAAAGTAATAACAAAGCTATACATGACATTACTTCCCTGAGTTTCTCGTGACCACGAGCATAGCTAATTAATTAGATTTTATTCTCTGCAGAGAGTGTACACTTTACCCACAAGACACATTCTAGCAATCATGTCAAGCCTAGCCTTACACCAGCCCGGTGATGACAAACCCTTGCTATGATCCTGGAAATCTGGACCTGCACACACTGTACTAATGATGGTTTATGCCCCATCGCGTGCTTTCCCCATAGAAAGGCATACACCGTTGTATTTGAATGCTTTAACCCCAACATCTCGGTGAAGGGAGCACCTACGAGCGACACCGTACCCCAGAGTGCCTTTACTACTTCGGCCTACCAAAATGGAAGGTTAAACTTTAGCTAATCTACTAAGCTAAGGCTATCCCATACTCGCACATGTGGTTGCACTTTTTCACATAGGTGATAGCATCAAGTTCGGTCCTTAACTCACCCAGGTGAGTATCTCCCCTGTCTACGCGCGAGGTCGCTCCTCACGCCTCAAGTTCAAATAGTAACTCGCCCACGTCTAAACCATAAGTTTTTAGGTTGGATTTTTATCAAAAATACACAAAGACCATAACTTGGCTCCGTACCTTTAGAAATTGCTCGAGTCTAAATAGTAATGTATCCCAACATTTAAAGACGTTCTAAGTATGCATGACTAACCTTATGCATGAGATATTTCACTAGCGACACCTATAGTGACATTACCTATTGTCTAACCCATAGTCTAAGGTTACAATTGGCCATAAACAAGTGCCAATGTAGCGGTGATGCATACAAATAGGAAATATCTACCGGCACCCACAACATAGCATGTTTAGAATGAACGTACACGCATGTATATAACATTTGATAAAATGACATGAACACTGTAAAATAGTGGGATCAACATGATGAAAGGAGGGTACTTGCCATGCTGATCATCGTCTGGTATATAATCTGGGTCATAGGTGAGGTCGTTGTTGACGGATTTTGAAACGTTAGCGTTTACGCGGTATACGACAAGAAGCACGGCAAATAGCAAACAACAATTTGTTAATAAGGGCAAAAATAAATTAGATGTAAAACCAAATTTAAATATGTTAAAAGAGTTAAGAATGTTTTTAGGGTTCTGTGGTTACAGTTTCATGCTTAACTGTCATTTTAGCTCATTGTTCCCATTTTGGTTCGTGTACTGTATACAGTTGTTAGGTGAAACTTTTGAGCTCATTCTATGACTCAACTCCGTGATTCTTATAGATATGTTGTTTTTAACTTTCGAATACGAGAGACTAAAATTATGTTTATATGTGTGATTATTTATGAATTCAAGAGGCTAAAATTATTTGGATTACTATTAGACTATTTAACTCCTACATGGCATAACATGCTTAAGTCCAGTAGTTCACCCTAAGTATCATTACTTATTTGAGTAATTTACTAATTTAAAGGTACATAGAAAATGATCATACTCAATTTAGAGCTGTTTTGCATATGTATTGATTATTTCAACATTCAGCATATTGAAACTATCTTTTGTTGTAGAATGGTCTAAAACAAGTTGAAACTCAAATCTTTTTGTATATTTTAGTTGTTGGTGACCTAAGGATTTTAAAAATTCTATAGGTCTTACTTCAAGTTACTAGGAATCCTTTTGGTACCATTTCCAATTCTAGTTTCTCGAAATCCTACACAATTCGCTGACTTGTTTCCAACGACATATTTACACTGTGGTTCTTTACGCATCAAAATGCGTGCCACCACGTTGGCTTTCCCGGGTGGTAGTGAATTCCACATTATAATCCTTGATTAACTCTAACCATCTTCTTTGCCTCATATTTAGGTCAGCTTGTGTGAAAATATACTTAAGGCTTTTATGATCGGTATATACTTCACATCTATTTCCGATGAGATGATGGCGCCATATTTTTAGTGCATGCACTCTGACTAATTCTAAATCATGAGTCGGATAGTTCTCCTCATGTGGTCTCAATTGCCTCGATGCATAGGCAATTACCTTCCTATTTTGCATCAACACGCATCCCAATCCTCGACGCGATGCATCACAATAAATGTCAAAGTCTTGGTGAGCGTCTGTAAAACTAATACAGTGCGATGTTAACCTCCTTTTCAATTCACGAAAACTCTTCTCACACTCGGTGTCCATAAAAATTTCTTTTCTTTTTCAACAATTGCGTGAGAGGTCTACTTAATCGTAGAGAATCCTTCAATGAATCGACGGTAATACCCGCCATTCCAAGGAAACTACGGTTTGGGTTACCGTCTTGGTACATTCCCAATGTAAAACCGTTTCCACTTTCTTTGGATCTCTGACAACTCCTTCTTTGTCATTATGTGTCCAAGAAATTCCACCTTATCTTTCGAAATCACATTTGCTAAATTTACGCAAACAACCGTTGTTCCCTCAACTTTTCAAGGACTAGCCTCAAGTGCTCGTGCGTCTTCTCTCGTCTTGGAATAGATAAGGATGTCATCTATGAATCTACGACGACGAACTTATCCAAGTTTTCCATAAAAACCTTATTCATTAAGTTCATGAAATATCTTTGGTGCATTTGTCGGACCAAAAGACATCATTTGTAAACTCGTAGTGTCCATATCTTGGCGAAAATGGTCTTGAATATCCTCGATCGGATCTTGGTGATGGTATCTGATCGAAGATCAATTTTGGAGAATACTCTGCTCCTCTCAAGCGGTCAAACAAATCATCGATCCTCGGTAGCGGATACTTATTCTTTATCGTCACATCATTGAGTGCACGATAGTCTATACACATCCTGAAACTTAGTCCTTCTTCTTAACGAATAAGGCAGTGCTCCCCATGGCGATGAACTAGGTCTTATAAATCCCTTTTCCAGGAGTTCTTCAATTTGCTTCTTCATTTCCACCAATTCCTCTGTGGACATCACGTAGGTCTCTTAGCTATTGGAGCTGTCCACGGAACTAGTTCTATCACGAACTCGATATCTCTATCTGGCGGCATTCGGGTAAATCTTACGGGAAAACATCCGGATATTCATTGACTATGGAGACTTCCTCTGTGGCGATCTTCATCTTTGTTGACCATCAATTGTCCATCTCGCATGGTTTCGCTTCAAACTCAATTTTCTTTCCATCAGGGCTCTCGTAGATATGACTCTTTTCCATGATCCAATCGCCTTGTGATCGGTTAACCAATCCATTCGTGATAACATCCAAGGTTTGGGTATTAAGGGCGATTAAGTTAGCTAGGAACTCAACTCCATTAATTATTATTCCTACCCAGAACATCCTACTTTAGATCGGAGTTACGATCCGAGGATTGGACTATGAGCACACATTTAAGATTCACTATTTCCATATCATTTTGAACAGCAAAATCTCGGAAATAAAAGAATGCTAAGCTCGGAATCAAATAAAGCGATGGTGATCTTGAGTTTACTAGGAACTTACCCGATTACAACGTCCGAGGCGTTACGGACTTCATCTGTTTGTGATGTGGTTGACTACGCCTCGTGCGGTTCCTTGGGATGGAGTCGGCTTTGTTGATGCCCAGCGGTTCATGATTAGTGCGGGAGTCCTTGCGGTGTGTTCCCCAAGTTAAAGCGAACCGGGTGACACCTCCTTCTTAGGGCGATTGTTGGCAAAATGCCCCATTTCATTGCAATGATAGCGCGTCTTGGTTTCATTCTATTCCTAACTCTTCATTGTGGGTGATCGGTCCACTGCAACCTCGCATTCAATCCCTTCATGAAGCGGGAGTTCATTTGTGTTGAACATTCGCAGCTGACTTGATTGGATATCTTGCATGGTTTGAACCATCGTGGTCATGAGTTGAGTCCGGCTGTCAAAAGGCTCCTGTGTTACGCATATCGACTGCGGTGGTTGAGGAATCGCTCTTCATTACGGTTGTCCGTCTGTTAGCTCCACTTCACTGGCTCCAACATTTCCACGAGTCCTCACCATACATTGCAAGCTTCCATGGTTAAGAAAAGAAGAAAGCATAGGCGAGTAAAAGAACTTATGTGGGGAAGCAGTGTAACTTAAATTATTTAGCCACTTTATTGATATAATATAAAGCAGTATGGTTGCTCACAAGTGCCTAAGGGCAATGCAACACATACGTGACACTCACAACCAAAAGTAAGTAAGCAAACATAGGAATCCATGACAACTCACACCTAAGGGTGACTGAAGCAAAGACGCGACTCGATATTCGAGTCTCGACACTACACTCTACTACACTCGATCACTCATCGAGCCAACCCGGCTGCGGCTTCCCCGGAGCGTACACCGGCGGGTGCTGCGGCATTGAGGCGAACTGGTCCTGGTGACCTACTGCGGCGGGTGCAAAAGACCCCATCGACTCTCTTTGGTCCCGGCTGCTCGCTTCCTGATCTGGCGCCTCTGCTCGGCTCCTCCGGATCTGGATCATGTAACTCAGGATCTGGTTGGGCTCGGGTCCATATAGAGCCATCTCCAACTCCCGGATCTTACGTATGGCATGAGCTAAGTTCTCCGGTGTTGGGTTCTTGCCTCTATAACCTCGTCGCGGGTCCTCTGCGGCTCTCGGGTATCTCGCCCAAAGCGTCCTCTGGCGATGACGTATCTCGCCAGTGGGTGATCGTAGCGTCCTCCTCCACGAGCTCCATCTGTTGTATCGGTATCGCGACGCGGATGGTGGCGGAAGACGGTGCCCTCTAACTCGCGGAGTAAGTGCGGGCAATTTGCCGCATCGCTCGACGCGACGTCTCCGAATCCGGCCTCGAAAGAAGACCTCCTGGCGGTGATGTAGATAGGACGACTCGCCCTCGTCCTCTCCGAGCATACATCTGTGATCTTGGCGCCCCAGGCGATGTCAAGTCTGCCTGCACTGCACCGAAGTCCCTCGATGCGATGGTCGGTCAAAACCTCCAAGCAAGCGCATCATACGCCATAACTCCATGGCGTATCCTCCTAAGCGCTCTCCATAGGTATGGATCATCCTCATCCGCCAAAACAAACCTTGTTTAAATTAAATAGAGAATAATAAAAATTCAGCATAGGTATGAATAAGGAGAAGAGATAAGTCGAGATTTCTTTGACATTCTTGCTCAAGTTGATTAGGTCTTTAGAAAATAGTTTTCACCCTCCTAGGCACAACCAAACTAAGGTCAAGGCCTACGATCCACTGCTCTGATACCACCTCTGTCGGACCCGAATCGCAAATCCGGACCCTCTGTGTATTCATGCGATCCGAGGATCACGCTAGCACACACATCATCTGAGGTTGCACATCACAGACATTCACAAGGATATAAGAATAAATAGTGCAAACATGTATATAAAGCGAGTTGTACAACCTTATGGTCTCCTTACAGATAAGTCGACCACGCAGGCTTACATTATTCAAAACAAAGAAATAGCGGTGGAACATAAAAAGTCGTGTAAGCATCCATCTTGCCACAGAGCAACCGATTGGGCTTGCCCCTAGTTGCTCGTGTCCTCGGCGTACTCCTCCTCCCATCTTGGTGTAGTCTCCTCCATCGATGTTGGGGTTGATAAGCAAGGTGGGGTGAGTACACAAGGCACTCAACAAGTAATGCATGAATGCAACACTATTACTATATGCAAAGCTTATTCCAATGGATTGGCTTAATTGATCCTTTTGCATCAAGCGGCATTTTTAAACTAGTATCTTGTTTAGATTAAAGCAAAGGAAACAGATATAAGTAATACTAATTTCAAATGGTTTTTCTTGAAGATTCTCACACCTGACCTTATTAGTTCATTTCCAACAACGGCACACACCACCCTTCCATGTTTTGTTTATGAAAACTACCCTTGTTGTAATCCCGAGCAATGCTCAATACCGTGAGCACGGCTATTCGAATAGTTTTGACACTCTGCAGAGGTTGTACACTTTACCCACAAGATACACCGCTCACCACACGGTGATTGTCGCAACAAAGCTTTTCAGAACTTCTACCTTAACCAAAGAACCTCTCGGTATTGCCTTTACTATCACTTCCCTCACAGAGCCAAGTATAGGACCGGCCAATCACCGTTGGATGGGCACCAAGCCGTAGCACGTACGCTCCCCATACAGATACACCTCGTGTCTGTCACCCCGAGGTATCGGAGGAAAGATATCGAACCCTAGTCAACTAGGTTACATCCCATGTCGACATGTGGTTGTACGGGTGACTCAGATCAAAGGCTTGCAAGGTGAAGTCCTTAAGCGACCAAGGCAAGACTTTCAACACTCAACAGTGGCACACGACCCAATGTAGCACAGACTCACATCACTCAACAACCCAATGCCACAGGCCCACAGCACCTGACCTCTTGCCACTTGCCCCATCTAAATCATTTTCCACCCAGTTGATTATTGTGCAACACATGCCGCCAATAACTCAATATCGATGCGAACCACACAGTTCTTTGTACCTCAATCTCAACATGTGGCATCATCACACCACTTTTCAAAATACATTCAATATGTCTTTAATCAATATTGTAGCATTTTTCCGAAAGATCATTCATGATTCGTTGCAAGGCTAAGCATCTACTCACGGTCTAGCCTCCGTGTTGGCACAATATTAACATCCAACTAATATAATCGAACTTAGGGTGACAATGATCTAGGCATACAATTAATAATTCAAGGTGGCATAACAAAATGGGTTGATTAACTACATTATCCCAAATTAATTTAAATTCATTTTAAATAATTAGCATGCATAGTTTCAAAGCATAAATTACATTTTAAAATCTGGGATCAAAATGATCAAAGCATCACTTGCCTTCAAAGAGTTGCTGGTCGTGTTCCGAAGCTTGGTCTTGAGCGAATTCTTCCTCGAAACTTCCGGCAAATTTACGCTCACGCTGTACAAACAAAGCATACAATAAATAGCCAATACAGAAGACTATATGTCCTCAAGAATTCAAATAAAATTCACCAATAAATAGCTCACAATTTTATGAATTTTTAGAAATTTGAATCACCCAAATCCGAGTTAAAATGCAAAAGTTATAGTCATTTGAAGTTTGAATAAAATCAAAATACGAAATTAAGAAAATCCGATTTTTCTGAATTATTTTTATACTTGAAATTCACATTTATGACGTCAGCATGCCTCATGATGACGTCAGCACCAAATAATTTCCGGCCAAAATATTTTATATATGAAAATATTTATGGCGTCGGCGATAGCGTCCAAGACGACACGCGGCACGCCGGAGGCCGCCACGTCGCTCGGGTCTATGGACCGAGTCTACGGGTTGGCTCGGTCTCACCGTGGGCTTGGTTCACGAGCAGTCTGACCCGCCACGCGGCAAAATCCGCACCGTTCGCTAAAACCGACGGCCGATCCTCACGCCGCACCGCAATAAGACCGAGATCGTGCGACCGCGTCGCGCGATCCGGTGGTCGGCCTAAATCCAACGGTTGGATTCCGACCGACGCGGCGACGCCGATTCCCGCCGACGCCACGCGTCGCGCATCGAGCGGTGCCCTCGGATCTAACGGCCGGACCACACCGCCCGCTGCGACGCCTCGGTTTACTCGTAGCCACGCGGCACGATCGCGTGGGGCGCTACCAAAGCGGCGGATCGGTCTGCCGCTGGTCAAACGCCCACGCGTCAAGACGCGATTTGGCGAGGGTGCGGTGCCATCTCCGCGCGCTCGTTCAAATCTGAGCAGCGCGCAGATCCTTAGGGCAAAACCAGATCCAATCTCTACCGCTCGGATCTAATCCAGCGGTCCACGGTACGGAGTCAGCGCATCGCTCATGGTGCGGCGTGGTTCAATCCCACGCGTCCACTATCGATCCAGCGGTTAAGACAAAACATATCGCAGACATTAGATCTAATCCAAGCCGTTCGTTCTAGATCTAGCAGTTACGATTCAATCTAAACATCTACAGAGATGGAGGCTACGTGGACTCACGTAATCGAGCGATGCAAATCGGACGGTCGGCGTGATTCGACGAGGTTGACGGCGCGCGAAGCGGTTAAGGTTGCCGAGCTGGGAAGATGACCTCGGCGGCGGCGGCGGGCTTCTCCGCGAAGAAGTGGTCCACTCGGCGCGCCTTGCTTGGTGAACTTCGGAACGGGCGAGCACGGCGGAAAGCGGACGGACGGCGACGAGAGGAAGCAAAAACAACGGCGCACAAGGACGCAACTACTGCGAGCTCGCTCAGCGCTAGAGAGGGTCTCGGCGTGCGGCGAGGAGTCAAAAGACGCAGCGAAAGGAGCTCACGGACGCGCTACTCGGTGCTTAAAGGGGCCTCGACGTGCGCGCTTACAAAGCGAAACGAAACGGAACGGCCGGCGCATTAGCTCCGGTGATCTCGCGAAGACGACCGACGTGGCGCAATCCCGCGCGTCGTCGCGGCGACGATCCGAAGGCTCACGCGGCGGGCGACGTGGCACACGCATGCGAGCGTGCGATCCGGATCGAACGGCTTGGTCGGCGGCGCTAGGGTTTCGGCCGGATGGGCGGCGAGCGCAGACAAGAATGGGCTCGCCCATCACATTCATAGCCACTTTAAAACCTTTTTCAATAAAAATAATTCTAGAAATTCACTTAAATCATTTGGGGCTTTTAAAATAGCAGAAAAATTCTAGAAAAATTCCAGAAAATACTTTGAGATATTTGGAACTCAAATAAAATATTTTCAATAAAACTTTGCTAGAACTTTTCCATTATTTAATTGTTTTCAAGGAAGGCTAGTTTTGAGTAATTCCAAATAAATTTCAATAAATTCCCAAAAATTCACAAAAATCAAAAATACTCTCAAAATTTAAATTAGAGCAAAAATTAGGGTGTTACAATTTGCAAGAAATCTACTATATAGCACATTTGAAGCCCTTACTTTTCTTCTAAACTTTATATTTTCCCAGTGACTACTTCATGAATCTAGAACCTTGTTTCACTGAATTTGAAGTTCATTTACACAAGTTACAAACATTTGAATTTTGCATGTATTGGAATTTGTCTATTTATACGTTTGATGCATACTAAGTCAAAATCTAAATATTTTTATATATTTCGAGAGCTTGTGATCTCAGGAACTTGGTAAAATTAGTTCCATCATTTTTAGGCTTGTTTTGTGAAAATTTTGTATTATGCATATTTTAGGCCTGTAGTAGTTATTTAAGCTCATTTACTGTAGAGTGACTAGAACTAAAATTTGTTTGCATATTCAGATTCTGCATGAATTTACAAAAAATTTAGAAACTTGTTTCAGTAAATTTGGAGTTTGCTAGCAAAAGTTATAAGTATTTGAATCATCTAGGGTTTAAATTTTACTAGAACATTGAAATTTTTTCGAAAACGGAAACTATGCTTTCCTTCATGGAAAGCATTTTCCCTTTTTTGGCAAGTGCTCAAATCGGAGATTGTCGCCTGACAGCTGGGGGCCGCTATCAGCGGCTGCATGAGGGGAGATGCTTTACTGGCTGATAGCTTTGGCCCGCTTGTTAGTGACGGGGAGAGGGAGCATGCGTGCGGAAGGCTAACAGGCTGGGTCCACGCATCAGCGACAGAAAGTAGGGGAGGAGCCAAGGGAGGCTGCCAGTGGAGGAGTGGCAGCGGCGGAGCCTGGCTGACAGCTAGGTGAGCAAGAGGGGGAGGGTGCAAGCCTAGGGGACCGGTTGGTCACGGCTGTGTGGCGATGAGGCATGTCAGTGATGGAAAGGGGCGGAGCTCGGTGGAGGCAGTTGCCAGATAGGAAGAAGAAGTGCTCGAGCTCAGCCGAGGGATGGAGAAGCTCCAGGGGAAAAAATGAAGTGATTCAGCTATCCCAGTGCGGTAGAGGGAGGTTGAGACGGCCTACCACCATGCGACCAGCGTCGGGGAAGAAGGAGATGGTCGCGGTGGTGCTACGATCGGCTCCAGCTGCAATTAAGGTAAGGGATGGATTAGGGGGTTCGAGAGGATCATCACGGTGTGAAAAAATGCTTCGCTGAGCTCTCTCAATGGTTGTTCACGCGAAAAATGTGCTCGCCGGCCTCACCCGAGCTTAGCAAGATCTTCGGCGATAGGGGTGAGGAATGGGCAAGCAGGGCTGCATGTGAGGCTGTCGAGCGGCTTTATGATGAGCGTGCAGAGCAGGATAGGTAGTATGGGCGCTTAGCAGACTCGGCGAGGGTGCTGGTGGATTGACCGTGTGGCGCGAGCTCTCTACCACGAGAGCGCATGCAACATGGGCAGGGAGAGAGGGAAGAAAGGAAGGGGAGAGGAGAGGGGAGAGGCTGGATGAAAGGACCCGAATCCACTGATTCGAACCCGCTGTGTTTACCGCACTAGTCCCAAGATCAACGCTAGTGCACACAGCTTAACATTGGTACATATCACATCATACTCAACGATAATAGAATAATAGTTCATTCATTGATATACCTAAATGTATGATCTTATGACCAACTTACATTATTAAGCCACACAGGGCAAGACTGGAAATAATAACTAATAATTAAGCAGCGGAAAGTAGAAAACGTAGATAGCTCATCAGTTCACCACAGGCAACCGACAAGGCTCGAACCCTAATGACTCGCGTCCTCTTGGACTTCCTCTTCCAACACAGGTGTAGATTCTTCAACTGTTCATTATTGTTGTTTGGCAAGGGTGAGTACTTAAAGCACTCAACAAGTTGTGCACAGAATGCAATTCTATGTATCTATATGTAAGGCTTATTCCAATGGATAGGCTATCATGGCTATTTTGCAATAAGCGGCATTTATGAACAAATACAAGAAATAGATTGTAAAGATCAGTAAAACAAATATCAATAGTAAATAAATTCAAGATTTCTCAAGTAAACCAAGTTTCCAATCCTAAGTCAATTCCATCTTCCATATGGCATTCGCCATCCCAACCAAGTTGTCCAATTAATTAAGCTAACCCTTAATCAGAATTCCGAGCTTTGCTCAATACCGCGAGCACGACTATCCGAATAGTTTTACACTCTGCAGAGGTTATGCACTTTACCCACGTGATACAACCAAACACCACCAAGGCGAGTGATTATAACAAAGCCTTTATAATGCTTCGCTTAACCTCGATACTACCCGCTAAGGTTTCAACACCGTGGGATGGTTACCACATCCGGGCCCCCTCTTGCGCCATGTGAATTACTCCATAACTCGGGAACTCACACCGACCACGATAGTACCAAAATTAAGACATTGCAAATTACTCACTAGGTGGCCCATACTGACATGTGGTTGCATGATTGACTCAGTCAAAGGCTTGCAAGGTTAAGTCCTTAGTGTGATCAAGGCAAGACATCCACATACCCTCTGCCCATCGGGCCCACCTTGGCATCCTCGCCCCTTGTCACTTGCCCCAATCTAAGTGATTATCACCCGGTTGATTACCAAGCACCACATGCCATCAACAATTCAACATCGTTGCGTGACATGACTCGTCACAACAACTCAATCTCATCGTGTGATCCCACATGACACACAAGTTCATAACATTGTTCCATATTCCATTAATCAAGATTATTTATCAATGATCCTGACACATGTGATGACGTGGCAAGGCTAAGCAACTAGTACGGACTAACCCTCCAATGTTGATTATAATTACTAACCAACTATATTTAACCAATCTAGGGTGACAATGGATCATGGCATACAATGACAAGGTAGGGTATATATCAATTTGGTATATTAGTTAAGCCCAATCTAATTTGAAACAATTGTATACTTGAAATATATGCAATAGGGTGAAACGAATATAGCAATTTTATAAACATGGGTTCAACATGATCAAAGCACAACTTGCCTTGGAATAGGTCCTGATCTGGTTCTGGAACTTGTTCTTGAGTTGCTGGATCTTCCTCCGAAACTTCGCACAATTCAACGTCTACGCGTACCGAAGAAGAAAAGCAAATAAATACCAAAACAGAGAGCAATTAAACTCCAAAAATCAAAAAATTCACCATTAAATAGATCTCAATTTTACAAATTTTTAGAAATTTGAATCACACAGATCCGAGTTACGATGCAAAAGATATAGCCTTTTGAAGTTTGAAATAAATACTGAAAATACAGAAAATAGAAATTCGAAATTAACAGATTTATTTTTAAACTGAAAAACCGATTTATGACGTCAGCGTGACCTCATGATGACGTCATCATCACAGAATTTCCAATCGGATTATTTTTCCAATTGAAAAATGCAATTATGACGCAAGCATGACATCAGCGAGACCTCGGGCCAATCACAAGCCGACGCGTGTCTCGGGCGTATGGACTGAGTCCACGGCGCAGCGCTGGACCACGGTGAACTCGCTCCACGATGCCTCGGTACCCACTCTCGACACGTGTCGCAATCTGATCGGTCTCCTGTGCGGCTCGATCTGGTCCGAGGAAAAGGAATCGGACGGCTACGATCTAATCTGACACGTGCCCACATCCAACGGCTTACCCAAGATCCGACGGTCGAACGCGAGCGCGAGAGGATGACGACGGTGCGGCGGCGCCTTTCACCGGAGATGGAGAAGACGACCCCCGACGCGGCGCTCCGGCGACCTCCTGGCGACGAGACGGCGGGGATCCGATGCGGCACGGTTCGGCGAACTCGGTCCCGCAGCCCAAGCGACGGAAGACGGCAAATCGGCGACGTTCTCGGCAAAAAACCACGGCGGCCCCACGCTTCAACTCCGGCGAGCTCGCGGCTGCGTTCTACGGCTGATCTCGTGAAACCTCTCCGACCAAAAGATGCGGCGCTCGATTGCGAACCTCGGGGTGCTACCCCCCTATTTATAGCCTCGGCGTCCGAGCTCTACACGACGAAAGAAACCGGCGACGTTACGGCGGCGGAGTCCGAGTCCAGAACGGAGACGATAAACGACAGCGCGACGCGTGTCCCGATCCGACGGCCAAGATGCAAGCGCACACGCGGCCTTCCCTGGACCGTTGGATCGCACGTGAACGGTCACCAATCTAGGGTTTTGCCCCGCTGCGATTCGCGGGCTGGTTTGGGCCGCACCGACGCAGGCTTCCAGCGCACAGTGTTGGGCTTGGGCCCAACACTGTTCATTGATTTTCAAAAGAATTTTCCATTTAAAATAATTCAAGAAATTCATTTTATTTATTTTAAGCGATAAAACTAATAGGAAAAATCCAAGAAAAATCTCAAAAATACTTTGAGACATTCTGGACCCAAATAAAATATTTTTGGCAAAACTTCATTTTAACTTTGCATAAATTTAAATAGATTTGAACAAAAGGGTAATAAACTTAATTTAAAATTAATTCAAATAAATCTAGAAAAATCCAAATAAATTCCAGAAAATCATAAATGCACATTTAAGCAATAAAATATTATTTGGGCAAATTTTGAGATGTTACACTGGAGAGGACAAAATGGCTGACCGATGGGCCCCAGGCCAGCATGGCCCACTGGAAGCGTCGGCCTTGCAAGCATTCAGACGAACACATCAAGGATGCACGGTAGCTTCGCTAGGATTTAATAGAAACGGTTGGGGTAGTTCGGGTGATCCAAAGATGGTTCTAGGAGACTTGAATAATTCTAGAAAATTTTGTCTGAATAGACCAATGACTAAGGTTTCCATTTTATTCGGTTTAATTTAATTTACTATTGTGGTTTTTGAAATAAAATTCCTAGAAATTTGCTATTTTCAATCTATTTTTTGAATTTTTATGGCACATAAATTTTGTGTCAAAATTATGAAAAAATTTATATTTATTCATCTAATTTGTTCTAGTATTTTATAAAATTATTTGCCAGATTGGGTTGTTTGAAATTTTTATGAGTTTCTTTTAAATGTGATAACTTGGGTGAAAAGGACATTTAATATGACAAAAATAAAACTTTAAAATAATTAAATTTAGATTAAAATCCAAATATGGAGTAATGGTCATGTCAAGTCAGTTTATTCCACTTTCTAAATTTTTAGGATGTTACAAACCTACCCCCTTACATTAATCTCATCCTCGAGATTAGTTAGACTTGTCGAAGAAAGATGGGAATTCGGCTCTAAGATGGTCTTCGTGTTCCCAAGTAGCCTCTTCTGTGGTGTAGTTACTCCACTGAAATTTGAGCATTTTAGTGGTATGGTTTTGAGTATGACGCTTGGCTTCATCAAGGATGCGAATTGGATGTTCGCGATATGAGAGATCAGGTTGATGATCAATGGTATCTAAGGGAGTGAGTTCAGTGGGAGCTCGGAGGCACTTCTTTAGCTGCGAGACATGGAATACATTGTGCACATCTATGTGTTGTTGTGGAAGTTCTAATTGATATGCCACTTCTCTTTTTTTAAGGATCCGATATGGATCGATAAATCGAGATGCCAGTTTCCTGTGGACTCGAAATCATCAAGTGCCACGCAGCGGTGAGACTTTGAGGTAAACAAAATCGTCCACCTAAAAACTCAATTCGCGACGGCGATTGTTAGTGCAGCTCTTTTGCTACAATTGCGCTTCCTTCAAACGACTTCTTATAAGTCTAACATGGTCTTCAGCCTCTTGGATTACAGTTGGTCCAAAGAATTGCCTTTCGCTTACTTCAGACCAAAATAGAGGGGTTTGACACTTCCTTCCATAAAGTGACTCAAATGGCGACATCTGAAGACTAGTCTGGAAATCGTTGTTGTAGGAGAATTTGGCAAATGCCAAACATTTTCCCAATTGGTGCTATATGATAGCACATAAGCTCTCGACATGTCTTCCAAGATTTGGTTTGTCCGTTCGGTTTGTCCATCTGTTTGAGGATGATAGGCTATGCTAAAATTTAGATTGGTCCCCAAGAGATGGTGTAGGCTTTTCCAGAAACGGGAGGTAAATTGCGAGCCACGATCGGATATAATTGTTTTTGGAACACTGTGCAAACGCACAATGTTATCAATATATAGCTCAACGAGTTTCTCTCCAGGGTATATGGTTTTGACCGGTATGAAGTTAGCCACTTTGGTTAACCGATCCACAATAATCCAAATGGAATCATATCCTTTATGAGTTTTGGGCAGACCAGTAATGAAATCCACCCCATTTCCATTCTTGAATTTGCAAGGGTCAAAGGAGTCCAGCTGGGCGTTGATGTTTAGCCTTGACATGCTGACATATGTCACATTTAGTGACGTATGCGGCGATGTCCATTTTCATACCGGGCCACCAGTAGTTTCCCTTAAGATCTTGGTAAATTTTCGTACTGCCAGGATGGATGGAAAGAGGTGATTCATGGGCTTCTTTCAGGATTAACTTTTTGATTTATTGGTCATCCGGAACGCATATCTATTGTCCACGCATAACCAATCCATCGGCATTATCAGAGAATCTGATTGCACATCTTCATTGATCTTGTGATTGATTTCAGCCACTCCTTTGTTCTTAAGCCGAGCAGCTTTGATTTGCAATTCAATGGTTGGCTGTAGGGTCAGGGCTGCGACATACCCCTTTTCAACTACTGCCAAGTTGAGTTTGCGGAATTCTGTGAGCAATTTTGGCTGATTGACAAGGATAGAGGTGTTGACAGGATGTAGTTTCTGACTGAGTGCATTGGCCACTACATTTGCTTTGCCCAGGTGATAATGGATGCCCAGATCATAATCCTTGATTAATTCAAGCCATCTTCATTGCCTAAGGTTTAGATCTAGTTGGGTGAAGAAACATTTCAAACTTTTGTGATCGGTGTATATTTCACATCGGTTATCAATAAGGTAGTGCCGCCATATCTTGAGAGCATGAACGACGACAGCCAACTCTAAATCATGAGTGGGATAATTGGCATCATAAGGCTTTGACTAGCGGGAAGCATAGGTCACAACCTTACCTTCTTGCATCAACACACAACCAAGGCCTTGACGGGATGCATCGCAATACACATCGAAGCTTGCTTTAGCTCCTGGAAACTTGCTTCACAAGCTGGTGACCACTAGAATTTCTTTTCTTTCTTGAGTAATTCGGCCATTAGCTTGGCAATTTTTGAGTTCTCGATAAACTAGCGATAGTATTTATCGAGAGCGAGAAAGCTTCATTCTTAGAGTAGATGAGGATGTCATCGATAAACACCACCACGAATTTGTCCAAGTACTACATGAACACCTTATTCATAAGATTCATGAAAGTAGCAGATGCATTAGTAAGCCCAAAGGAAACTATGGTGTACTCATACAGACCTTAGTGAGTGGTAAATACGGTCTTTGAGATGTCCTCTGGTCGAATTTTGAGTTGGAAGTAGCAAGTCTCAAGTCAATTTTTGAAAAGACCTGAGCCCTGCTCATTTGATCAAACAAGTCATCAATTCGCGAGAGTGGGTACTTGTTCTTGATGGTGACTTCATTCAATGAACTGTTGATGGAATTGGATTTTGCGTTGGAATTCATCAACATTAGGATAAGAAAAGGGATGAAAGTGCTACAAATATTCATATTTTAAGACCCTCCTCATCAGAAAAGCTGTTGCCTTAATGCATCTAGGATGTTCTGATATTCAATTACAAAATCTATAACCGGTTGTGTCTTGTAAATGTCACTGCAGAAATATCTAAGGAGAATAAAATTTCGAACAATAGATACTAATTATGGAAGTTTTGCTAAGAGAGTTAGGGGGAAAACATATCACAGACAATTCTATTTAAAAACCATCTGTGATAAACGAGTATCACAGACGGTTCTAGTTGAAAACTGTCTGTAATAAACTCATACCATAGACGGTTCTATTTTAAAACCATTTGTGATATATGTTTTCACAGTCAGTTTTGAAACCGCGTGTGATGTATGTCGTATCATTACTAACACATGATTACAGACGGCCCAGAAAACCATCTATGATAATGTTTTCTAACCATTTGTAATAGCCTTTTGTGTACTAGTGGGTATATATTTTTGAGATTGCATCCTTTTCTTGGAAAGTCAACTTTTGACGTCAAGATGAGCACAAAATCATTTTGATGGGTAAGATAAGAAGGAAATATCTATAGAGGAGATGAGGATAGCATTCTACATTTTCATAAATAAGCTTTTCTAATTGAAAATAATCTTTTGGGAGAAATTTTTTTCCTTAATTCTATCGACCATGCTAACTAAGGCTATTCCTATAGTCGTATGGGCTATGATACTACCTCTTGTGGGCACCGAAAATATTACACGAACCTCACTCGTGTGTTGGACTAGAGGTGACACCCATACTCCACTTAAGTATATGCTCACTGCCACCAATAGTTCTGTGTACGAAGTATTAACCAGATGGCTCTCACCCAAACAAAAATAAGTCACCTGATTGCACTATACACACTTACGTAATCAAGAGAGTTCTGATTCTTTTCTGAATAACCGTACCAAGGTTGAAATCAACCCTTCTGGGCATGGCACACATCAGCCAACTCAGAACCTTAGTATTGCCCACACTCACCGAGGGGTATGTCGCAATAGATAAGGAACGACGGTCACACGTGTACATGCGCTAGACAGCTGAGGACAATTCTGGATACCGGATATGTGGCCGACGCTAGTTCCCAAGATCAACGCAGTGGTGGTTCAATTTAGGGAGTCCGAGTTGATCATCATGGAGTGGAAAGACGATTCGTTGAGCTCACCTAGTGGTGGTTCAGGCGAAAAATGTGCTCGCCGGCCTCACTCGAGCTTGGCAAGCTCTTTGGCAATGGGGGCGAGGAAGGGGCAAGCAGGGCTGCGCATGAGGTTGTCGGCAGCTTTATGGCGGGCGTGTGGAGCAGGTGAGGTAGTATGGGTGCTCAGCGGACTCGGCGAGGGCGCTAGTGGCTCGGCCGTGTGGTGCAAGCTCTACCGTGAGAGCGCATGCGGCATGGGCAAGGAGAGAGGGAGGAAAGGAAGGGGAGAGGAGAGGGGAGAGGCCGGAGAGGTTGGAGTGGCTAGCCGGTGGGCCCCTAGCCGGCATGGCCCACTAGCAGTGTCGGCCTTGCGGGCATTCAGATGAACACATCGAGGGTGCATTGTAGCTTCGCTAGAATTTAACAGAAACAGTTGGGGTAAATGGGGTGATCCAAAGATGGTTCTAGGAGACTTGAATAATTCTGGAAAATTTTGTGTGATTAGATCAATGACTAAGGGTTCCATTTTCTTTTGTTTTATTTAATTTACTATTGTTGTTTTTGAAATAAAATTCCTAAAATTTTACTATTTTCAATCTTTTTTTAATTTTTAGGGTACATAAATTTTGTGGAAAAATAATGAAAAAATTATATTTATTCATCTAATGTGTTCTAGTATTTTATAAAATTATTTGCCAGATTGGGTTGTTTGAAATTTTTATGAGTTTCTTTTAAATGTGTTAAATTGGGTGAAAAGGACATTTAATATGGCAAAAATAAAACTTTAAAATAAATAAATTCACATGAAAATCCTAATATGCGGAAAAGGTCATG
Organism: Otatea glauca; assembly: GCA_036346275.1. Classification (NCBI taxonomy): domain Eukaryota; kingdom Viridiplantae; phylum Streptophyta; class Magnoliopsida; order Poales; family Poaceae; genus Otatea; species Otatea glauca. The sequence goes on from JAYEVK010000261.1 coordinate 78,305, forward strand.
TCAAGTCACTTTTTTCCACTTTCTAAATTTTTACATTGTTACAAGATTTGATGTTGTAGCAAAACACAGCGCGTAGCAGAGGAAGTAGTAGGGCAACGAAGGCTAGGTGACTTTGCCAAGTGGGTCAATGAACAGTGTAGGTCCCACATGGCAGTGAATCCAATGATAGAAACTGAAATTTTCCAGTTGTGCTGAAATGAGTTTTCAGATTGGATTGAGTTGTCATACTTGGTCAAAAGTTTGAATTTTTTTATATAAATTCAAGGAATACCTTATCCTCATGTAAAAATTTCAGATCATGATCTTACATGTAGAATTTATTAAAATTCTGACAATGCCACTGATACAATTTCTAATTTTTAGGTTTTCATTTTTGATGGTTACAATATTAAGTGAAATTCTTTTGAGAATTTTTATATGTGATTCTGTGGGTTTTTCATGGGTTATCATAAAAATTTGAGAGGCTGAACCAGTCATGTGTGATTTTATAAAATTTTTACATTGTTTATGTTGATTTATTGAAGTTTTTGTTTTTGATTTTCTAATTGCATCAAATAAGATTATTTATTTTTAAAACTTTTTCTGTAGAGTCTTTTCATTTTTAGATGATGTCATAAAATTTTTACAAGGTTCTTTCGTTTATACAATTTGAAAGACCATGTAGAGGTCTATCCTTGTGTGTGATGAGTAATTGATGAGTTTTGAGCTTGTGTTGTTTTAAATTGATTTGGATTTGAAGCAACTTGAGTGTTGGTCTACCGGTTTCGAGGCTTTGGCTGGTCGGAGACCAGTGGTCAGACCTCGAGTGCTCGAGATGGAGACCAGTGATCCGACCCCGAGTGGTCGGGTCGTCTGACCTGAGTGGTCGGGGCTTTGGCTGGTTGGAGACCAGTCGTCCGACCCCGAGCGGTCGAGGCTTTGGCTGGTCAGAGACCAGTCGTCCGACCCCGAGTGGTCGGGTCGTCCAACCTGAGTGGTCAGGGCTTTGGCTGGTTGGAGACCAGTCGTCCGACCCCGAGTGGTTGGGTCGTCCGACTCCGAGTGGTTGAGACTCCGAGTGATTGAGTCGGAGACCAGTGAACAGACCTCGAGTGGTCGGGATGGAGAACAGTGGTCAGACCACGTGTGGTCGGGGTTTTGCTGGTCAGCGTAGTGTATATCTGTCTGTTGAGATGGATATGTGTTGTTGGACATTGCTATGTGATGTGGTTTCCTTGTCTATGATGGTTGCAGGACTTTGGAGCTAGGTCATGGTGAGGCGAAGGGGATCAGGACTAGGCTGGGATAGCTGAGGTCCAGATGATCAAGGTGTCGCCAAAGATGACTGAGGCCAGGGAGTAGCTGCAAGCCGAGAAGACAAAGGAATGGATGAGATGCTAACTTGGAGCTGCTCTGATCAAGGAGTTTCGGGTTGTTCTATCTTCAAGCGTGAGTTTCGGGTTGTTCTATTTTCAAGCGTGCAAAACCCGTTGGGTTGTTGGGTTTCGGGTGAGCCCATGCATAGCTGTGTGAGTGGGTAAAATCTCAGCCCTTGATGGAGTGCTCTAGGGTTTAGAGGCTCATCCAAGGGTGGTAGGTGGTCCAAGCCTGCTATACATAGGCAGGGAGAGGGGTATCTCCCTGTAGGGGTTGAGCAGGTGAGGAAAGTGTACGTGAGTAGTTGAGAGTTGTTGAGAGTGACAGTGTAAGGATCAAATCCTGGCTCTTGGATGTTGGCTTAGGTTTGAAGCAGGACATCCAAAGGTGGGAATTGATCCCAAGTCACTATAAATAGAGGTGTAGGGGCAGCCTCCCCTTACTAAAGGTTCTGAGGTTTTTACTGCTCATTTGAGTTTTGCCCACTTTGTTGTGAGGCTTTGTAAACCTCCCTTCCAGAAATGAAATGTTCTTCATTTATATTCTTGTTTCATTTCCCTTACGAATTTACATTACGCACTTAAATTTCATTATCTAAATTCGCATTTACTTACTTGCAATTTACTTTACGTAATTTGGATTTGCCTCATCTCCTTCTACATGCTATTGAGTCTTTGTTGAAATTCATGATTGATGAACTCTTCTCTGGACTTGGTGCTTTCAATCATCTAGGCAATCCTTGCATTCTTGTTGCAAGTTAGTAGATCTGTGTGTTCTTAAAGTGCGTAAACGTGTGACTTGCAGTTCTTTAGTCGTGATTGGCTTCGGTTCTTGTTGCCAAGGATGAAAGATTCTTGGATGAATCTTCTATAGATCATATCCCAATCATCTAGGCAATCTCTGACCTCTTCTATTCAGTTTTGCAAGAAACCAATTTACGTGCCTAGTTTTGAGATAGTGTTTCTATTTGTTTGAAGGGTTGTTTCTTCGTGTACTTACTTGCTATGATTTGTGGAGAGTCATCCAAGGATTTCGACCATCAACTCCCACCGACAAGTTAGGGGTGAAGTCTGTGTTCGTGACTCGCTTTTGGTGTTGCATTTGTTAAACTGAAAAGGACGGAACCTTGGTATTAATTCTTTCGATTGTTGATTGAAATAGGTTCTTGACATCCTTTGGGAGGTGCACACCAATTTTCACTGTTTATGGATCAGCCGATCAAAAGTTACATCGATTTCTGTTTTTGAGATCGTGCTGATTTTACTGTTCACCCGAACTCCGCATGTCGGGCGTACTGTTCATCTGGTCGGGGTACTGTTCACTCGGACACTATTCACCCCAGTACTGTTCATCCGAACACTTCGGTGGGAGTCTTGTTCATCCAGACCAGTCTTTGGTGAAGTCCGTTCACTGAACGCTATTCATTCCGAGTAGTCTTGTTCATCCGAGATACGACCGTCAGGCGTTTCTTTTTGTTTTTTTTGGTGGTTTGAATTCTAGTGGGAGAGTTTATTCGAAAAATTTCATTTGGCTCCTATTCACCCCCCTCTAGTCACCTTTTTCGATCTTTCACAATTTTAATTAATTCTAACAAGATTCCTGTATACTCTCCAAACATAGTTTTCGATTTCTTATCTACACTAAATTATTTCACATTGGCCTGAAACTTTTTATGTAGGTTGCTCAGATTCTCTGGAAGACACCCTAAAAATCTTATATGATGATCATGCATAGATATTTTCGAATAATTCTGATATTGCTTCTACTCAAAGTCTTTGGTGCAGTTTTTGATTTCCTAAGGGCATCATATGTAGTTTATTATTTTTGAGATTTTTCCTCAACGTTCATCTGGTTCTATGGACATTTTCCTAAAAATTACAGAAGGTGATAAGGTCCGCATGTTTTTACTTAAACCGACAATTTTGTTGTTCATAGTCTACATACGCTGTTTTAATTTAATTGAGGCTATAATTTGTTCAAATAGCTTTAGGACTTTGTAGTAACATTCTGGGGAGATCTAAAGATTTAAATATAATTTTTATAGATTTTTTTATTATATGATTATGAATTCGATAGTCTATAAATTTAAAACCAAATGTGGACAATAGTTTGCTAAAAGACCAGAATCCAAGAAAAATTCAGAAAAAATGGAAATTCAAAATAAAATCACAATTCAATCTAAATTTCTTGATTTATTCATTTTGGAAGAGAGGTATGTAATAATGTAAAAGATTTCTTTTAAGTACCAAATTTCAAGAAAAACATTATCAACATGGAAATTCAGAATAAAATTATAATTTCAATTAAAAATTATATTTTCTCTATTTTTAAATTTTTGGGATGTTACAGTATATTTGGATACCTTGGAGGCGTTGCTGCAAGGCTTCAACGCTAGGAAATCTACAATCTATGACATTTACGAGGAGATGTTGGAGGCGTGAGGCTAGTACAACTACAACTGCACCAGTGCGCTATGTCGACTCTACCTCCGCTACGAGTCAGTCGCGTCTAGTGGTAATTCCATGATTTATAACTTGTAGTGATTCTGTGGTTACACGGTAGAAAATTTTAAATTTATGCTAGAGTAGCCTACCAATTCCCCTTGATATATAGGGCTGAGTATGTGCATCAAAGAGATGGTGCAAGCTGGACTGCCCGATGGAGTCAGCAGCTAATGGCATTAGTGCTTTGTTTCGACAATTAATAGTATAGGCTTATAGCTAGAAAACAAATGCATATACATTAGTACACCTAGTTGATTTCTTAATCAATGCATGAATCTCAAACATATATACATTGAATTTTTCATTAAAGCATTAATTTCTTATAGCTGGAAAGCAAAATAAATGGGATTGCCCCAATGCATAGACATTAGTACTCCTAGTTGATATCTCAATCAATGCATGAATCTCAAAGATATATATACATTGATTTTTTCATAAAAGCATTAATTTCTTATAGCTGGAAAGCAAAATAAATGGGATTGCCTCCATGCATATACATTAGTACTCGTAGTTGATTTGTCAATCAATGCATGAATCTCAAAGATACATACATTGAATTTTTCATTAAAAAAATAATTTCTTATAGCTGGAAAACAAAATAAATGGGATTGCCCTCATGCATCTACATTAGTAGTCCTAGTTGATTTCTCAATCAATGCATGAATCTCAAGGATATATATACATTGAATTTTTCATTAAAACATTAATTGTTTCTAACATTAAAATCAAGTTAATTAAGCTAGTAGTCATAAAATTTGCGCCTTCTCATAAGGCTAGAAGTCGCTTGTTTGGAAAGCAGGGATTTGTGTCTGGTTCCTTTTGACTCAGTTCAAATTTGAACTAACTACTACAAGTTCCTAGCTAGAGCAATCCCTGTGAGACCCCGGATTTGTTATCCAGAATCCCCTGTGTATTTCTGTAATAGTCCCAGATCAACGCTAGTACAAACAGTTCACAGTGATGAATCATAACCAAAAAGCACGAATTAAAAAGATAAATGCTGAGTACCGGCCGAAAAGCCATTATTACAAAACCAGGTCACATGACCTTAAGTTTACAGCAGCAAAAATAAGAAGCAAAATGGTAAAGCCAATAAACACCACAGGCAGTCGACTGAAAAGAAACGTGCGCCTAGCTCTCTAGATTGTCTTCATCGTACTCCACATCGTAGAACTCACCATCGTTCATGGCATCTTGTAAAGCTTCTGACGAAAGAATTTATTGTAGCATATGAGTACAAACATACTCAGCAAGTCAGGGAAATATGCAAGATGAAGGCTTTCCAAAGATGGCTTAATATGGTTCTTTTGCACAAAGCCAGATTTAACAAACATTATTAATAATAATTTTCACAAAGCAGTTTTAACAATTATTTGTACAATTGAAATTATTTATAACTCTAGTGAAGGTTCCAACCACCCACACTAGTATACAGGCTCTATCTGCCCATTTTAAAAGATCTTGTTTAACCATCACATGACTCCATCCGTCATGATTCAAAACAGATTCCAACCACCTGACTGGCTCTAGCCACCAGAAATACATTCGGAAGTTCTAACCACTCCCAGATCCCAAAACATTAGTTTTTAAAACCAAAAACAAAGTCTACCAATATGAAAGCATTCTTTGCTTGCCCTTGACCGTAGGCACGACTATTCGAATAGTTTTACACTCTGTAGAGGTGTACAGCTTTACCCACTAGACATGACCGTCTCTTGTTGCCATGCGCAATAAGCACACTTCCTTTGGTGTGTTGGTAGAGAAATCATGACAAGGCTTTTACAATGCAATTATCTAACCTGACTCTACCCGCTGAGGTTTCACCGCTGTTAGGGTTCCATCCACCCAGTATAGAAGCCCCCTCTTGCGCCATGTGGGAAAAACAAACTTGTCTCCATCCGGCACCCACATTCCTCCATCTGGCGAGTCTAAGTTAAATTATTACAAATTATTCAGCCAGGTCGTACCCATTTAGACATGTGGTTGTACGGTTGTGCTTAGAATGGACAATCATAAGCGTTGGTCCTTAATTGACTTGGGCAGCACAGACACAACAAAAGCCAGTGCTCCATCCGCACCCACCAGACAAACCGATTCGCCCAAGTCTAAATTATTTTCATTTTTATTTTGCAAATACAGCGGCATACATATTGCCACAACTTTTCAAATTCATAATTTTTTTCACAGTTTCAAAGTAACCCATCCATAGGTATTTGATCGACTTTGGATTTAAGCACATCTAGCGCACCAAACAAAATATATCATAACATATTATTATTATGACATATTACAACAATCTAGGGTTACAAAAGTCAAGGATTTCAATATCAAGGTGGTAATAACAATTGGGATTAACTACCAACCTAAATTTAACATCATCTTTTAAATAAATAGCGATGCAAATTTGTAAAACATTATAAAGCATTTATAAAACATGGGATCAACATGCGTCATGGAGACTTGCCTTCGTTGATGAGGAGAGAAGGGTCGCTCGGCAGATCGGCACCTCCTTCCGCGACGGCAGCAGCTTCTTTGACTACGCGCAAAACGGAGCGACCAATAAATAAAAAAATATAAAAATTATAAAATTAGTGCTGGAAGAAAGAGCCTGAATTTATATGAATTTAGAAATTTGAATCACTCGATTCGGAGCTACAACGGAAGAGAACGGGTCGATTGAATGCGCTCGGACTGAAAAAATAGAAAAACGAGGAATATTTTGTAATCTTTCTTTTTCCTGGAATTTCTGAATTTCCTCTCTCTCTTACTGGTGGGACCCGGCTTCTTCACAAACAAAACAACAGAGCACAGCACAACCATAGAGGAGGGGCTCGGCCATGAGACGACGCCGGCGTAGGAGGGCTCAACGGCGACCGACGATTGAGAAAATGGAGAGGCGACGGAACCGCGGCACCAGAGCCGGAGTGATGTGGCCAGAGGTGGCCCGTGCGGCGCGCAACCATGGCCGAAAGCACGCATGGCGGCAAGCGCATGCGGCGCCGGTGAGAGAGCAACGCAAGCGGTCGGCCGAGGGAGTGTGCGGGGCGGCTCGGCGCAGGGAAGCCAGCTGTGGCGGCGGCTTGGGCTGGGAAGGGTTGTAGCGGTGGCACCACGGGGAAACGCACGGCGGCCGGCGGCGCGAAGCCGAGAATATGCGACCGACGGCGGAATAGGAAGGATAAGATGAGCATCACGTAGAGCTCGACGCCATGAATCCAACGGTGTAATCGGATTTCGAAGAGGCTTACCGGAGACGACAAATCGACGCCGTGAAGACGGTTAGGCCGACGGTGTTCAAACGTGAAATTCGTCGCCGTCCTGTAATGAAACTCAAATTTTCTTGAGGGCTTTTGATCTTTGCGACAAGATGCACAAAATGACGTGAACGGAATTTGATTTGGCTCACCGAATCAAAAGTTGGCTCGCCGGTGTCTTTGGTCGACGTCAGACTGCAGTTTCGTGAGTTTTGGAGAGGAAAAGTTTGAGGAAACAAAGGGAAATGGTGAGCACGACGTAGCGGAAGGTGAGACGCATCTATAGCAAGTGGAAGCACGCGAAAAGATTCAGAAACGGCCGAGAAATCAAGTGAGCAATTAATTGTACTTAATCGCTTACTGCGCCAAATCCGGCTGGAATGGGTGAGAGCAATGGCCGGGATTGAATCCTTGCATCAATGCGGTCGCAACGGTTCAATTCTCACTTGATTTGATGCGGAAATGAAGGAGTTATGAAAATTTCTTTTAGACATTGAAGAAGAGCAGTACGTGAACTTCACTGATCGGAGGTGAAAGATGACACTGTAGCAGCACTGACATGTGGGCCAAATGAATAGTGCTAAGAAGAAAGCGCGAATGATAAAATAGCAAGAAGGCTCTAAAAATCTTGGAAACATTCTCAAAAATACTATGGAATATTTGGAACCTAACAAAATTGGTTTTGTAATTTTTAGAGAATTCTAGAATTGGATTTGAATTTTGGATATCCGGATGAAAATGGAATTCCCGGACGCGAATGAAATAAATTCCATTTTTGTATAAAAAGGAATGCCAGGTTAATTAAAACTCCAAGAAAATCCAAATATTTGAATTAATTAATTTAAATTAATTTTTAACAAAAGAACCGAAAATGGGATGTTACAATCCCCCTCCTCCAAATAGACACAAAATCATTATTACTTGTTTATGTATGTCAAAACTTATATTTAGTCACAATTTACAAGCAATGGAGTTGAGGTATTCTTTAATGTGTGCAAACACATTGGACTTTGACTAAGATTCAGTGTTTCCATGTATGACAAACATATTTGGGTAGGATATATTCTCTTCACTTAATTTTGTTTGACAAGAGCATAAATGATTTGGATTCAGCCAAAACATGGTAATACATCTAATTGATTACAAACAATGTTACTAGAAATCCACCTTAATTTTTTTTCAACTATTTACTATCACAAGCATGAATTGAATATATTTCTTCTTCTAATATTCTAAGAAATTATAAAAAAGGCCACAAGTCAATTTGAGTAACTGGCTACTATTGTTGTAATCATCAAGTGGGTCTTTGCGCGTATTCTCTATTATGTATGAATGTAAAGAACACTATGTTTTTATGGATATTTGTTTAAGTAAATATAATTTGATAATGCCTCCAGAAATATTCAATTTTTCTTTAATTAAGTCTTATTTGTCAAACAGTTGAAGCCAAGCTCTTATCCATCAGGGGACAATGTCAAATTTCCATCAATGTCTACAGTCTCAAAGTCATTTTGCCTAGCATTGAATGCCCAGCCAGAACAATCCCAATATTACAGAATGATAAAGGTGGTATCAAGACATCATTCTGTAGCCCGAGGCAAGCCGCACCCATAGCCCTAGTGCACGCCCGTCGAGTCGCCACCGTTCACCCGCAAGAGCTCGCAGGAGTTGGTGAAGGTAGCCGCCGAGGTTTTTCGCCAATGTCGTCGCCATCTGCCGTCTCCTACCGTGTCTGAGCCCGGAGTTGGAACTGCCTCATCGTGTCACATCGATTCCGCCAAGAGCCATCGTCGGAGGAGCCCTGGATCGTTGTCACCTTGGTCGTCGTCTTCCTCTCCGGTAAGATCACGCCGTCTTGCGCCATCGCCGTGCCGAGAAGCTTTTGGTCGTCGGATCTTGGATCAGCAGTCCGTGCTGCGCCACGCGTTTGTCCCTCCGTCGTCGTGCGCATTCAGCTATGTCCGTCCGATCTGGATCGGACCGCTTAGAGTCAAACACGTGGTGGTGGTGTTATCTAGCCACGTGTCCGCCCCCATAGCCTCTGTTCGCAGGATCTTGACCGTCAATTTTAAATAGTTCAACCACGATCGTACAGCGCGCCGAGCCAGTCTTGTGCTGCTGTGTCGCACGAGTACCGAGGCATCGCCACCGTCAGTTGTTGATGACGTCATTGTCATTGATCTCCTCCGTCCGATCTAGCGTGAACGATCGAGATTTTGCCAACACGTGTCTTAATCGCATCCGTTGGTCTAGTGCCACGTGTCATCAATCCAATGGTGCCACATGTTCTGTCTGCATCAGCATGCATCAGCTGGTATCGGGCACAGTGCCATCGGTCCACGATGGACCAGTGCCACCCGTGGACCAGGTCCATGCACTGGTGCCGCGTGTCACTCTGTGGTTGTGTCGTGTGTCAAGCCGTGGTGATGCCACGAGTCGCGTGACGTCATCAATCACTTTTTTCGTAGAAAAATATTTTGGTCACAAATTTATTTCTTAGCTGACGTGACCATAACGTCATAAATGCTATTTTTTAGTATAAATATAATTCGGTTAATTAGGCTTTTCCAATTTTCTGATTTATATTTTATTTCAAACGTTAAATAGATATATTTTTCTCATACGAACTCCGATTGAGGTGATTCCAGTTTTTAAAATTTGTAGAATCAATCACTATTTAATTTTAAATTTTATTTAATTTTTGGAGTTGATTGTTCTCTCTATTTTTGGTATTTATTGCTTTATTGCTTGCTTTGCGTAGACGTTGAAGTACCCGAGGTATTCGTGAACGAGGAGCCAAGCCAAGATCAAGGTCCAGAGCAAGATCGAGAGCTCTTTGAAGGCAACTTGTGCTTTGATCATGTTGAACCCATGTTTTAAACATTATACTGTTTTAAAGTATTATATGATAATTTAATTACTACTTGTTTCAATTATATTGGGTATAGTTATTCATCCAATTGTGTTATATCCATCTTGCCATGTTGTATGCCGTATTTTATTTGTCACCCTAGAATGGTTCCATAATAGTTGGTAGCTATAATTGCCAATGTGGGATAGTTAGAACGCATGTAGTATGCTTAGCCATTCAACAAGTCATCATTTTATTTATAAAGGTTAATTTTGCTTAATGAATTATGAAACATGTTTATGAATTTGTGTATCAGGTGTTATCACACAATGTTATTGATGTTGTTGATGGCACGTGGTGCATGGTAATCAACCGGGGAGGTAAAATGATTTAGACTTAGGCAAGTGGCAAGGATTTGTGGTGGGCCAATGTAGCATTTGGGCGATAGCTTTGTTTTTTATAATGGTAACAGTAATGATGAGTTTTTGGTTAGTCTTTCCTTGGTCAACCTAAGGACTTAACCTTGCAAGCATTTGACCTGAGTCAAGTATGCAACCACATGTCTGCAATGGGACGGATCTAGCTGATTAATTTGCAATGTCTTAGCTTGGTACTACTAGTGGTGGTGTGAGCCCCGACTTTATGGGTAAACTCATTAGCGCAAGAGGAGGGTCCTGAATATGGTAACTAGTCCCATCAGTGTTGAAACCTTAGCGAGTAGTACTAGGTTAAGACAGAGCTCTGTAAGGCTTTGTCATGATCTCTCTGCTGACACACCAAAGGAAGTGTGTTAATTGCATGGCGACAAGAGATGATCATGTCGTGTGGGTAATGCGCATAACCTTTGTAGATTGTAAAATCTATTCGAATAGCTGTGCTCGAGGTATTGAGCAATGCCCAGGAATTACGGTCAAGGGTTAGATTTTATTAAAATGAATTGGCGATAGAGGCTTTATGCCTATGGAAGTTTGGAATTTGATTTAAGGATTGAGTTGGTTTATTTGGAAAATAACTGAGAAATTTATTATTCTTATTATTTGTTTTACTACCTTTACAATCTATCTATGCTATTCTTTTATAAATGCTGCTTTATTGCAAATTACCATGTTAGCCGTTCCTTTGGAATAAGACATGCATATAATATGATAGACTTGCATTCTGTGCACAACTTGTTGAGTGCTTTACGTACTCACCCTTGAGAAGTCTACACCTTCGAAAGAGATGGAGTTCAACTAGGAGACGATTATCTAGGAGTTGAACCTTGTCAGATGCCTGTGGCATCTTGATGGGATTCACCGACATTCTTCGTTCCGTTGTTGTTTACTTACTTTGCTTCAGAGCCATCGAGGCCTAATAAGTGTAAGGTTGACCATAAGGTCATTCTACTATGTCTTTCTTAATATATGATGTCTTTTGTTATGTTTTCGCTGTGTATGATTGTGATATTCATCTATGTTGAGCCTGTGTGCACTAGCGTGATCCTGGATTAGTGCTGAATACAGAGAAGGTCCAAATTTGCTTATTCGGGTCCCGACGGAGGTGGTATCAGAGCCATACTAACTGTAGGTCTCGGCTCTAGTGCTGGGGAATGGGTAGGCTACTCTGGCAAAAATCAATATTTTCTACCACGTAACCAAGGAACCACTACAAGTTATAGATCAAAGAATTACCACTAGGCGCGCAGACCCGTAATGGAAGTAGAGTCGATGTAGTGTTGTGGTGCAGGTGTAGTCGTACTAGCCTTGCTCCTCCTCCAACATCTTCTTGTGAGCATCGCAGGTTGCGGATCGTGCCAGCGTTGAAGCTTCGCAGCAACGCCTCCAAGGTATCCACACGTGCGTGGCAGGAACACCATGCGCTGGAGTGCTAGTACCGGCTGCACGGTTCTGGGTGGAGAAGGGGTGACGGCTAGGGTTTCGGGAATTCCGAATTCCTATTTTACCCTCTCTTCCAAAGCTAGCACCTCCTCCCTTTATATAGACGTTCCATAACGGGTTTCAACCTTTGAAGCCTATTAAGAACTCTAAGCCCATTACAACTCGGATCCCTATCCGAATTGGTTACAGCCCCTTAAGTGTGCGACCCTATAGGTTCACGTGCACTTAGACATGGCCCGAGTATTCCTACTCGACCAGACATGGCTCTAGTACTCCTACTCGACCAGTCATGGCTCGAGTACCCTTATTCGACCAGTCATGGCTCGAGTACTCCTACTCGACCAGACATAGCTCGATACTCTTACTTTACCAATAACCGGTAGTGGCCCCTAGCAGGACGTGCTAATTCCCGATTACATGTAAATGTTGTACGAACCTCAATAATGTCATATATGCATTTCCTTTTGCCTCACGATATCAGTCAAACCCAAGGCGAGTTATCTTCATCCTTGTTTGGATGGATCGACCACTCTTTCTCGATACCGTGACTCGGATTCCTCGAATACATCGAGTTAACTCTTTAACTCGATGACTCGAGTAACTTTTTACTCGATGAGCACGGCCATGCATTTTCTGGAATCCGACCACTCGAGAGGCCTAGAGATATCTCTCCTGTTGTATGGAGGGGCAAATCCTATCTTGATCGACCATGCCTCACAGCATGTTTCATGACAAACCCGAAAACCATCTTTATAACTACCTAATTACGGAGTAGGTTTTGTTGACTCATAAGTAAGCCATTACACATCTTGAGAACATAAGACAATCTCAAGTTGAAGGATATAGCATACACATCGTATATGAGACCAACTGATTATATGAAAGAATACAATATTCTCATAGTGTCTCATAGTGGGTCGATGTCCAACACCATGTTCTCTAACATGTGTCCATATTATTGGTTTGATGTCTCCATGTCTATGACCTGTGAAACATGGCCATCAACCAATAAATATGCTATTCCACTCATATGTGTCCTTATATGATTATCGACTAAGGACCCCTTTTAGAATAAACATCATAAAGATGAATATAGAGTTTCACAAACAAGTCACGTACTTGTTAATCAATATCCATGATGTTATTCAAAGAACAATATCATAATTTATGAACATTTATGGAAATATAACCATCTTTATGATTGCCTCTTGGGCATATTTCCAGCAAATTGGTCAATTGCTGATCTAAAAGCCAAATTAACTCGTTGTAGTTAGTTTTAGCTAGGTACAAATAATTCATGGCCGATGCAATTCATCGTCCTTAGAACAAAAAAGGATTTAGCAAAAAAGGGTTTAAACATTAATTGGTTAAACAGTCGATTGAAAGATATCCTTATAGAGAACATTGTTTCCGCAAAACACTATTTTAAGACAGACAGGGCCTACGGCATTACAAAGATAAACATTTCAAAAATCGGCTTCGAGACCCAATAACACAGCCATGGCCTTGGCAATGGTCCTCTCTACCTTGTTAAGGACTTCTTCATCCTCTTCTTGGGTTCTAGGTACAAGAGAAACCTTGGTCGATTAGGCCTAGACTGCATTCATTACTTGCCTTGGCAACATTGACTGTTTTCTTTTTGTCGTCAAGGAAGAATACACTAAGGAGAGTGGCATAGGTCTCTTTGGGGATGTAGGCCTTGACAACATCCATCGCATCCCAAATCATCTGTTTGTTCTCCATCAGTGTAGCTGATGAGGTGTTGAGCAGCTTCAATAGACGCCATAGCCACTGCTTTATACCTGAAGCCAATAGCACCTGAGCCAACGCCCCCTCTACTTCTTTGATAATCTTATCGATTGCAGTTGGGATTCACTCTTCCTCCTCATCCTCAAGGTCCGACAGGTTGAAACCCAACAAGTCAATGAGGGAAGAGGTCGGCTTGTTAGGAGTAGGGGTAGCAGTAGAGATCCCCGCGGTTGGAGTAGGTTGGGTCTGTGGTGTCGACTGAGGCAAGTAGACCACAGCCGTAGGGGAAAAAGGAGGTGGAGGAGGCACACACTATAGTATTAAAAGAGTTTGTTAGCCGATTGATCAATAGAAATTAAAATTGGCTCAGTGGAAATGTTTTTACCTAGTCAGTAGCCAACGCCTAAGGGGATCTCTCAATTGATTGCTCCTAAGCTAAGTGTCCTTGTGGAGCACCTCTCTGGGCAACCCTCTTGTATGGACAACTACGCTTATTTTCTACAAAGGAATCGGCTTAATATTGTTAAAGTACAGAGTGAAGAAAGGAATTCTGAAAGACAGCTGATGATCGTGGACTTGTTTGTTGTCTTTCCAAGTCCGAGAGGCATGGGGATTCAATTCCGAAAGTACCCAACAAGTAGCCCGTTAGAGCTGTTCTGACTGTGGGGCATGGCCATTTACTTGGTTGGTCGATACCCGATGAACCACCAACAGGCTTTGTGTCAGCTATCTTAGTCTACAAAATAAAAAGAAGAGCCGATTAGTGAAGTTTTAGCGATATTTAAGGGCTATAAACAAAAAGTATACTATAGCCAATACCTCGCTAGTAATATTGACAAGACTCGTGTTAGTATAGCCCGATGAACTGGTATCACTACAAGAACTCGAGTGGCTACCAGCAGAGTTAGTTATTATTGTAGTCAACTCGCCGTGTTGATTCGGGAAAAAATCAATGACAACTACTAATATCATGCGCTGTGCTGGATATATGGCTGTACAGATAGACGACCACCAACTAGTGAAGACTCCTGCTCTTCGAGTACGAAAGGTAAAATGTGGCAAGTCTTGAATTTGGAGATCATCGGCTATGTGCAGAACAAGTTCAGTCGATGAACACGATCTCATGGCCTATGCTGATCAAACAATTGGAACATTGTGGGGACATGCCCAAAACCCAGCTACCTTGAATATACCATCGGATGATAAAGCTCATATGATGGCTAGTAAGTCCGACGCTTCGCGTGCAAGCCAATGTATAATACACTTTGGGAGAGAAAAATCTTATACAAATCAAGTGTTTCTTCGAGCATATCATAGCTGTTGGTTGTGAGATGGAGAAAGGATGGATTGAGTAATTATCGGCTTCTCTATAATTGAAAAATCACAATTGCAGAAATCATCTTCATCAAGCTGAAAGAAAAAGGCCAAATACTTCCTTGCTCCGACAGGAGTGATCTTGACTTCGCCAGAAGAACAAAGAATGAATCTTTCACCAAACGATCAACTATTCTTGTATTTTATGTCTTGGCCTTCCGAGGTTCCTTCACAAGGGAAAGGAATCATTTCAGCTAAGTTGATTTTGAATGATCGGCTAAACATACTGTCGACTTTTGTAGTCAGCAATGAATTTATGGGGTAGGCGCTCGATCTCAAACTCGAAGGTCACACAAGACAGGGAATTATACAGGTTCAGGCCCTCAGCGATGGAGGTAATACCCTAATCCTGTGTGTTGGGATTATATGGATCTCTTAGATCTGAGGATGCTCAAAGCGCTATATGCTCTGGGCTTGGATGGTAGGATGACTTGATCCCTATGTCACCGCCCGCCATATCCCTTATATAGTGGGAGGGGGGACAGCTTACAGAATCCTAATCGGTTATGTGATTCCGATCGATTACAAGGTTCTTAGTCGGTTATAGGACAGAGTTTACAAGTTTATCTATCCTTCTAACGACTCGGATTACAACCAAATCTATCGTATCCAAACATAAGTTCAACTTCCTTTAAGGTACATCCCTTTCCGCACGGTAATGAAGTCTGACGTGGGGAATATCTTCTTTTTGGGCCTGTCCCGAGGACCCCCTGGTTCCTATATTCCACAGCAGCCCCCGAGTGCTTCATGATCCGATTGCTATGTTCCTGGCTCCCTGCCTGAAATTTCGACTGGTTCCCTCATCCAATCGGAAAACTTCTTTTTACAGTGAGTGAATTATGAAGGACTTGATCATAAACCTTGACTTTTGCCTTTCTCAAGTACAATTTTTACCAGACAGGCTTTGTCACGAGCAGTCTTGCGGACTTCTTTCCATATCACAGAAAATA
This sequence comes from Otatea glauca, assembly GCA_036346275.1. Classification (NCBI taxonomy): domain Eukaryota; kingdom Viridiplantae; phylum Streptophyta; class Magnoliopsida; order Poales; family Poaceae; genus Otatea; species Otatea glauca. The sequence goes on from JAYEVK010000261.1 coordinate 94,220, forward strand.
AATTTGATACTTTTCCCGCCTAAAATTTTAATACTCATCGCAAACTGTTATCGGTCAGTCTTCGAGGTTGCTTTATTTATCTGCGCCAACTTATTTTGTTGAAAAAACTCTTCGTCTTCTGAAGTTATATTAACTCCAAACCTCTTCGGCTTCCGATGCTTAATAACTGGGCACTTACTTTGATCTCGTCAATCCAGCTATAAAAAGGGGGGAATGTGTGTTCGCAGATTCTATCCTCACACTTTTAGTCCTCCATCTATCTGTTCCTCGTCTTTGTTTCCTCCATGGCAAGGCGACGGCGGCGTCGCGCGGTGTCACAAGACCCCAGGCTTGCAGTGATATGGGCGGAGTTCGCTCGCGGTGTGGCGGAACTGATCGAGGAAGATGCGGTCGCCTGTGACCGTGCCTCCATCGACGTCCTCCTCGAGGGTTTCCCTGCTCTTTACAGGGCGAGGGAGGTGCTCGTTGAGGCCCTCGGCCATGTGCGGCGTGGGGAGGTCTAGGGTTCCTGTCAATGTAAAACAATATTTTCCTAGGCATAATGATTGGGAAATCTATATAAAAAAGTGCCTTTTTATCGATGAAATTCTTATCTGTCTTTTAGTTGTGGGTTGGACCCACTCTAGGGCATCCTGGGCCTCACGCATTGCTTGAACTTGATGACGCGTCTATCCGCTGTAAGACGTAGTTTAGGGTCGACGCGAAGCTCATCGCACTTCGTGTAATCCCAGGTCGAGTGGCGCCCATCGCGATTCATCTCTAGTCCAACTCAAGATGCTTTTTTTTGAGCTTAAGCGGCTCTTGTCTGAATCCGCCCTAGCATCTGCCTTGTGGCGTATCGTAATCTCCTGTCTTAAGGCCGGACAATATCCAACCCTGATGTTCGCTAGATATAGCTTAGGGCCAATTCGGAGTGAGCCGTGGCCCTTTGCCAGGCAATCCCATATCCGACTACTGCAAAGCACAGTTCTTAGTTCGACTTGAGTCAGGTCAAGGCTCCTCCTGGCTCATGGCCGAATGATATCCATGTCCTTAGACCGCGGCCCGGCTCTTTTGGAACGTATCGTGATTTTATGCGACTCTTGGCCGAGTGGTACCCTTTCCCGACTGATGTCAGATTCGGCTTAGGCTCTCTTGGAGCGTATCACATTAGACGACTCTTGGCTGAGTGATACCCTTTCCCGACTGATGTCAGATTCGGCTTAGGCTCTCTTGGAGCATATCACATTTAGACGACTCTTGGCCGAGTGATACCCTTTCCCGACTGATGTCAGATTCGACTTAGGCTCTTTTGGAGTGTATCACATTAAATGACTCTTGGCCGATTGATACCCTTTCCCGACTGATGTCAGATTCGGCTTAGGCTCTCTTGGAGCGTATCACTTTTTCATTCGAAGGGTGTCCGTACTCGTTTAAAACGACGCACAGCGTTTTCGGCCCTCGTGGGGCACGCCCTTGGATCTGTGCCCGTTTGGGCTCAACTTGCGGCACACGATTCCGTCATGCGGTAACCACCCAACGGCCCAATGTGGGGCGTACCGCAAGAATATATGTTTTTATCCAAGTTGGAGACCATCCACGTCCCGTTTAGTACGGTAAGTGGGAAAAAAGCCCTATTGTGGGGGCGACATGGCTCCAATGTGATTTGGTCAAATCCTATCAAACTCCGTGAGTCGAAGCGACAAGCCTGCAAATCATTTATGGGGAATCTGAAAGGGTGAGATGTTTCGCAGCCTTTTTCCCGCCGATTCGGCGGAGACCTTATTGTTCTCTCTTTAAAAGATTAGGTCGTACGATGCCCGACGGTTCATTCTTCTGCTGCGCCCTTTCTCCTTTTACTTCTTTGTCTCCCTGACTTCTCTGCCACCAAGGCTAACCTTGCCGTTCTTGCTCCCTCGTGCCACCGTCGATTTCTCTGCGAAAATGTCTTCCTCCTCTTCACCGCCTTCGCCGCAAGATTGGACAACCTCGACAACAACCGAGGAGAGACTGCAATCTATGGTAAACGACGGGATCATGCCGGACTCAACCCTGATCTCCGCCCGTCCGGCCGCCGGTGAATCCGTCCCCACCCCTCGCTCCGAGGAGGTAGTGGTCTTTGAATCCTTCTTCCATCGCGGGCTTGGTCTTCCGGTCAGTACTTTTCTCCGCGGTCTTCTCTTCTTCTACGAAATCGAATTGGTGAATTTGAATCCCAATTCTATTCTACAAATCTCTCTTTTCGTCCACCTTTGCGAAGCTTTCCTGGGCATCAGTCCCCATTTTGATCTTTTTCGCCACCTTTACCTTCTGAAACCTTACCCTTCCAAGAGCGACCCCAAGGTTGTTGGGGGAGCCGGATTTCAACTGCGGGAGCGGCTGAAGAAGGATTATTTCGCCATCCCCGTCAAGACCCCCAACAAGGGCTGGCATCGGGAGTGGTTTTACTGTGCCAATCTTGGCTCACCGCCTCCCTTCAGCTGGCGCCGTCCCAGCGTTTGATTTCTGAGGTCTACCCCAATTGGTGACATGGATCAAGTGTCTGATCTCTTGGCGCTGATCGGGAAGCTGAAGGAGAGCGGACTCACGGGAGTAGGTCTGGCCCTCCATTTCATCGCTCGCCAGATCCAGCCCCTAAAGGAGCGAGTTCATCTGGGATTCGCTTACGAGGGAACATATGACCCGACCTGGGAGCGCCCGACGATTTGCCGAAGGAAAAGATATGCGCCAGGACCGGAGAATTCTTCATCCTGAGCGTCTACACATTCTCTGTCAAGTGCCCGAAGTCCTTTACCGCTTCACACCCTCCTCCAGAGGTAGGCGAATTTTACTGTGGAATTTTCGTTCCCTTGTACTCTGAAGGTCTTCTAACTCTTAATCTTCATTTCCAGGATCGCATTGCGTTCTTGATGTCCTCCCCTCCGAAAATGCACGCTCGCCGGGCTATTCTCGAACGTCGGCGAGGTCTCTGTAGGAGCCCCGCGAAGAAGGGGAAAAGGACAATGTCCGATGACCCTGTGACACCCCGACGCCCGGCCGGTGGTCCCAAAATCCAGGAGCCGTCGGCACGAGCTCCAGCGTCTTCGGCTCCTCTCCCCCGTGAGCCTGTGGCTCCGATGCGTCCTAAGCCGAAGGACTCGGGTTTCAAAGATAAGCCGGGTGCCGATCGTGGCGGTCAGAAGGTTCCTCGAGGGTGGCATTTGCTCGCGAAGCCCCCGAGAAAAATGAGGAAGTCCAACAGGTTTGTTACTCCGCCGACTCCTATTTGGCCCGTTCTGCAGACTTGCTAACAATTCCTCTTCATATGGACCCTTCGCTCGACATACCTGTCGGGTCACTGTCTGGGGGCCCTGCTAAGGTTGAACCCCAGGGAGTTCGCGCCCCGGTTAGGCAAGCCACTCCCGAGGAGACGGCGCTTCGATCCTCGACCGTCTCCTATTCCCCAGCCTGCGCGAGATCCGTTGCTCAGTCGGCCTCCTGCTCGTCCCCCGAGGTTGAAGAGATTCGCCGAGTCCCACCGGCCCCTGCTCTCCCCCGGCTAATGACGGATACCACATGGGTCGATGAGGACGAAGGCCTGAAGCTCTTGGATGACCCGGAGGAGGAGGAAAAGGAGACGAACGATTTTTACATCCACGCCACGACTTGTGCGCAGGCAGCCCGGGTAAGCATTCCTCCAAGATCGCCGTATCCCTGCTTTCGCCTTTTGTCATGCGTTTACCTTTTGCCGTGATGATTATAGAAAATAGGGGAGCGCTTTGAGCAAAAATCTGAGTACTTCCAAAGGATGCTTCCCGAAATCCGGACGCGCCAGGAGTACTTGGCCGACCTGAAATGCATCAAAGCCGAGCATGCGGCCGAGCTGCGGTCCCTTCGGTCCGAGCTCCAGACGACGCGGGAGGAACAAAGCGCTCTGCGCCAGGAGAAGTTGGACATCACCAGCTCCCTTCGAGGTAGCTATTTCTTGGGTCGTCTCGTGCCTTTGCTTAATCGACTAGCTTCTTGATCTTCTTGCGTCAGCGCCAGCCCGGGAGTCGGCTTTCGCTAAGCTCCAAGGACAACTTAAAGCCGCGGAAGATTCCCGAGCAAAGCTGGAGAAGGAGTTTGAAGGTATAGCTGGCAACTAGTCCTTGTTAGGCCTTTTACTGTCCTTTCTAACGCAACCGCCTTGCAGTTATAAGTTCAAAACTCGGTATGATGCTCAGTCTTGGCGAGAAGGTTGAAGCCCTCGGCGTCTGCCTTAGAGCTCGAAGCTTCTAGCCCATTCTTGAGTTCGCTTCATCCCAGGCGAGAGGCCACTCGGCGAGGACAGGTCATCATTGGTGAAGGAATCCCGGAGGCGCTCAAGAACCTCTTTGAAGGAGGCAGACCAGCGGTGCCAGCCAGACTTTGGCGATCACCAAGTCCCTCTATCCCCGAGTGGATCTTGAGGCCCTTAGGGAAGGCTACGCCTGCAATGTTGATGAAGATCGGGCTGCCGAGCTCTGGGAGGAAGTCAGGGACACTTCTTTGTCAATTGTGGAGACTCTTGACCTTTAAGCTAAAAGCGTGTAAAGGTGTTCCCTGCTTCTCCTTCATGTGAATCGAAAATGCATATATCTTCGAGTGGTTTGACTGGGAATCTTGTTCGACTGACTCAGCCCCCAGGCTTTGGGACATGGTTTATGGATCCTATCCCTGAGCATTAACATAAGAGCGAAGGACTCGAATTCACGATTATAAAGAAGGTTCTATAAAAACAGCTTTCTAATTGAACTTTCATTCATAAAGAATTAAAGGAAGTACAAAGCTTAAGCGAAAAAGCGACGTAGCTGCTCTATATTCCAAGTATTGCTGATTGCCGAGCCATCTTCTCGCTTAAGTTTATAAGCTCCGGGGCGAACCACTTCATCAACGACGTAAGGGCCCTCCCAGCTTGGGGAGAGTTTATACTCGCACCTTTGATTCTTTCTTAGGACTAGATCTCCTTTAGAGAACGCGCGGCTCCTTACATTGCGCTCGTGATATCGTCGTAGGCCCTGGAGGTATTTTGCCGACCGGATTGTTGTGACATCCCTGGCTTCTTCCAATCTGTCGAGGTCTTCTAGCCAGCTGTCTTCTGAAGCGATTTCTTCATAACTCCGAACCCGCGGGGATCCGAATTCTAATTTGGTTGGCAGGACCGCCTCGGAGCCATATACCAGGAAGAAAGGTGACTGCCTGGTTGCTCTGCTAGGGGTGGTTCGTAGCTCCCAAAGCACCGAAGGCAATTCTTTGACCCACCGAGTGGCATATGGTTGGAGCCAATCGAAAATTCTCGCTTTTATGCCTTGGAGCACCATGCTGTTGGCTCGCTCGACCTGCCCATTACTTGCCGAGTGCGCTTGTGTGCGAAGCAAACTTTATACGAGCTCTTCGCACGATCTTGAAATATTTCGCCTACAGGCGAGTGCAGATTATCCGTGATAATTCGGTTGGATGCGCCAAATCTAACCACGATCTCGTGAAATAACTCCTGGCTTTGCGCCGTGATGGTGGCGGCGGCAGCCTCAATCCATTTGGTGAATTTGTCGGCGGCCATGAAGAGATGAGTATAACCTCCCTAAGCCTTCTTCAAGGGTCCCACCATGTCAAGCCCCCAGACCGCAAATGGCCATGTAATCGGGATGGTTTGTAATTTCTGTGCTGGCTTGTTCATTTGTCGTGCGAAAAACTGGCATCCTTCGCATGTCCGGACAACGTCCTCCGCATCTATGACAGCAGTCGGCCAAAAGAACCATTGGCGATAAGCTTTACCGACCAGGGTTGATGACGCCGCGTGGTTCCCACAAATTCCCGAGTGGATTTCATTGAGCAGGTTTCTCCCTTCTTGTTCTGATATGCAACATCGCAGTACGCCAGAAGAGCTTTTACGGTAAAGCTCTTTCCTGATGACTACATAACTCTTGCTTCGACGCATGATCCGCTCGGCTTGTACACGGTCCTCGGGTAGCTTGTCTTCTGCCAGGTAATCCAGATATGGAGCTGTCCAATATGGGGCAATAACCAAGACATCTGCCTCTCCCCCTTTCTCTGCTGGATCGTCCGCTTTTGGTCGAGCGCTAATCGTGGGTTTATGAATTTCTTCTACGAATACTCCTACGGGTACTTTGGACCGGTAGGATCCCATCTTTGCCAATTCGTCGGCTGCTTCGTTGTCCCGTCGGAGCACGTGAACGAGCTCCAGTCCATCGAAGTTGCCTTCTAGCTTTCGCACCTCTTAGCAATATGCCGCCATGTTGTCTTCGATGCAAGACCATTCCTTTTGCACTTGATTGACCACGAGCATTGAATCTCTGCGAACCGCCAGTCGTCGGATACCGAGAGATATGGCGATATGGAGTCCGTGAATGAGTGCCTCATACTCGGCGGCGTTGTTGGATGCGGGAAAAAATATTTGGAGGACATACCTCAATCTTTCTCCGCTTGGTGATATGAGTACTATACCAGCCCCCGCGCCGCCGAGCATGAGGGAACCGTCGAAGTACATTGTCCAATACTCGAGTTCCTTAGTAATCGCCGGTCTTTGCAACTCATCACTCGGTAGTAAAGTCGTGGCGCTTGGGATTTGATGGCCGTGCGGGGTCTGAATAGGATGTCGAAAGCCCCGAGTTCGACCGCCCATTTGGCTATTCTCCCAGTGGCCTCCTAGTTGTGAAGTATGTCTCCAATCGGGAAGGAGGTGACCACCGAAATGACATGCTCTTGGAAATAATGCTTAAGCTTGCGAGATGTAATGAGTACGGCATATAGTAACTTCTGCACTTGTGGATACCGTACCTTGGATTCACTCAGGACCTCGCTAACAAAGTATACCGGATGCTGGATTTTGTGCACATGAACCGGCTCCTCCCTCTCCACGACGATTGCGGCGCTGACTACATGAGTCGTTGCCACGATATAAAGTAATAGAGGTTCTTCTGGCATCGGCGAGACTAACACGTGTGTTAGGAAGGTCTTAAGATCTTCAAATGCTTGCTGCGCCTCCGACGTCCACTGGAACTTATCCTGTTTCTTGAGTAGTTTGAAGAAAGGCATACCTCGCATACCCAGTCAGGAGATGAACCTGCTGAGAGCGGCCATGCACCCTGTAAGCTTCTGGACGTCCTTTTGGCAAGTCAGTGGTTCTATATTTGATATGGCCTTGACTTTCTCTGGGTTGGCTTCAATGCCTCGCTGAGATACGATAAATCCGAGCAGTTTTCCCGAAGATACTCCGAAAACACACTTCTCGGGATTTAGCTTCATGCTAAAAGCCCTCAGACTTTTGAAAGTCTCGGCTAGGTCGATGATAAGATCTTTTCTTTCCCGAGTCTTCACAACGACGTCGTCCACATACGCTTCCACATTGCGCCCAGTGGCGTGAAAACACCATTTATGTCGCGGCGATAAGTCACGCCGACATTTTTAGCCCGAATGCCATCTTGGTGTAGCAGTAAGCTCCGAAAGGCGTGATGAACGAGGTCTTGATATGATCTTCCGCCTTTAGGCGAATCTGATGGTAGCCCGAATATGCATCAAGAAAGCTCAAAATTTTGCAACCGGCGGTCGAGTCAACCACCTGATCGATTAGGGGCAGCCCAAAGGGATCCTTCGGGCATGCTTTGTTGAGATCAGTATAATCAACGCACATGCGCCAAGTTTTATTTTCTTTTGCACTAATACGAGTTTGCTAACGATCGGGTGATACACCTCTTTGATAAAACCTGCAGCTAGAAGTTTCGTGATCTCCTGCTTGATGGCATTCCGACGATCCGGAGCGAACCGCCGAAGCCTTTGTTTGATAGGTCTCGCCTTCTCGTCGACGTGGAGAGAGTGCTCGATCACCTCCTTGATGCGCTGGCATATCGATGGTTTCCAGTGAAGATGTCCTTGTTAGCTTGGAGGAAGGTGGCGAGTGCGCTTTCCTATTTGTCCTCGAGCCCTGTCCCGATCTAAGTCGTTTTAGACGTGTCGGACGGGTCAAGAACGATTCTTTTGGTTCCTTCACCAGGCTTGATTCCTGAGGTGGCCTGCTTCTTTGATGGAACCTCTCCTTCATCTTAGAGCGTGGCAGCCTCAGTCTGGATGTCTTTTGCCTGGGCACCTACTTCCTGCAACTCGGCGAGTTCATGATTTTCCCGGTCGCATTGCGAGGATTGCTTGATGTCTCCCCGGAGTGCGATGACTCATTTGGGTCCCAACATCTTCAACATTGAGTAAGTGTAATGTGGTACGGCCATGAATCTGGCTAGGCCAGGCCTTCCCAAGATGGCGTGATACGCCGTCTCGAAATTGGCTACCTCGAAATTGACGTATTTGGTCCGGAAATTATCCTTGGTGCCGAACGTAACGGGCAAAGAAATCTATCCGAGGGGGAACGAGGATGCCCTGGGGATCACTCCGTGGAAAGGCTAGGTGCTCGGCTTAAGCTCGGAACGAGGGATGCTCGTGTCATCGAAAGTCCTGGCGAATAGGACGTTGAGCCCACTCCCGCCATCGACCAACACCCTCTTGTGCTTCACGCTGCGCACTACCGGGTCAAGCACTAGAGGAAACTTACCCGGATGTGGGACCCGACTGGGGTGATCCCTACGGTCAAAGGTGATCGGGACCTCAGACCATTTTAGATACTAAGGAGTCGCCGGTTCCACCGTGTTGATCTCCTGAGCGGTAAGTTTTTGCTTCCACTTGGACTCGTATCCGGTTGAGCCCCCGTAGATGTAGTTCAGCTCCTGCTCAGGCTCCTGAAAATCTTCTTCGTCCGGGAGGTCCTTCTTTTTTGCTGGAGCGGCTTCGCCCTTGGTCGGAGCCGGTTGTCGGTGACTTTCGCACGCAAAACGCTGCAGAGTGAAGTAATCCTTGGCAGCGTGCTTTCCTTTGGGGTGGAAAGGACATATTGCCTCCATGTGGCCAGTGTAGTCAGGCGCTTCCTCGGCGGCCGAGGCGGTTGTGCTCTGTTACCGCGACTAGCTCTTCGCCCTTCCGCTTCTTGTCCTTATGTTTTGAGGACTCTAGCTTGTTGCCTTTGTTTTTCTGCGGCGGGAAGTCTTCTTGACGCTCGGCCAGGGCATCTGAGGCTGTTGCGTAGCGGTCGGCTAATGCTAATATTTCCTTTACAGAGGTCGGGGGCTTCCTAGACATCTTTTTGATCAAATCAGGATCACTTATCCCTTTCTGGAAGGCCGCTACCACCACCGCCACGGACACGTCCCTGACGGTGTTCTTCTTCTGCATGAAAAGCCGGATGAAGTCTCTCAGCGTCTCGTCCTTCTTTTGGTGCAGCTGGTACAGGTCCCATAGAGTGCCAGGACGCTCGTAAGTTCCCTGGAAATTGGCGATGAACTGATCGCAGAGATCGCTCCAGGAGTCCACCGAGTTTGCGGGGAAGCCTGTGAGCTATGCTTGAGTTATGGGGGTGAGATTGACTGGCAAATAGTTTGCCATGACAGTCTGATTTCCTCCAGCTGCCTTGACTACTAGGGCGTAAACCTACAGCCAAGCTTCCGAGTCTCGCTCCCCGTCAAACTTTACGATGCCCTTGGGGTTGAAACCCTCGAGCCATATCACTCGGCGCAGCTGAGGAGTGAACGCCCGAATCTCGTCAATAGATCTCTCGTCTTGACGAGGGGGAGTTCGGCGTGGCGATCCTCTGGCTCGGCGAAGATCATCAACAAGTCGGGGTGGGGTACGGCGCGGTGAGTCCATGACTCGGCGTTCGTCGTCGCTCCCTCCCTGGCGGTGGTGAATCCTGCGGTCGTCGCGGTCATCATACCTTCGGTCGTTTCACCGATCGTAGCTGATGCCGAAACGCTCGTAGTCATCGCGACGTCCGTGTCTTTCCTCCTCGTCCGCTCCGTCGCTTTGGCCGTGATGTCTGGCGGAGTCGTGATCAGAGATGTCGGCGTCCCGATGGGTGGTGCGTGGCGCCATTGCCGATGCTCCGGTGGTTCGGTCCATTGCTAGCGACACAGTGGCGCGTGGGGCCTTGATGCGCTTCACCACCGGCTTTTACGGTTTTGCTGAATTCTTTGCCGCCGTCACCATGGCCTTGATATGGGCCACAATCGGGGCTGCCGGGCTATCCGATGCAATCATCGGGTCTAGCGCGTCGAGGAGCGTATTGGAAGCGATGACGTTTTGCATCGACGTGCGGAAGACGGACTGATCTCGCAACTTAGATTGCAGGATGTCCTCACGAACATTGCGACCCAGTGATCGGAGAGACCGCGTTTGTACCTCCTTACCCTTACGCCGGCGATCTTCTTCTGCGGCATCCCGGTCTTCTTGATGGAGATTGGTCTTCTGCCCTTCAATTGAGAAGACGCTGCGAAAATCGCAGCCGCTCCTAATGGCGCCGACTGGTTCTCTAGGCAAGTCAGAGTAATATACCTGAGATGGTTCGTCCTGATCTCTGCCAGATTGGATCTGGCTTTGATCCAGGCGGACAAGCTCTCCATGCATATCGGCCGACGAAGTCGGGCCGGCGGAAGGCACGGCGGAGGCGAAGGTGGCGATGAATCCGCGGTCGATGCCATCAGTGCAGTAGGAGAAGATTGAGCGCTTCCCTACAGCGCGCCAGCGCCGACTTTGTAGTCGGCAATGAATTTATGGGGTGGCGCTCGATCTCAAACTCGAAGGTCACACAAGGCGAGGAATTATCTGAGTTGAGGCCCTCGGCGATGGAGTAATACCTAATCACGTGTCTTTGGGATTATATGGATCTCTTGGATCTGAGGATGCTCAAAGCGCTACACTCTGGGCTTGGATGGTAGGATGACTTAATCCCTATGTCGCCGCCCGCCCTATCCCTTATATAGTGGGAGGGGGGACGACTTACAGAATCCTAATCGGTTAAGAGATTCCGATCGGTTACAAGATTCTTAATCGGTTATAGGACAGAGTTTACAAGTTTATCTATCCTTCTAATGACTCGAATTACAACCAAATCTATCGTATCCAAACATAAGTTCAACTTCCTTTAAGGTACATCCCTTTTCGCACGGTAATGAAGTCTGACGTGGGGAATATCTTCTGGGCCTTCCTTTTAGGCCTGTCCTGAGGACCCCCTAGTTCCTATATTCCACACATACAATAAAGCCAGCTCTGAATAAACCACAATGGACCACCTACATTGTTGATTGTGTATGATCCCATCCCTGTGAATAGCCGACTGCGTATCACGTGCATCATCTGAAAAACTACGCCCAGGAACATTTTTCCTAATGAAAGTCGATGACCATGTAGCAGCTGTTCAGCTATTACTTGATAAGCTTGGGTCGACCCAGAAATGCACCACAAAACAAGAATCGGTTGAGCCACATATTAAGAAATGCCACATGTTCATTGTAGGCCGATTCCTTTGTTATCACTAATATACTTGATCCAACCTTCCCCCTTAGTAGAGACTAGCTTATGCTGGGGTTTGCCACTGAAGGCCAACACTTGGTCCTCATCTGGCATCAAACAACAAAGTTGGGCCACGTCCATTAGAGTTGGGCTGATGGGACCCATTCTAAACAAAAGACATTACATGTGTTGGACCAGAATTAGCAGGCCATGGCCATCAAGGTGTAACATCCCAAAAATTGAAGTTTTGGAATGTTAGAAATCAAAGATGAACCATTTGCATTTCTTCGAATTAATTCTAGCTTAATTTGAATTTTCCATAAATGAAAGGATTTAATTTGGCTAAACCATTCATCAAACTAAAGAATTTCAGTTTTATTTGGGTTCCTTGTGCTCCAAGGATTTTCTATATTTTGGGGATTTTACGAATTTGTTTGATATTTATTTGAATTTATATGCATTTATTGGAATTTGGTAATTTCTAAAGTCGGAAAATGTTTTAAAATTTCGAAAAACCCTCTCGGGCGAATCCTCTCCGGCCGCCGTTTCCTCAGCGGACCCGTTTCTCGCCCGGCCGCTCGCTTGACCAGCCGCCTCGGCCGGCCCGTTCAGCCTGCCTCGGCCCGGTGGCCGTCGCCCGCGAAACCCTAAGCCGCCGCCGCCGCTCGATCTGTCGCGCCGCAGAGCTCTCGGTTTCGCGTCGAACACGCCTCGAGGCTATAAAAGCCCAGCCGCGCACCACGAGATCGCCTCCTCGCGCGCCGCCCTTTGCCCGCTCTCGCGCCCTAGTTGCGCCGTTGCCCATGCGAGCTCGCGGAGTCCCTCGCCGCGCCCGAGCCCTTCCGTTGTCTTTTCGTCGCCGCCGGTGCCCTCGCCGCATCCGTTGGTCTTCCAGAGCTGCCCGTCGCCTCTCCCGGTTCGCCTTAGCCGGTCCGTCGCGCGTCTCCTCCGGTTCTTGTGCCTTCTTCTTCATCTCGGTGAGTGGCGCGCCCGCTTCGCCGTCGACCTCCGGTGGCCGCGCTCGCCGTTAGGTCTCTAGCCGTCTCCCGATCGGGCCACGCCTCCTTCCGCCGCGGCTCCGCCAGCCGTCCGTCGGCCTCGCGCGATCTGCAGCCGCGTGGCGTGCAGCGTCACCGCCCGCGTCGGCCGGCTGCGTCGCGATAGCGTCGGCCGTCTGGCGAGCGCCGCAGTGGACCGAGAGCCAGCGCCGTGGACCTTGTCCACCGTGGCCGGTGACGTCGGCGTTGCGCAATAAATCCTTTTCAAGTACAAAAATAAATCCACGAATTTTTGATTTTCGTATTTTCTCTGAATTTAATTTTCGAAGCAGTTCTCGCTCATACGAACTCCGATTGAGGCGATTCAAGTTTCTAAATTCTTCTAAAATCAAGATCTATCTTCCAGAGCCATTTATTTTCAGTTTTGAGCTGGTTTGAGTCTCTGTTTTGTATTTATTTGGTTTTGTTGCTTCTTTTAGGTGAGCGCTAATTAGGAAGCGAGCGAAGACTTGAAGACCAAGATTGACACTAGATCAGCAAGGCAAGTCGTAACCTTGATCATATTGATCCTATGTTTGCAAAGTAATTTATTTTATACACTTGCATGCTATTTACGTATCAATGTTTATTTAATGGGAGTAGATGTATACCTAGTTGATATTATACCACCTTGATTGGTTGTATGCCATGTATCCATTGTTAAACCTAGGTTGGGACATTACTAGTTGGACATAATCATTATACCAACATTGGGTTATCGTAGCTATGCTTAGACATGCTTACATATACGTTGGGATTCATGTCACATGTGAATAATGTTAATATTGACTTAATGAGATATTGAATCGTGGTACATTAGCCCTTGTTGTAAATTTGTTGTACCATGACGGGGTTTGCCATTGGTCTTGGTTGAACGAATTGTTTTCCTCGGGCAAGTGATCATGAAGTAAAGGGGGTGCTTTCTAGCACATTGGGACCCGGATTTGCACAAGATTAAGTCCTTAAGTTGTCTCAGGCAAGACATCCACATCCCAATGTGCTAGAAAGCACCCCCTTTACTTCACGATCACTGCGAGGGAAAGCTGGTCGTTCAACCAAGACCAATGGCAAACCCCGCCATGGTACAACAAATTTTACAGCGATGGCTAACGCGATTCAATATCTCATTAAGTCAATATTAACATTATTCACATGTGACATGAATCCCAGCGTATATGTAAGCATGTCTGCATAGCTACGATAACCCAATGTTGTATAATGATTATGTCCAACTAGTAATGTCCCAACCTAGGTTTAACAATGGATACATGGCATACAACCAATCAAGGTGGCATAATATCAACTAGGTATACATCTACTCCCATTAAATAAACATTGATGCGTAAATAACATGCAAGTGTATAAAATAAATTACTTTGCAAACATAGGATCAATATGATCAAGGTTACGACTTGCCTTGCTGATCTAGTGTGAATCTTGATCTTCGAAGTCTTCGTTAGCTCAAGTAATTAGCTCTGCGAAAAAAGCAACAAAACCAAATAAATACAAAACGAGACTCAAACCAGCTCAAAACTGAAAATAAATGGCTCTGAAGATAGATCTTGATTTTAGAAGAATTTAGAAACGAATCGCCTCAATCGGAGTTCGTATGGCGAACGGGCACTGAAAATTAAATTGAGAGAAAATCTGAAAATCGAAGATTCGGATTTATTTTGTACTTGAAAAGATTTATTGCGCAGCGGCGTCGGCCGGCTCACGTGGACAAGGTCCACGGCGCGGCTCGGTCCACCGTCGCGCCGGCGACGGCCGACGTCATCGACGCGGCGGCGTGCGCGGCGTGACGTCGGCGGCTGCGCGCCGCGCATCTGGCGAGAGGCGACTCGACGGCCAGCGAGCTGCGGCGGAGGCGTGGCGCGATCGGGGCGTCGGCTAGAGATCAACGGCGGCGCGGCGACGGAGGTCGGCGGCGGCGGCGGCGCCAATCACCGGAGATGAAGAAGAAGGCGCAAGCGGCGGTGGCGATCGCGGCGAGCGGCGGCAAGGCGAACCGGGCGCGACAACGGCAGTTCGGCGACCAACGGCGGCGTGAAGGGCAACGCGGCGAGCTAAAAGACGACGGCGGCTTCGGCGGCGAGGACGGCGGCGAGCTGGCGGCGGCGGCAAAGAGCGGGCAAGCGGCGGCGGCGAGGCGATCTCGTGGGTGCGGCTGAGCTTTATAGCCCTCGGGAAGCGTCTGCGTGCGACGGAAACCGGCGTCTGCGGCGGCGGCAGGATTCCGGCGGCGGCGGCCGGTTTCGCGGCGCACGGCAACGGGCCGAGCGGCGGCGAGCAGCTGGCCGAAATCAAGCGGCAGCAGCGCGGCGAGAAACGGGCATGAAATGGCGGAAGGGCGAGACCGAGAGGTTTTTGAAATTTTAAAACATTTTACGACTTTAGAAATACCGAGAAATTCCAATAAATGCATATAATTCAAATAAATATCAAATAAATTCAGAAAAATCCCCAAAAATACAGAAAAAATCCTTGGAGCACAAGGAACCCAAATAAAACTGAAATTCTTTAGTTTGATGAATGGTTTAGCCAAATTAAATCCTTTCATTTATGGAAAATTCAAATTAAGCTGGAATTAATTCGAAGAAATGCAAATGGTTCATCTTTGATTTCTAACATTCCAAAACTTCAATTTTTGGGATGTTACACAAGGGCTCGTTGGCTTTAGGATCGGCTAGAGATAAGGGGAGGCACTATGAGATTCCCATTTGTTCCCACACAAGCATTTTCTAAGCTACTATCCAATTAAACCAATCACACCAAACTTTCAAACCTGTCGGCCAAGCCCTAAAGCTCTTGCTCCATCCCTTAATACTGTACTTAGGAGGGTTCAATGGAAGTCTAGGGATTTCCTGCTCTATAATAGTCGATTGGTCGAGATTTCCTACTCGACCTATGTAATGCTGATCATCACTATTGGGAACAGGAATAAATACCTATTGAGGGTCCATGGTTTCTGAGCTGATGGAAGAGGTCTGTTAAGTCGATGGAGATTGGAGCGATGAGTTCTGAAGTCCAAAAACAGAATGAAGCTGATGGTGAAGGGGTTGAGAACCAAGAGTCATGAAAGTGATGGCAGTGAATGGGTGGTATTTATAGGGGTAAACCCAATGGCATTGTTGGGTAATTTTTGCAAAGTTTTGAAGGGTAGTTAATGCAAAAAATCACACGTTCACATGATTTGCAATGTAGGAAATTGTAAGTTATCGCAAAAAGGCAAAAGAGTGGAGAGAAAATCTCAGTAAAGCCGACATAGGAAGAATACATAGTGTAGCCGACAAAGATGATTTTTGGAAGATTCAAATCATCTTTCAAAAATGGGGTCATATGTGTAAAATCCTAATTTTTGGCTCAAAATATTTCTAGAGTGTTATTTGTGCATGTTATGAATTTTTCGGAATTTATTCTATATTTTTGTGTTATGCATATTAAGAATATTATTTAATTATCTAAAAAGTATAAATAAAATTTTGTAAAAATATTTTATTTAGGTTCCAAATGTCTCAAAACATTTTTAAGAATTTTTTTGATATTTCTGATGCTACAATTGAATAACTTTAATTATCGGAATTATTTTTAAAGAGAAAAGATTTTGAAAATTGGTATATACGGTTTTGGGCTGGCCTGGTCTTGTGCAACCCATTCTTATGCACATCACCCCGTGTCCTGTGCAGCCCAGCCGCAAGTCTCTGTGTGTGACCGTTGGATGGGGATCGAATGGAAGATGAATCGGGAGTAATAGAAATCCTAAGTGATCGTGACCGTCGTTTTCGCGTGCAGTCTAGATTGATTCTCATCTGAGTGATCCTACCCTTTTTTATCGTGATGTGTGAATGGTCTGGATTAGAGCCGCGTTGCCGTTGGATGGACGACACGTGTATGGTGAGGACTCCGTCTTCCTCGCGCCACCGCCGCTGTTTCAGAACAAGAGTCTCCACCGTGTCCATGAGGAACTCCGAGCTAAGCGTGAAGGCCAAGGCTATTTAAGGAGATCTGGGACCTCATCCAACTATCCAAGCATCACTGAATTCTTGTACAGCTTTTCGTCCAAGTCGTTTTCCCCGAGGTGTCGTCGTTGAGAAGAACAAGCTTCGGTTTTCTCTGGTTTTCGTCGCCGTCAAGACGTCTCAGTAGAAGAGAACTTCAGATTCAGGTTGCTTGCGACAAGTCGCATCAGACCTATGGGTCGTTGTCGTTGTAAGATCACGAATTTTTTTTCTTTAATATTTATTTTTATTCTGTTTTTCAAATCTAGACGTCGGGTGAAAATTTTATAAAAATGCACGTCAGTCGCTCGTGATCGCCCCTCATACACGGGCGACAGCTGCCTGTGTCACGGCCTGCGTCACAGAGCCGTTACCTAGCCGTTGGTGTGGGCCCCCCTATCGCCCGAGATAGGGGCGGTCGCCCAACAGAGCGGCGACAGGGAGGTATGAAGCCCTCGCCCGGGCGAGCGAGCAAGGCAGCCGAGGCAGAAGAAAAAGGAAGAAGAGAAGAGGAGAAAGAAGAAGAAGAAGAAGAAGAGAAAAAGAAGAAAAAGGGGAAAAAAGTAATTCGTCGTTTCTGCGAAGGTATTTTTACAAAAAAAAATTGATTGTTTAGTTACGTAGAAGTTAAATGTACCATTTATTATTTAGAAATTTTAGGATTTTGTAGTTTTTAGAAAATTTTGTAGAAGTGTGTTATTAGAATTTTAATGTAGCATTTAATATTTAGAATTTCTCCGATAGTGTTGTTTAGAAATTTCTCGGATAGCGTTTAGAACTTTAATGTAGTATTTAGTTTTAGAAATTTGAGATTGTATAGTATTTAGTACGTTACAAATTTATTGTAGTATTAGAAATTTATTGTGCTGTTTAGAAAATTTAGGATTGTACAGCGTTTAGAATTTCTCGCATAGTGTTGTTTAGAAATTTCTCGGATAGCGTTTAGAACTTTAATGTAGTATTTAGTTTTTAGAAATTTCAGGATTGTATAGTATTTAGTACGTTACAAATTTATTGTGCTATTTAGAAAATTTAGGATTGTGCAGCGTTTAGAATTTATCGGATAGTGTTGTTTAGAAATTTCTCGGATAGCGTTTAGAACTTTAATGTAGTATTTAGTTTTTTAAAATTTCAGGATTGTATAGTATTTAGTACGTTACAAATTTATTGTAGTATTAGAAATTTATTGTGCTGTTTAGAAAATTTAGGATTGTGCAGCGTTTATAATTTCTCGGATAGTGTTGTTTAGAAATTTCTCGGATAGCGTTTAGAACTTTAATGTAGTATTTAGTTTTTAGAAATTTCAGGATTGTATAGTATTCAGTATATAGAAAGTGAATACAGTGAAAATAGTAGGCAATATTTATAAATTTAATTTGGTAGGGTTAATTTAATGTGGCACAAATATAATGTTAGACCATATGGTAGGCAAGTCGAATTACTTATTTGTAGTCAAATCACTTATTTATAGTCGTATTTTGCAGTACGATCAATGTATATTGTATTTTAGAATAATATTTTTTCGTCGGACGTTTTAGCATGTCGGAGAAATTGTATTTCCAAATATTTTATGGAGATGGGGAGATAGCACAGGGGGCGGATGGGGTGGATTTATCATCATTTTCAAGAGTCGTATGGGGCATATGCGGGCCAAGCGATAGGACATCTGAGGTTTGTTGGAGTGGATGTCTCGGATGTTGGTTTGGATGCCCGGACTGTTCGGTTGTGGAGTCGAGCGTGAGTGAGCCGTGCGCAAGACTGTTTTATGGAGAGTTGATTCCTATTAACTCGGCGTAAACATGGAGGAGTTATGTTGGTTTTTAGTAGGCGGGATTGGCGCTCATGTTGTTGTCTGATGCTACCGGTAGCTCCATCGGTGTCGCAAATTCGTGATGTCGGGTGGACATTACGGGAGGGCGTCAAATGTAGAAGGGCCGCGAAGAGGAAGGCGGCGAGCCGGAGACCGAGGAGCACGAGGCGGCGGTGGCGAAGGGATCGAGGCGAGAGGAGGCAGTGGTGGAGCGCGGGGTGGCGGCGAGGGGAGGAGGTGGAGGATATAGTTCACGATGGAAGAGGAGGACCGTGCGGATGAGGAAGTCTCCGATGGTGAGCACTCCGGCGAGAGAACAATGCTCTGAGATGCCTATCACAGTGCGTGGAGCAATTACGATTTCGAAGACCTAACAATGAATGAAGGTAACGTTGATGCATGCGAGTATCGTGAGCGAGGTGACGGAGGGCCATATATAAAGACAAGGAGGCTGTGATGGATGCGGTGAAATCTTGGGCAATGTCTCTCGCGACAATTCGGGGTAGTGAAGTCCGGCAAGAAGAGTACAGCGTGAAATCGTAGTTGATTCGTGCCCATGGCGGTGCATGCATACCGGGGAAGTGGAAGGACTACTAGAAATGCTCCATAGTGATTGAGCATAGCTGCGAGCTAGAAGAAGCGGGCGGGGACACGTGTCTGTCGTCCACTTGGGTGGCAAATGTGTTTATGGTCGGATCGTGGACAATCCCCACTGCGACCTCGATCTATTATCACGGCCGTGGAGGAGAGATTTGATACAAGATTAGCTACGGAAGGCATGGAGAGCGAAAAGAACAGCTCTGGAAATACGGTTCGGGATGTACGAGGCTTAAATGCGAGAATGTTCCCCACTTGCTCAGGGCAATCGCACGTATGAACCCCGGTACATCCGTCGACCTTGCGGAGTTCTCTGCAGGTGGTGCGTGCGCGGTAAGTGGGTATTGCAGTGTGCATTCTTCGCCCTGGGCGCATGCATAAATGTGTTCCGACACTGTCGCCCGGTCCTTTGCATGGACGGCGCATTCCTCGCGGGGAAGTACAAGGGCCAGATTCTAACTGCGATTACGGTGGATGCCAACAACCAGGTTCTACCGGTTGCATTGGCATTCGTGGAGAAAACACGGAGAGTTGGTGCGGTTCCTTGAAAGAGTGAAGGTGGCGATTGTTCTTCTGGACACGATGTTTGTGTCATCCATGGCCGACATGCGAGGCTGCTAAGAGCGATCGTGGATATGCAACAAGGGTCCGTCGTGGGAGCGACAAAGTGGCGGACACGAGGAGCAAGTGGTGCATGAGGCACATGGGTGCCAATTTTTTCCGTCAGTTCAGGAACAAGGAGCTTATGAACATGTTCAAGCGGCTGTGCAAACAGAACCAACGGAGGAAGTTCGATGCGCTTTGGAAGGCGTTGGATGAACTAACGAAGAAACAATCAATGAATCCCGAGTACCGCTAGTTCATCAAGGAACCCGATGGTGTACCATGAGCAAGGAGAGGACCCCACGGCCTTGTATGCGCTCGACGGACTCCCCAAACATCCGACGTAGGCCGGGGACCAGCATAAAGAGTTTCACCGACTGGATACGACATGATCCTTTGGATAAATGGTCCATACGCATGGCGAGGCGGCTCGCGTTACGGAATCATGATAACGAACACGGCGGAGATTTATTTGGGTAATGAAAGGCACTAGATGCCTTCCATTGGTGGGTATAGTTGAAGGTGTCTTACTAGGGACAGAGATATTTCATTGAGCGATACAAGACCTCGCGGCATGTATGTCGGACAATCATTGTCGTACTCAACTGTTGTGTCTACTTACATGTCCAAGAAAACAAGAAAGGCGTAGACACATCGGGTGACACCGCAGAGTGGCGTGGAACGGAGATACCACGTGCACTTTAGTGGCCAGAGGTCGCGAGGGTGCCAGCGGGAGAGGACTTCCCATCTGTGCATACTCGGCGGTGAGTGCGAGTGCTCACCGCCGAAACCACGCTTTCTTGCACTTGCCATGCTCGCACATCATTACCGCAGCCGCCGAGACGCATCAATCCTGTCGTCCATTCATCTCCCCCTACTACTACAAGCAAAGTGTTCTTAACACGTGGCATCACGAGGTGTACGGATACCGAGTGGATGGATCGTTCACAACAGTCCCCTCTCCGAACCATCGATGGGTACCGGACATCCGAATGTTGAAGCTGAAGGTCGGGCATCGAAGGACACAGCGCATTCGGAACGATATGGACGAGTCCGAGGCGCGTCGCAACCACAGATAATGTAATTTTCTATGTTGTTCCCATCTTGTATTTTTCAATGGACCGATAAGTTGTAATTTTCGATGTAATGTTCGATGTAATTTTTGATGTTATTCCAATCATGTAATTTTCAATGTGCCAGTAAGTTGTTGTTCGCATCATGTAATTTTCTGATGTACCAGTTTATAGCTATGAGGATAATGTAATTTTCGGCATTGTGTGCCTCGTCGAACATGTCTTTGTCTTTAGTATGCTTGTAACATGAGATTTTTTTTAGCTCTCTGCACTTGATTGTATTGTTTGTTGAGTATGGTACAATTCGTTATTTCGCATTTCGTTTTGTGTGCACATTTAATTACTGACAAATTTGTTATATTTGCTTTGTAGTGGCGACGATGGCGCGACCTTGCCACTGGTGCTTTCGCCTTGACGTCGATCACGACCATCGGTCTAGGTACTCTGCGAGGAGAAGCGAGAGCTAGGGACACTCCGACCTCGGTGTCCAACGAGTACGCCGCATTGACCACGCCCTGGGTTCCACGGTAAGGCGCCAGCGCTTGCACTCTTTTACGTACATGTACTTACCTATGAATGCAATTCTAACGACGCAATGCACTACATGCGGGTTGCGGCGGTGGCTTACTTCCTCTGCGGGATGGTGGAGCGGTGTTGCCCGTTAGCGGGCATGGAGGTCCGCGGTTCGAATGCGATCGGTCCCTGCTGGCGCGCTCGTGGACCGGTGGAGCCGGAGGCGCACGTTCCACCTTCCGTGCGGAGAGATGGCTCGACAGCTGCGAGATGTGTCGTACCTCCTAGGCCTCCCCTGTGCGGTCGGCGGTTGTGCCGCCACGGCGCCTCCGTCACGTGGCACCTTGAGTTGTTCGCGGTTCGCCGTGGTGCGGCCGGCACCCAGGCAGCCCTACCGTCCCCTCGAGGCGAGGGCGGTGGGTGAGAGGCTCCTTCCTCGTCTCGCCCTAGCCGGTTCCTCGCTACGCTCCCACGCGGCGGCGGTGGGGGCGATGGGCTGCGAGGCTCCCTCGTCGTCTCGCGCCCAGCGGAGACCCGAGGTGGTTTCGGCGACCTGCGGGCG
This sequence comes from Otatea glauca, assembly GCA_036346275.1. Classification (NCBI taxonomy): domain Eukaryota; kingdom Viridiplantae; phylum Streptophyta; class Magnoliopsida; order Poales; family Poaceae; genus Otatea; species Otatea glauca. The sequence goes on from JAYEVK010000261.1 coordinate 115,738, forward strand.
TCGAGTTCGACTTGGAGAGTACCTTTCGGCCAGACTACCTCGGCCTCTCGGCTCGGGGCGCCGCCACGAGACACGCCCTCGTCGCGCCACACTACTCGCTGCGCGCGGCGGCCTAGGAGGGACGTCCGTTCGCGTCGCCACTCACCTACCCCGGGCGGATCGGAAGCGTGGCCGTGATTGACTAGTTATGCGGACGTATTTTGTAATGCCTTCACGTTCGTGACATATTGTATAACTGTCCGAGTTAGTAACATGAGAGCCTTATCACTTTAAATTGTGCAAATCCATGTATGCATTGCTTGCCTATGCCACACGACGTGACAACACACCAATGCCTCGGTGCACCTATCGCCTCTAGTTGGGGCGATCGCCCTAATATGAGGCGATCACTCCATACCCTGGCGATTTCTGCCCTTTATAACATTTGTTCTCACCAGTGATCTCGCAAAGAATAGAGGAGGGAGGAAAAAAATTCAGGATCAATCGAAAATACCGAGGCGTGCAAGTGCAAAGGGAAAGGGGAAAGCAAAGGAAGAAGCAAGTGCATGCCTACACAATTTAGCGTACCAAGATCTCTTCCTACCTCGTGGAGCTGTAGCACCCATGTGTATGTGCGGAGATCTTTGCAGGCTTGTCCGCTCTTGGGAAATTTCAACTTGGAAGAGGAGGTATTGGAAGTCTTTGCCAACTCGCCTTGATCCACGAGAGAAGAGCACGAAGGATCGCGCATGGTAACAATCGTGCAGGTTACATAATATTTGTGAATGAAACTTTGCTAATTTACGTTTCATGCGGTCACCTCCGCCATTGTGTGAATTTGGCGGTGGTTTGATATGGAGATCAACCCCGAGGACCAGCGGCTTCGACCAAGTCAGCCGGCGGGGCGAGTTCACGCGGCGGCTTCAAGAACAACGCGATGTCGCACGCGAGAGGCATGTAGGAAGAAGCGAAGAGAAGGAGGCCGAGAGAGAGAAGCGAGAGAGTGCGGCGTGCGGAGAAGCCCGCCGGAGGCATGGGCGAATAGGAAGTGGCCTCGAAGCACTCAGTAGACGTCTGGTGTTAACTTTGGTTTTCCTTGTTCATGGTACTCCTTTCAGTTTTAAGCCGTAATAAAGAGTGCGGCCTACCCTTCAAGTGTATGCTCACTATCCTCAACTAGCCTTAGAGAGGGAACCGATTCCATTTCCGGAGGGCTCGGATATGTCCTACTGCTCCAGTTGTTCCAAATGATGTTATTTTTATCCATCAAGATAGGTTATAGCATTTTAAGTTCATCAGATTTGGTTTCATCGAGTTTGACCCTTGTTTGCGAAAGATACGGCCATTTTGATGTTTCTGGGTGCATGTTCGGACAACAATAAAATAGTGCAACCTAAAGTGACATCTAAATGTTTTTACATAATTGTAACCTATGCAAGCCCAAGAATGCAACAAAACTGGTTCTGTCAAATTTTGAGGTCCTTTAGACATTATTCTAACTACTTCAAACATGAATGCTATAAAGGGTTTAAACTAGCCATCTTTGATTCAAAATGCAATCATATTTAGATATTTTTGCAGAAATGAAGTGCATAAGGTTGTAGTAACTTATTCTATTTATTTCATGATTTACGGATCAATACACAATGTAATTCCTTCACAATCCATAATTAGAGCCTAGCATTCGAACTGAAATAAAATTATTTTTCTGCAAACAACACATAGATTATTATTTTAGAATCTAATTCCTCATTCCAAAACTTAAATTTAGAAATAAGTTTCATTTCATTTGGACACTCCTAGCAAAAGTTATAGGGTTTATATTAAAAAGGCATAAAATAATTACAAAAAATACTGAATAAAAAACATTTGGTTGCTGCCCCGCCGTCGCTTGCACACCGAACGATCACCCATGCATGGGGCGATAGGTGGCTGGCACCTGCTGCGGCGTTACTTTGGCCGTTGGTGGCCGTTAGAGGTGGCACTGATCGCGTACATTGGGCGATCGCCCCATGTACGGGCGATGGGAGTCCAAATTTGCAATTTTCGTGTCCGGACGTCTAGTTTTGAAAAAAAAAATTAAAAAAAATGTTAAAGAAAAAAAATTCGAGCTTAGTGGTGCAACAGTGAGGCGGCTGCACCGAGCGTGAGCCAGGGGCACACTCTAGATAGCAAGGAGGCGCTGCGGGTGCAACTATGCGACAGGAAGTCAAACGGACCGATTGAGCCGCTTAGACCGTTGCCCATGCGATGAAGGTAGGAGCCGTTGGGGCGTGGGCTGAGGCCTTCAAGGCGGAAGGGAGTGGAGACAGTAGGCTGGAAAGATTGGGCTCGGCCCAGGATGGGTTTAGGGTTTTCTTTTTAGGATTTTTATTTTCCATGAGTTCTAAGAAAAGGTTTTAAGAGAAAACTAAATCAAGAAAATCCATATAAATGCCAAGAAATCCAGGAAAATTCTATAAAACTGAGAAGTACCATAAAAATCTGGAAAATTTTATGTAGCGGTTACACAAGGGATCAAGCCTGGGTGTGGGAGCGAACACGCTCTCTCCCACCACTAGGACGCTGGCCCTATCCTTTTGTTAGTTGTAATTTGTTCCAAGTAATAGGCCTGTTCTTTACTTTCGTATGGTTTTTGATACCTTAAAATATATGCACCTAGGTGAATAGCTACAAACGATACGTGCGCTTACAAGATATTTATTTGTACGTGTACGTGTCAGGCGCCGGCAGTCGCATAAATAGAAGCTTTTTCAAAATATGGTTAGATAAGCAACTGAAACACACAAATTTATTAGAGGGTAGCAGCCTAGCAGGTAACACATTGGAAAGTTACGTGCTAGTTGCAACCGCCAGGTCCACCATAGTATACATGCATGCCACCATCGTTATGACCGTATCCGTCAATGGTGTAGCAATCTAGTCTAGTACTAGAAGCAAACGACTTGCGCGCGTCTGGAGGGACTAGCTCGTTTTTCTCATTTATAATTTTAATATCCCTAACAAATGCAGCTTTTCCAAATCCTTCATCTGCAAAGTGTCCACTACCCATTTGTGGCCGGTTTGATTTAATCGTAGGACCATACACATATCCACCCCAAACTGAAATCTCTGCTTTGTCTCTCATGTATGTGAAGAGTGAACTTGGCCAATATCCAATCGGAGTTTTGCTCTCACCATATGCTAACCACCAATCTTTAGTTTTTGGGTCCTAGAATAAACAAAATTTAAAGAAGAATATTTAGTGGAAACCATATATATAAAAAGTGTTAAGAAACCCTAATAGCCCATTGGAAGGCCCATGTGGTCCCTTAGCCAAAACCCTAGAGGAGCGCTATAAAAGGAGGAGGGAGGTCCCCCTATGTACCAGAATTCATTAGCAATAAAGAATTTTCGCTTTCGCTCTCCCTAAACACGTGTCTCTCTCTCTTTTCATTTCTCCACCGGATCTGTTGGGAACCCGGACTATTCGATAGCGAGTTCTTTCACACGTTATCGACCTGAAGCTCTAGGAGATCGGAATTGAAAAGGTGAGAAGAGGTGAGAATCGGCGATTGATTCTAATCGTTGTTGATCCTATGCATGCATCTACTGTTTGCATCTGTTTTTATGTTTGCACCACGTGGCACGGCTCTCTGCGACATCGGTACATGCATCATCCACGAAAAAAAACATGTGTTTCGGCTTCCGCTCGCGCGCGCCGCAAATCCTTGCCTCGGTTGCGTGCGCGCCGGCAAGCCGCGCCGCGCCGCCCTGCTGTATCGCGCGCCGCGCCGCGCACTGCTCGAGCCGCCACTCGAGCCGTCACAGGCCGTCGCGTCACCATCACCTCGGCGACGACGCGCCTGAAGCGTCGGCCGGCCGGCCTCATGGGTTCGACCATCGCCGCGCATGTGGCGCTTCCGCCGCCGGCCCACGCCTCGGTGGCGCGTCCGAAATCGCGAGAGCCACCGCCGGCGCGCAAGAAGTCGTCGGCCCATTGCTTTGGTGGCGTCGACGGTGATGCGCTCGAGCTGCTGCGCCGCGCCTCGGCTTCGTGCACAAGCACTCGCCTCGGCCTCGACGCCTCCTCAGCATGTGTGTGCGCCGCCCCGTCCTTGGCATCCGCTCCGCCGCCGCACGAAGCGGCGCCGAGCGTCAGCCAGCCGCCAAGCGGTGGCCGCGAGTCCGTAGAACGACCCCAATTTTACAAACTTGCAAAATGGAAATCTAATGTGCATTTCCGTACTAGTCCCATGATCGTAGCTAATGCGCACATACACCAATTGGAATCACAACCATACAACAAATAATATTAGCGGAAGCTATTACATAAAAAACTCTTACAAATCGAGAGATAAAGCGTTATAAGAAGCAAAGTCTTGTAGTGTGCCCATCCAACACCCGAGCAACCGACAAGGCATAATCCCTAGAAAGATTCGACGAAGAAAACCCGCAACTGCGACGAAAGAAACCTTCGAAGCTCGGCAACTTAACCACCTAAAAACCACATATAAGCAAGGGTGAGTACATTCGTACTCCGCAAGACTTGAGCAAAGCCTATAATATATGCAGGCCATTTCAAAGGAGGCTACTACAGTTAATTTGCATAAAGCAGAATTGACATTGTAAAACAAGTTATTTGCAAACGGAATTTATAAAAGCATAATTGGTGATATGAAATAAGTAAGCATAAGTAATATATTCACAACCCATCGTGAATATCGAATAATCCAGAAATGGAATCCATCAATGTCGATCCTTTGACATGAAAACAAAAGTTGCTAAACAAGTTCCAAACCACAACCCATTTTAGAAAATTAAACATTTAACTAGTGCAAGTTCACCAAGTTTCCCATGACCGAGGGGACGGCTAATCGATTAGATTTACACTCTGCAGAGGTGTACAAGCGTACCCACAAGTCATGACCTTTTCTTTTTACCGCAAGTTTCACGCACTTAAAGCATGTGGCGGAATGTTCATGACGAAAACCTTTACATTATCTAATCTAACTTTGCACCGACCGGACGATAAAACCCACGCTATAGGTGGGAGAACTCGAGCATAGGAATGTTGGAACTCCCCATAGGCGTGGCGCACCGTTATATTGGTAAGTGTTGTTCCCAACACCTCGGTGTGGGCACCCGTCGAACAAACCCGAAAGGAAAGCCCTTACTACTTGACCTACCAATGTGCAAAGTTAAACTAGATAACTTAATTGGTTTAAGGAAGCCCCATAACAACACTTGTGGTTTGCACGAAATATCTTGGATCATACAACACTGAGTTCGGTCCTTAAATTGACACGGGCGATACTCCACCCTACACTACGTGCAAATCCCTCTGCACCTCCGGCTATTGCCAATAATCGCCCGCATCGAAACCATAGTTTTATTTTGGGTTTTTAATCAAAATACCCATAGCCAACAGCTACAATGACAACATTTTCCATTTCACAAGGAACACATTTTGATCCGATCATCATCATTTGATCTAAAAGCATGGCTAAGCATGGATAAAAGTAATCGCATATACCCATGGTGACATTCAGTAATTGTCTAAGTTTATTCTATGGTTATCAAGGCTCACATTTTCATACTTATCAAGGAAGTTTCATGAGACAACAGGTATAACTACCAGTACCATAAAATAGCAATTTCTGAAAGTAAAGCGTATGCATGAAACATTTTAATAAACAATGCAAATTAAATTCAGGATCAAGATGGTCAAAGGGTGCTTGCCTTGCTTATATATCGTTACGACGAAGACGCGATCACGGCGAGACGGAGGCAACGCGGAGGAAGGGCGTCGAATTCTACACGTCGATCGATCGGAAAAATAGCAAATAATAAACTTCAATAAGGGCGAAAAGAAGACAGACAGAAATTCAAATAAAGATTCATTGCGGAAAACAGGAACACTTTAGAGTTTGAATTATATGATTTCGAGATGTTATGATTTAGATAATTACATACTCATAAAGTTAATGGCTTTTAGGATGAGCAAAACATGGTTTCCTTGGATAGATTATCAAATCTTGAATTACGAATTCAAGAGGCTAAAAATAATGAATTCTAGTATTTAAAACTTCGAATTATAGATGCTAAAATTATTTGGATTAAAAGAATTGAAACACCAGTTAAGGTTATGCTAATAGCACTTAGCCCTAAGATTTGCACACGAAGGGTTTTGATTAAGTTATGATTGATAAGTTAGTTAAGTAGATTTATTTATAGTTTTTAAGAAGGTTCTGGTGATACAAATATATTAAGTACAAAATCCTTATTACAAGGTTCACTAATTCTTATTGCGACAAGGTTCATTAAACATAAAACTAGGGGTTATTTGACTATTAAAGTTTATATGCCAAACATGACGAAATAAGATTATTTCTCCGAAACTTAATAGCATATACTTTGAATAACATATCTAGACTGATTTCATATATTTTAGCTTTTAGACGAGATATTATTTTCATGGTTGAAAATGCTTAGGTATATATAAAAGGTTGCGACAATCATACGTTTTAGGGGTATTCAGCTAGCAAGATTAAATTGAAAAATAATATGTAAATAAAAGATTTTTCTAGAATATGGTAGACCATATCCTAAATATCATTCCTAAACTGATTTCCATAATTTCTGCATTTAGATGAGAGGTTCTGCGGATTGATGAAAACGCTTGATAGTTCAATTTGCTACTCGCTAAGAGTTCAGTTTTACTATAAGATTGCGACTACACGCCTAGGATAATCTATCCATTTTTCAGGCATTAACAGGGCATGATGTTAGAAGTGATTTAAAGCTAGTTTGAGACAAATGGCTTTTATCCGTGATACTTTTCCTATAAGCGATCATTAGGGTCTAACATTATATTAATTCAACCTAGCACTAACATAAGATATTTTTGCCTAATCAGCAAGGGTACTATTTTTCAAGGTTATTAGATTTGGTTTCATCAAATTCTGAATTTATTCATGAAGGTTACAACTATTCCAAATATGCAATTATTTACTTTTGACCATTAATCATTTCTGTTTTATATAGCAACTTTAAATATTATTTGATATCTGGAAACCTTATGATGCCAGGGTATAACTAAACTGGTTTGACGATCATTTGAATTCATTTGACCTATTTTACAACCATTTGACTTTGTATGATATATGTATATGAACATTTTACATTTAAGTTATTTCATACTTTCCACGATAATTCAAATCAAGTTCACTTCTAAAATATTTTGGCAAACTCAGGTATACTACTGCCATGATAATATTTAGAAATTATATTTTACTTATTCTATGTTTCATGTATTCAAATTATGTATATTTGAATTTTCTAATATATTGAATACTATCTTTGATAAAAGTATTTCAAACAATAATGAAATTTAAATATTTTTATATATTCAAACTCCTGGAAACATGATTATTTCACTAAAATTGGTTCCATTCATTTTTAAGTTTATTTACAACCTTTTAATATGAAGTGCGTTTTTAGCCCTTTCTTTTGAATTTAAATTTTAAATTTACCCTGTGAACATTTTCAAAATTTATTTTATATTCTGAATCTACTTGATTTTACATGAATATAGAAATTGATTTCACCTAATTCGGAGTTATAATGCAAAAGTTATAAGCATTTGTATCATTTTGGGTATTGAAATAGATGAAAATATTGAAAATACGCTTTCACGGTGAGAAGCGTCATTCACCGAATGAGCGAGGAGGGCTTGACCGGTGACAGAGAGGGCCAAGGGCGGTGAGAGAAAACAGGGCGCGGCTAGGCGTGTATGGCGGCACTCCGCAGATTCCGGTGAGGAAGGGCATGGCTAGCACCGAGGATCAAGGCGCATCCGAGGAGGTCCGTCACCGGCGAGGATGACCGAGGAGGCTCGCCACCGGGCATCTGGCGGAATGAGGAAGAGCTCGCGGAGATGAAGAGGAAGCGAACTCCGGCCGAATCGGTAGCGTTTTAAGCATCCACGCGACGCCGGGGTTCCATTTTTGCAGTCGATTCGCTCGGAGATGCGGTGGTTTGGGCCGTCCGTCCGTCGGCCATGGAAGAAAGGCGCCGGTCACGACGATCGGTCGGTGAAGAAGAGCTAAAATAAAGCTGTTGTATAGGTTCTGGATGCTCTTAGATGCTCCAGATGGAAGGAATTGGAATGGGTTGCACTGAATCAACTCAATTTGGTGTTCTCCCTCATTCGGGTTTTTCTGGCGAGAATGGTGAAGACACGGGTTTCGGCTTGGTCATTAGGTTACGGGAGTAGCTAAGGAGAAGGGAGCCTCAAGGCCTCGCACACGAGCTATTTATAGCCAGGAGGACTCGGGTTACCACAGATTTGAACTCACGGCTGAATTCCGGCGGATTTTGGCGCTTGCGCAATGAAGTGGAGCACGGGGTCTCTCCGGCAAGATTTGATGCAGAGCTGACCGGGTATGGCGCACGAACCACGAGGACGGACGTGGCTTTGGTCGGTAGAAGTGGCGTGCACTGAATCGGCAGGAAGAGGCGCGAGAAGGCTCGGGAGCAAGCGGCAGCACGCGCGGAAGAGAAGAAGGGAGGGGAAAGAAGGAAAAGAGTGGCTGACGGCTGGGCCCGGGGCCACAGGGCAGAGAGGGTGAGATTTTTCCGTTGCTGCCAGCAACTGCTACGGAAAAGGGACAGGGCCCGCATGGCAGTGAAAGGGGCGAGTCAGAGAGAGATAAGCATGGCAAGACAACTCCATGTGAACATTAAAACGGGCATCAAATCACTATAAAATTTTATCAATCTTTTTGACTGACCTCTCCTGGTAGTTACTAATGTCCAGTAAAAATTTTATGTTAAAATAACTCATGGTTAAATTATAAAAATTCTGACACGGTAGGTTTGTACAGGATCTGTATTTCGGAATTTTATTTATTTATGGGTGTAAATCATATTAATTATTTTCCAAACTTTTTATAGTGATTAATTTTATCTTAAGGATATCTCCATAAAAATTACAAGTCAAAACCTCAAGCTAATATTTTATAAAAATTCTGACATTAGGATTTCTAGTTTTTGATGGTCTCTGTTTTTGAATTATTAGAGGGCTTTTCCGACATGATAAAATCCTGAGATTTTTACCAGGTGTAAACACTGCACTGAGGGTTCTATGGTAATTTTTCCAGCTTCAGATATACTACGAATATTTTTCATTAATTTTGACTTGTACTGTTTCTAGTCAAAAAGAGGTGTCATTCATTTTATTTACCCATTTTTCTGTGCATAAAATTTTACTTCTTGATTTTACTGACTTACCAGAGTGGTTAAGGTTCTATGGTAATTTTTCCAAAATTTATCTTTTACCTTTTTATCTTTTTACCATTATCCATTCTTTAATTCTAGTTGTTTGATTTTTCATTCAATACAAAAATCCAAAGGAATCCAAATAAATTCCAATCATGTCAGGAAAAATCAGAAATAAATATATTCAAATTCAAAATATGAATTTTCATATTATTGTATTTTCGGGATGTTACACCCCGTGCCCCGGCGGCGCGGCTCCTCTCTTCGCGCTTCTTGCCGAGTCCTCGCTGCGCTTCGGCCTTGCATCGCTCCGCCCAGACTGGCGCGCGCCGAGCCGCCGAGCGCCGCCACGCCTGCCGCGCGAAGCGCCACGCCACTGCGCCGTGAACTCCGAACCGCAGCCTCTGCCTGACGGCTGCGAAGCCGCGAGCCGCGCCGCCGGGCCTGCGCGCTCGCACAAGTTGAAGAACACAGCGCCGGCGCCGTGCGCAGAGGGGCAAAAGAAGCGGGAAAGAGGCAAGCACGCTTGCGTGAAGAAAAGAAGGAAGGCGGCATTTGTGCGGCGGAAGCAAGCGAAAAAAGGGAAGGAAGGCTTGCGGCTAGGGGAAACCCTAGCAAGACGCACTTATGGGCCAAAAGCAAGCCCAAGAGGCGGTTCGGCTAGAAAACAAAGAAAAGAAAAAGGAAAGAAAAGAAAAGAAGAAAAGAAAGAAAAAGAAAAAAAAATTGCAGAAAATTTTGAAAAATTGCCAGAAAATCAAGAAGATTTATTTGGCTCTGTTTTTAATTTTCTTGCTTTATTTCTCTGTTCTTATGAATATTCTTTATGAATTTTGAATCCTTTGCTTTATTTTATATAATGCAATGCATATGAATTTATTTTTCTCGCACTTTATGCTTTTTGCAACCATTTTCTATCGATTACACGAGAATCTAAACGGAATCTTGATATCATGCGGATGTCGGCATTGTGAATCGTAAGTTTGAAGAACCGCCGCACGGTCGAACTACCTCACTTGGGCATCGGACGTAAAGATTGTTCTTGGGGCAAGAAGCTCCGTTCGCGATTGGTCTAGGGTCCTCGCGGGACGCAAAACCTACATTGGCGAGCGATCAAGCTCTGCATTTTCTCAGCACCACCTCTCGGCCACTCTAAAGAATGAATATATGGTGAGGAGAGTGCACTTGAGCTTTGGACCGCACTTGAGCGGTTGAAAAGCTCAAGTACACCATCTTGCCCCAAGCACAGCAAGATTGGGTGCGCTGAGGTTTGCGAGACTTGAGCGATGGCGAAGTACAATTGCATCTTGCATGAATTTGTACCAATCTCTCTCTATGTGGCAAGAAGATCAGCGATGAAGAGAAGATTGAGAAAACTCTTTCTACCTTCCACCCTAATGCTATCCAGTGCACGCATTTATCGTCGGGGACGCATACAAGGAGTATAGCGAATCGATTGATGTAATGCAAGTTGCGGAATCGCAAGACGATGTTCTACGCAAGAACTATGTCTCGCAGACCACAGACGAGGCATCGCTTCAAGTCAATGCCAACAGACTACAAGGTGAGAAAGCCCACTCATAGAAAGAAGGGCAAGCGAGGGTGGAAAGAGAGACCCTGTGCCAAAGGAAAGTCCAAAGCCCCCGTGAAGAGGGATGACAAAGAAAAGACGACGCCAAGCCGTATGGACAGCGAACAGACGTGCTTCAAGTGTGGCACTTGGGGACATTGGTCGAAGATATGTCGAGAATCCAAGGAAGCGATCAACGCATATCAGGCTAAGAAGAAGGCAAAGGAAAACGCCCCCGCAGAGGCGCACTTCGCCAATATCGGTGAAGATGATGTCATGGATGTAGACACCCCACTTGCCTCATCCTCACAGAATAGCCTGGACATCGATGCTGCAACCATGATTATGGCAAATGAAGAGAAAACTTCTGCAGATGATATAGAAGCAGAAATTAATGCATATTTTACAGATTCTGTTTAATGCATTTCTTTTAGATTATGGTTGTTAGCATTTTTCTTTGAATAAAGGATTGTAAGCTCTAGAAGAGCATACTTCTTTCATGAATAAATACGCAATTTATTCTTTATTCCAGTATTCTTCAATTTTGCAAGTAATATTTGGATTGTTTTGCCTCTATCTGATTAGAATTATATTTCTTTTATCTAGAAATCGTAGCGCCCAAATGGAAGAGATATGCATTGTTGATAGTGGCACAACAAATACCATCTTAAGAGAGTCTAAGTATTTCGATCGATCACGAAGAACATTTGGAAAGATTACTACGATCGCAGAAGCGACTCATATGTAATCGGCTCGGGAAGAGCCACTATTATATTGCCTATGGGTACAACTTTGGTAATTGAAGAAGCCCTTTTGTACCTGAATCAACGTACTCTCTTAAGCTTTAAAGACATCCGCGCCAATGGTTTTCACGTAGAAACCAATGAAGGAAATGGCAAAGAATACTTGTGCATTGTGAAGCACGCGGTATGTGGAAAAATGGTATTAGAAAAATGTCCCTCATATGAATCTAGGTTGTACTACACGAATATTCATGCACCCGAAGTGTATACTTCCTTGAAGACTTTTTAGAAGCTCTGAGTTATTTTCTTTATGGCATGGTAGATTAGGTCATCTGGTCTTAGAATGATGAGAAATATAGTGAACAACTCACAAGGTCATGGCATAAATGTTAAAAATTTCCGAATCATGAAGATTTTGTGTGCCTGCATGTGCCACCGGAAATTAATAACTAGACCCTCTGTCATGAAAGTGCAAAGTGAAATCCCTGCATTCTGAACGCATCCGGGGATATTTCGGTCGATTCAGCCTGTCGTGGCCGTTTCGATACTTTATGGTGCTCATCGATGCTTCCTCGAAATGGTCGCATGTATGCTTGTTGTCAACAAGAAACCATGCTTTTGCAAAGCCGATCTCGAGATCATAAGAATTAAGAATGCTTTCCACGATCATCGCGTGAAGTCCATTAGAATGGACAATGCTAGAGAATTTACTTCAAAAGCATTTGATGATTATTGCAACGCAAGCGAGGATAGCGATTGAGCACTCCGCACCGCACGTTCATACGCAGAATGGACTAGCGAAGCACTAATAAAGAGGATTAAGTTCATTGCGGACCGCTTTGCGAGTTGTAACTTGCCCAACACTTGTTGGGGACACGCGATCTGCATGCAGCAGCTCTTATCAATTTTAGACCGTCGGCCTACAACATCCATTCTCCTATGCACTTGTGCACGGATCATCCCAAGATCTCCCATCTTAGAAAATTTGGGTGTATGGTATATGTACCTATACCACCCTCTCGTGATCGCAATGGGCCCTCTCCGCAAGTCTAGGATATACGTTGGTTATGAGAGTGCATCCATAATCGGTATTTGGAACCCATATTTGGAGACTTGCATCTGACCGATTCGCGATTGCATCTTTGGCGAGGATCGTTTCCGTCATTAGGGGAGGAAATCAACCTTTGGATGAAAAATGCCGGAAATCATATGGCATTCCATCGGGATCCCCACATGACCCCGCACTAATGAAGCAAATCAAGAAGTCCGAAGATAATTGATTTGCGAATTTAGCAAATGAACTGCTGATCATTTTGTGATCTGAAGGGCGTGGTTAAGTCGCATGTACCGCAAGGAATGCACGAGAGGGTGGAAATACCAAAGAAAATAGAAGGTATCCCTCAACCTGCTTGAGGCCTCAAAGAAAAAGAGCAGCAATCGGCTCCTCAAACCCAAAGTACCCGGAGACGTCTGGAGAAAACTGGGCGAGAGGACTTACCACAACCAATCACGAAAATGCCCCAAGGAAAGAAGGGAGGCCAGTTGAGACCTGGCACTGGAAAGAAGCCAACGGAAAAGGCAATTCCAGACTTGAATCTTCCCTGCAGAAGCCGCGGAAATAATGTGTGCACACATAGGCGATGAAAGCTAAAGGAACTTGCTCTGCGATAGGGAAAAGCGAAGAGCAAGTAGAAGTGCATGAAGCACCCCATGAAGAAATGGCCATAAACTTTGTAATAACAGGAGAATCCCTGAATAGAGCAACAACCAACGTTGATGCATACTTTGCAAAGAAGATTGCCTCGATCATTGATCATGATCCCGAGCTGCATCTCGCAGAGTGCAAGAAAAGGCTAGATTGGGAAGAATGGAAAAGGCAATCACTGCAGAGTTAGTCTCTCGAACAAGAGAGAGGTGTTTGTTCAGATGCCGCACACCTCCCCATATAAACCCGTAGGTCACAAATGGGTCTTTGTTCTAAGAGAAATGAAAACAACGAAGTTGTAAGGTACAAAGCAAGGCTTGTAGCTCAAGGTTTCACTCAACGCCCCGGAGTTGATTATGAAGAAACCTATTCTCGGTCATGGGAGGAATTACCTTTAGATATTTGATCTCAATGGCGATCAACTTGAAGTTGAGAATGAAGCTAATGGATGTTGTCACACATACTTGTATGGAAACTTGGATTCGGAGATATATATGAAAGTAGGAAGGAATTCCTATCCGAACCAAGATGGAGCAAATAGAAACATGCAAGTGTGAAATTGGAGAAATCACTGTATGGGTGAAGCGATCGGGAAGAATGTGGTACAATCGCTGAGTGACTTTCTCGCAAGAAAGGCTACACAAACAGCGAAGATTGTCCATGTGTGTTTATACTGTGATCCCGAATGGATTACAGATAATCTCCGTCTATGTAGATGACTTGAACATCATTGGGACGGATGAAGAAATTGAAGAGGCATGCTCATACTTGAAGTCCGAGTTTGAAATGAAAGATTTGGGTAAAACAAAGTTTTGTTTAGGCTTGCGGCTTGGACATGTCCAAGGAGGAATCTTGGTACATCAATCAACCTACACACGTAAAGTGTTGGAAAGGTTTGGATTTGAAAAAGCATATCTGCGAAGACTCCAATGGTGAAGGTCACTCCAAGCAGACCTAGACCCATCTGGACCTAGAGAAGGGGAGGAAGTCACGGGAGCAGAATTCTATTTTTGAGTGCAATTGGAGCGCTCATGTACCTTGCGAATAGCACTAGGCGGACATTGCGTTCGCTGTGAATTTGCTAGCTCGATGCAGTCTGAGTAACCCACCAAAAGGCATTGGAAAGGGATCAAGGACATCTTCGCTACCTCCAAGGAAGCAAAGACCTCGATTCGTTCTTTAGAAGAAATAATGAATTGAATTTGGTTGGCTATGCCGATGTCGGGTACTTATCGGACCCACATACCGGCAAGTCCCAACCGCTATGTTTTCCTATGTGGAGGAACAGCAATTTCTTGGAAGTCGTCTAAGCGCACTCTTGTCTCGACGTCGACAAACCACTCGGAAATCATCGCTTTGTATGAAGCATCTCGTGAATGTGCATGGCTCAGAAGAATGGTTCACCACATCCAGAAGTCATGTGGTTTGAACATTGAGCAAACTCCCACGATAATTTATGAAGATAATGCGACTTGTGTTGCCCAAGCGCAAATGGGTTATGTGAAGAGCAATCTCACGAAGCATATCAACCCCAAGTTCTTCTATGCTCATGAATTGCATAAGATGAACGAGATCAAGATATTGCATACTAAGTCATGTGAAAATCTTGCAGATTTGTTCACTAAATCACTCCCAGCATCTACCTTTGAAAGGTGCGTGAAAGGAATTGGGATGATGAGACTTAGAGAAGTGCAGATTTCAGGGGAGATATTTCACATACTCCCACATGAATCCTGAAGATGAATTATGAATACCCAACATGAATCTCGAAGATTAGCAATTGAAGTTGGGAGAATTGTACTCTTTTCCTTAGCAAGTTTTTCATGAAGTTTTCTTGCATAAGGTTTTAACGAGGCAATTAGTGCAACATAGTAAGCGTATGCTATGTACTCTTTCTCCAAGTATTTTTCCCTTTGGGTTTTTCCGGAGTTTTAACGAGGCATATGCATCTCATGACAAAGGGCCCAAGGGAGAGTGTTAAGAAACCTAATAGCCCATTGGAAGGCCCATGTGGTCCCTTAGCCAAAATCCTAGAGAGCGCTTATAAAAGGAGGAGGGTCCCCTATGTACTGAATTCATTAGCAATAAAGAATTCTCGCTTTTGCTCTCCCTAAACACGTGTCTCTCTCTCTTTCTGTTCTCCACTTCAGATCTGTTCGGAAACCCCGGACTATTCGATAGCGAGGTTCCTTCACAAAAAGGAACCAAAAGATACGTACTTCACATTTATCTAGTTGCCGACATTGTCGAACAAAAGAGATTAAAACTAATAATTACTCACCGATGTACTGTCCAACTTTTCACAATAATTAGATGACAATCCTTATACCTTTAGAGATAGATGTATCCCTCCAAAATTACTCCCTCCAATTACAAAAATAAGTCATTATGTACATGTTTTAAGTCCAAAGACTTTTTTAATGTTTTATGTTTTACACTTTATTTTGTCACTCAATGACTAATTTCACTAACCAGATGTATAAGTACAAAGATGTAGTATTTTGACTGTTCAATTTTCTCAACTTTGTGTATGACATTCAATATTTGCACAATCGATGATTTGGGAAATAAGATATAGGATGCAGCCACTACAAATACTGGTCCTCAGTGCTAGTGCCGCCTCGCCCCCAATCATGGTTATGCTTCCCTCGATGGCAGTAGTGCAAAATCCCTCCACCACATCCCTCGTCCTTCGGTGTTGGGAGAGAGGTTGAAGATGATTTCGGGATTACGGATCGGTACCAAGGGGATAGCAAGCATGGAGTGAAATAGATCGAGTATGGATAGATAATGACTTTATTATATTTGTTTTTGTATTTTCTCTTAATGGGGATACTAATACGGATAATCCGGATACGAATATGAATACAAAAAATATCAAACACAGATACAGAGGGAATACGAATAGAAAAAATCCTTCATTTTCGATCCGCTACTATCCGGTAAATATCTGAGCTGACATAATTCGTATAAATTTTTTTGTCTAAATCGATTCAAAACTATCCGATCTGTTTTCACCCTAATCAAAAAGATGGGTGGGCGCAAGACCTAGCCCTCATGGCCACGGCGTGCCATGACAAGGAGCTCTGAAAGCTGCAGGTAACTAAGGGCACTTATTAATTCATGCTTAGACTAGATAGTTAGGCAGTCTCTCCTTAAGTAGGCACCCCTAACAAACAAATCTAGATAAGGCTTAAGGTCTAACGAGCTATATGAAGAAATATTCTAAATAACAAACTAAATTAATCTTGAGCCCTCTGACTAGACATGGCATCGCGCCAAGTTTTTTTGGGCCCGGCTTGTGGTACGGTAGGCATGACACAGTCAAAGTCGCGGCATGATTGTTAAGACCATACTGGGCCTGGATGATGGGTACAATGAGCGGCATAGCACGTCACATCTAGAAGAGCTGTGCTAAAGCTAGCACACCATGCTACAAAGCCGACGGGCATGACACAATCATAGCATGGTTTTGGCACAATTTTTTTACAGTTTTAGGCGAATATTATGAAAAATTTAGCAGCATAAAGTGAAGTAAAAAAATTTATCTCAACAATGTAACAAACATAAGGCGGTTCGAGTGCTTTAAGCGTGTGGAAGAAGCTAAAAGGCAAGACATCTAGTTCGTTTTTCGAAGCGCTGAGTAAATCACGATGAAATCCACGAGTAGAGATCAACCATTATCTCGACACGCCTTTTATGGAGAATAAATAAAATTTAGTTCTTTTTCCTCAAATATTTATGTCCACTGACTTGGCTTCGTGCGTCTATAGCTCCTTTCTTCTTATCGCAGTAGTGCAAATGGACCAGATCTAGACCGACATGACACAATATGGCAGACTGGCTAGGCTATGATGATATGACACGGTCTAAACCCATGACCCATCATACCCATACCAGTACGACACGGTATGATACCTATGTCTACTTCTGACTAAACCGCACCAAGGCCATGATATGGTCGTACACTGGTGCTGTCGTCGCCAGCTCTTGGCTTCGGCTACCTTTTGTATGTGTTACCCTAAAAGGTGTCCACAACACAAATGTCCTTGAGGGACACATTGCGACGTAAACATTTCTGCGAAAAGATCTTCTAAAAAATTTAAAATTGTATTTAGGTCCTTTTATTGGTTTTAACAGAATGGGTCTAAAAAACAGAAATTACATTTAGGTCCCTTTGCGGTTTATGTTCAGATCCTCCCGACGATTTTTAACATAATGGACAAAAGAAATACGTTTATATCCCACGAAATCGGTTTTTAGCCCGCTAGACTCGAAAAAATGAAATTACATTTAGATCCTCCGCTGTTTTGTCCCAAAATAAATCCCACAATTTCGCCGACGGCTCCTAGCAACCCATCTTTTTTAAAAAATAATCAAAATTACCCCAAAAAACATAATTAGCGGTTTTCTACCAAAATAAATCCCATAGATTCGTCGACGGCTTATAGCAATCCATAGATTGATCGACGCCTCCTAGCAACCCATTTAAAAAAACAAAAAAATGAAATTACGTAAAAAAACGAAATTAAGTTTAGGTCCCTCTGTGGTTCGGTTTTCTCCCAAAATAAATCCCACAAATTCGCTGACGGCTCCTAGCAACCCATTTTTAAAAAAAGAAAAACAAAGCTCCTAGCAATTCAATTTTTTTTTAAAAGAAAACCGAAATTATTCAAGCACATTTTAAAAAATACCCCTAAAAAATATGTTCATCTCCTCATACCTTTTTTTCGTAGGTAACCATCGAACCAAGTTTCACACCGCACAAAGAGGATCCGTGGTGTCTCAAATTCGCCGATTACTCCTGGCTAGCACATTTTTAAAAAAACCCTCGAAAAAAAAGAATCTCCATTTACATCCTCATACCCTTTTTTACAGAAATATCCGTCAAACCAAAATTCGGACGGTGCAATATTACCCGACTTAATTTTGCACGACGCAGCGTAGCGCGTGACCTTGGCTACTTTTTTTCATAAATAATCGTCAGACCAAATTTCATATGGTGCAGCATTGTGTGACCAAATTTTGTACGGCGCAGCGTTACCCATGACCCTAGTTAGTTGTGTTCATACTGTACGGATCGAGCTCCTATCCCGTGACTTGGAACTCCTCGACCTAAGAAAGATCTCATGTTCTACCCCAACACTGTGTGCTGCTAGACATCATACTGAACGATTGCCCCTCTTCATGCATCCTCGTCGCCTCGGTAAAGGTGGCGAGTGCCAACCACGAGGAGAGACAATGGTAATAAGGTAAGGCTAAAATAAGACGTACATATAATATCCTAAACTCAGTTGAAAGTACAACCAGCACTCCGAAATATGATATCACATATTTAATCCTCTGTAATTACCAATCTCGTAAAAATAATGCCCTGATCCGGTTTTGCATAGTAGTAGCGCTACCGTGGCGCAATTAATATGCGGTTTTGCTATGTAGCTAGCATGACATGTTGACTAAGCTATGTCAATGACAAGTGTGGCCCATAGGAGTTCCCCAGCGCCGAGCTCTCTATTTTGATTTGGGTAAGAAACTCATATGACCCACACCAGCTGTGGAATATAAGAACCCGGATACCCTCATGACAGGCCCAAGAGGGAAGCCTAGAAGATATTCCCCGTGTCAAGCCCCACTGCCGTACGCAAGGGGACATATCCTAAAGGAAGTTGAACTTATATTTAAATATGATAGATATGGTTGTAATCCGAGTCGTTAATAGGGTAGATAAAGATGTAAACTCTATCCTGTAACCGACTAGAATCTTGTAACCGATTGGAATCTTTTAACCGATCAGGACTCTGTAAACCGCCCCACCCCCGCTATATAAGGGAGAGGGCGGGCAGCAACATAGGGATCCGATCATCCAATCATCCAAGCATAGAGCACCACATATCGCCCAGAGCATATAACGCTTTGAGCAACCCCTGATCCAAGAGATCCACATAATCCCAGCACACAGGATTAGGGTATTACCTCCATCGCTGAGGGCCTGAACCGGTATAATTCCCTGTCTTGTGTGACCTTCAAGTTTGAGATCGAGCGCCTACCCCATAATTTCATTGCCGATTACAAAAGTTGACAGTTGGCGCGCCAGGTAGGGGCAGTGCTTCAATCTTTTCCTACAGACTCGATGGCATCGATCAGCGGATTCATCGCCACCTTCGTCTCCGGCCAGGCCTTCCGCTTCGGAAGCCTGGACTTCGTTGCGGATATGCGCGGAGAGCTTGTCTGCCTGGTCCAAGGCCAGATCCAATCTGACAAAGATCAGGACAAACCATCTCAGATATACCGCTCTGACTTATCCAGAAAACCAGTCGGCGCTATGAGGAACTGCTACGATTTTTGTGGCGTCTTCTCGATCGAAGGACAGAGGGCCGATCTCCATCAAGAAGACTGAGAAGCCGCGGAGGAAGATCGTCGGCGTAAGGGTAAGGAGGTACCGACGCGGTCCCTTCGATCGTTTGGTCGCAATGTCCGTGAAGACATCCTGCAATCCAAGTTGGGAGACCAGTTCGTTTTTCGCACGCCAATGCAAAATGTCATCACTTCCAAGATGCTCCTCGACGCGCTGGACCCGATGATTGCATCGGATAGCCCGGCAACCCCGATTGTGGCCTATATCAAGGCCATGGTGACGGCGGTAGCGATCCAGCAGAACTAGGAAAAGCCGGTGGATGAAGCGCACTCGCGCTCCCATGCGGCTACTCGTGTCGCCAGCAGTCAGACCGCAACCAGTCGGAGCATTGGCAGTCGGCGCCACACACCACCAACCGGGGACGCTCGCTGGATTCTCGACCGCGACCTCCGCCAGGACATCACAGCCAGGCGACAGGAGCGGGACGAGGAAGAAAGACGCGGACGCCGCGACGACTACGAGCATTTCGGCACCGGCTACGATCGACGAAACGACCAAAGGTATGATAACCACGATGACCGCAAAGACCACCACCGCCGGGGTGGGAGCAACGATGAACACCGAGTCATGGACTCGCCGCGCCGTACCCCACCCCGACGCGTTGATGACCTTCGCCGAGCTAGAGGCTCGCCACGCTGGAGTCCCCCACATCAAGACGAGAGATCTATCGACGAGATCCGGGCGTTCACTCCTCGGCTGCGCCGAGTGATATGGCCCGAAAGATTCAACCCCAAGGGCATCGTAAAATTCGACGGGGAGCGAGACCGGAAGCTTGGGCTGCAGGTTTACGTCTGGCGATTAAAGCCCGGAGGAAACGGTATCATGGCAAACTATTTGCCGGTCAATCTCACCCCGACTCAAGCATGGCTCATGTGCCTCCCGCAAACTCGGTGGACTCTGGAGCGATCTGCGATCAATCCATTGCCAACTTCGTGGAACCTCCACGAAGGCTGGCACTCCATGGGACTGCATCACCGTGCATCGGTAAGAAGGACGAGGCGGTGAGAGATTTCATCGGCGTTTCATGCGAGAAGAACACTGTCAGGGACGTATCCGAGGCGGTGGTGGTGGCGGCCTTCTAGAAAGGGGTAAGTGATCCTGATATAATCAAAAAGATGTCCAGAAGCCCCGACCTTCGTGAAGGAAATGTTCGCGTTGGCGATCGCTACGCTACGACCTCGTATGCCCCGGCGAGCGCCAAGAAGATTGCTCGCCGCAGAAGAACAAAGCGACAAGCCCGAGTCCTCAAAACACAAGGATAAGAAGCGGAAGGCGAGGAGCTAGTTGCGGTAGCTAGCACAACCAGCCCCGAGCCGCTTCGGAGGCGCCACACTGCGCGCCGTCATGGAAGCAATCTGTCCTTTCCACCCCAAGGAAAGCACGCCGCCAAGGACTGCTTCACTTTGAAGCGTTTGCTTATGCCGCGAAAGTCACCTAAGAACGGCTCCGGCCAAGGCGAAGCTGCTCCAAAGAAAGAAGAAGGACCTCCGGACGAAGAAGATTTCGAGGCGAGCATGAGTCGAACTACATCTACGGGGCTCAACCGGACATTGAGTCAAGCGGAAGCAAAACTTACCGCTCGGGAAATCAACGCAGTGGAACCGGCAACCCCCCTGTATTTGAAGTTGTATGAGGTCCCGATCACCTTTGATCGTAGGGGTCACCCCAACCGGGTCCCACATCCGGGTAAGTTTCCTCTAGTGCTTGACCCAGTTGTGCGCAACGTGAAGCTCAAGAGGGTTCTGATCGATGGTGGAAGTGGACTCAACGTCCTATTCGCCAGGACTTTCGATGACATGAGCATTCCCCGCTCCGAGCTAAGGCCGAGTGCCCAGCCGTTCCATGGAGTGATCCCCGGGGTGTCCTCGTTCCCACTCGAACATATTTCTTTGCCTGTTACATTCGGCACCAAGGATAATTTTTCAGACCGAATATATCAATTTCGAGGTAGCCAATTTCGAAACGGCGTACCATGCAATCTTGGGAAGGCCCGGCCTAGCTAGATTCATGGCCGTGCCGCAATACACTTACTCGATGATGAAGATGCCGGGACCCCGAGGTGTCATCGCGGTCCGTGGAGACATCAAGCAATCCTCGTAATGCGATCGAGAAAATCATGAACTCGCCGAATTGCAGGAAGCGGGCATCGAGGCGAAAAATATCCAGACCGAGCCTTCCACGTTGCAAGACGAAGGAGACGTTCTAGCAAAGAAGCAGGCCACCTCAGGAATCAAGCCTGGCGAAGGAACCAAAAGAATCATTCTTGACCCGTCCGACACGTCTAAAATGACTTTGATCGGGACAGGGCTCGAGGACAAATAGGAAAGCGCGCTCGTCACCTTCCTCCAAGCCAACAAGAACATCTTCACCTGGAAACCATTCGATATGCCAGGCGTACCAAGGGAGGTGATCGAGCACTCTCTCCACGTCGACGAGAAGGTGAGACCGATCAAACAAAGGCTTCGGCGATTTGCTCCAGATCACAGGAACGCCATCAAGCAGGAGATCACCAAGCTTTTAGCTGCAGGTTTCATCAAAGAGGTGTATCACCCTGATTGGTTAGCAAATCCTGTATTAGTTCAAAAGAAAAATAAAACTTGGCGCATGTGCGTTGATTATACTGATCTCAACAAGGCATGTCCGAATGATCCCTTTGGGCTGCCCCGAATCGATCAGGTGGTCGACTCGACCACCGGGTGCGAAATTTTGAGCTTTCTCGATGCCTATTCAAGCTTCCATCAGATTCGCCTAAAGGCGGAAGATCATTTCAAGACCTCGTTCATCACGCCTTTCGGAGCCTTCTACTACACCACAATGGCATTCGGGCTGAAAAATGCTGGCGCGATACAGCGGTGTTTTCACGCCCAGCTCGGGCGCAACGTGAAGGCATACGTGGACGACGTCGTGGTGAAGACTCGGGAAAGGAAGGATCTTATCACCGACCTAACCGAGACGTTCGAGAGTTTGAGGGCCTTCAGCATGAAGTTAAATCCCGAAAAGTGTGTTTTCTGAGTATCTTTGGGAAAACTGCTTGGGTTTATTGTATCTCAGCAGGCATTGAAGCCAACCCGGAGAAAGTCAAGGCCATATCAAATATGGAACCGCCGACTTGCCAAAAGGACGTCCAGAAGCTTACAGGGTGCATGACCGCACTCAGCAGGTTTATCTCCCGACTGGGTATGCGAGGTATGCCATTCTTCAAACTCCTCAAGAAGCAGGACAAGTTCCAGTGGACGTCGGAGACACAACAAGCATTTGAAGATCCGAAGATCTTCTTAACGACACCCCCGTTATTGGTCTCACCAATGCCGGAAGAACCTCTGTCACTTTATATCGTGGCAACGACTCATGTAGTCAGCGCCGCAATCGTCGTAGAGAGGGAGGAGCCGGCTCACGTGCACAAGATCCAACACCCGGTCTACTTTGTTAGCGAGGTCCTGAGTGAATCTAAGGTACGGTATCCACAAGTGCAGAAATTATTATATGCCGTACTTCTTACGTCTCGCAAGCGGATGCTCCAGCAGAAAAAAGCGAAGAAGCGGAGGTCTTGGTCGTTACCCCAGATTGGACAGCTCTATATTTGGATTACCTGATGAAAGAAAAGCTACCCGAGGACCGTGTACAGGCTGAAAGGATAATGCGTCGAAGCAAGAGTTATGTGGTCATCAGAAAAGAGATCTACCAGAAAAGCTCCTCTGGCGTACTGCGATGGTGCAAATCAGAACAAGAAGGGAGAAATCTGCTCAAAGAAATCCACTCGGGAATTTGTGGGAATCACAAGGCTCATCAACCCTGGTCGGTAAAGCTTATCGCCAAGGATTTTTCTGGCTTACTACTATCACAGATGCGGAGGACGTTGTCCGGACATGCGAAGGATGTCAGTTCTTCGCACGACAAATGAACAAGCCGGCGCAGGAATTACAAACCATCCCGATCACATGACCATTTGCGGTCTGGGGGCTCGACATGGTGGGACCCTTGAAGAAGGCTCAGGGAGGTTATACTCATCTCTTCGTGGCCATCGACAAATTCACCAAATGGATTGAGGCCAAGCCAGTCGCCACCATCACGGCGGCAAAAGCCAAAGAATTCTTTCACGAGATCGTGGTTAGATTTGGCGTACCCAACCGAATCATCACGGATAACGGCACTCAGTTCAGAGGCGGGATATTTCAAGACTGGTGCGAGGAACTTGGCATAAAGATTTGCTTCGCGTCAGTTGCGCACCCCCGAAGTAATGGGCAGGTTGAACGAGCCAACGGCATGGTGCTACAAGGCATGAAGGCGAGGATTTTCTATCGGCTCCAACCATATGCCACTCGGTGGGTCAAAGAATTTCCTTCGGTGCTCTGGGGGCTGCGAACCACCCCTAGCAGAGCAACCGAGCAGTCACCTTTCTTCCTGGTATATTGCTCCGAGGCGGTCCTACCCACCGAATTAGAATTCGAACCCCGCGGGTTCGGAGTTATGAAGAAATTGCCTCAGAAGACAATCGGCTAGAAGACCTCGATCGACTGGAAGAAGCCAGAGATGTCGTGACAATTCGGTCGGCAAAGTACCTTCAGGGCCTACGTCGCTATCACGGTCGCAATGTAAGGAGCCGCGCGTTCTCTAAAGGAGATCTGGTTTTAAGAAAGAATCAAAAGTGCGAACATAAACTCTTCCCAAGCTGGGAAGGCCCTTACGTCGTTGATGAAGCGGTTCGCCCTGGAGTTTATAGACTCAAGCGCGAAGACAAAGCCACAGCGAAGCAATACTTGGAATATAGAAATGCCTACGCTGCTTTTTTGCTTAAACTCTGTATTTCATTTGTTCCTCTATGAATGAAAGTTCAATTTGAAAGTTGCTTTTATATAATCTTCCTTACAATCATAAATACGAGTGCTTTGCTCCTATGATAAGGCTCAGGGACATGCGTCATAAGCCATGTCCCAGAGCCTGGGGGCTGAGTCAGTCGGACAAGATTTCCAGTCAAACCAAAACTATAAGTTGTCGAAACCGCTCGAAGATATATACATGTTATATTCAGATAATGCAGGAGCAGGAAACACCTTTACACACTTTCAAATTTAAAGGTCCAAAGTTTCTACGATGGACAGAGAGGTGTCCCTGACTTCCTCCCAGAGCTCGGCAGCCCGGTCTTCATCTACGTTGCGGGCGTAGCCTTCCTTGACGGCCTCAAGATCCACTCGGGGATAGAGTGACTTGGTGATCGCCAAAGTCTGGCTAGCACCATTGGCCGCTGTCTCCTTCAAAAGGTTCTTGAGCGCCACAGGGGCTTCCTCCAGCCAAGAGATGATTTGGTCCCTGCTAAGTGGCCTCTCACCCACGGGGTGAAGCGAACTCAGCAGCCGCCTGAGGCCTCTGAAGCTTGGCGCGGGACGCCTCGAGGGCTTCACCTCTCGTCAAGACGGGCGGATCATACCGAAGTTTTGAGTTTATAATTTGCAAGGCAAAGCATTAGAAAGGGCAATGAAGGCATGATGGAGCCAAGTCGCCGGTTATACCTTCAAATTCCTTCTCCAACTTGGCTCTGGAATCCTCTGCGGCTTTAAGTTGTCCTTGGAGCTTCGCGAAGGTAGAATCCCGGGCTGACGTGGAGACAAGAAGATCAAGAAGCTGGTTGATTAAACGAAAGCATGGGATGGCCCAAAAAATATCTACCTCGAAGGGAGCCGATAACGTCCAGCTTCTCCTAGCGCAAAACGATTTGCTCCTCCCGCGACGCCTAGACCTCGGACCGAAGGGATCGCAGCTCGACCGCATGCTCGGCCTTGACGCGTTCCATGTCGGCCAAGTATTCCTGGCGCGTCCGAATTTCAGGGAGCATCTTCTAGAAGTATTCGGATTTCTGTTCGAAGTGCTCCCCTATTTTCTGTAATCATCACGGGAAAAGGTAACCACATGACAAACGACGGAAGCAAGAATACAGCGATTGTGGAGGAATGCTTACCCGGGCCGCACGTGCGCAAGCCGCGGCGTGAATATAAAATTTGTTCCTCTCCTTCTCCTCCTCCTCCGGGTCATCTAGGAGCTTCAAGCCTTCCTCCTCATCAATCCTTGAGGCCTCCGTTATGAGCCGGGGACAAGCAAGGGCTGGTGGGACTCGGTGGATCTCTTCGACCTTGGGGGACGGGCAGGAGGCCGATTTCGGAGCAGCGGGATCCGGCACCGAAGCAGGAGGAGTAGGAGACGGCGCCGGAGGACTGGGAGGCACTTTGGTACCCTCGAAGGTGGCCCCCACGACCGGTGCGCAAACTTCCGAGGGCTCAACCTCTG
This sequence comes from Otatea glauca, assembly GCA_036346275.1. Classification (NCBI taxonomy): domain Eukaryota; kingdom Viridiplantae; phylum Streptophyta; class Magnoliopsida; order Poales; family Poaceae; genus Otatea; species Otatea glauca. Next base: position 141,690 of record JAYEVK010000261.1, read on the forward strand.
CAGGGGCCGTAGACGGTGTCTCGACAGGAACATCAAGTGAAGGATCCCTATGAAGAGAAATTGTCAGTGAGCCTGCAAGACGAGCCAAATAGAAGTTGACAAGGTAACAAACCTGTTGGATTTTCTCATCTTTATAGGGGGCTTCTTCCGAGCGGTCAGGCCGCCCCTGGAGGGACCACTCGGGACGCTACCGACTGGCGCCCAGGGCTCCTCTCGAAAACCCGAGTCCTTTTGCATAGGACAGGCTGAGCCACGGGCTCACGGGGGAGGGGAGCCGAAGGCGCTGGGGCTCGTGCTGATGGGTCCCGAATCTTAGGACCGCCGGCCAGGCGTCGGGGCGTCACGGGTTCTTCGGACAATATCTTTTTCCCCTTCTTCGCGGCCGGGTTTCCCGCAGGAGACCTCGCTCGTCGCTTCGGGGAACAGCCTATGCGAGTAGGCATTTTCGGAAGAGGAGCAACACTGAAGAATGCAATGCGATCCTGGAAATGAAGATTAAGAGTTAGAAGACATTCAGAGACTAAGGGAAACAAAATCTCTCAGCCAAACTCGCCTACCTCAGGAGGAGGGTGTGAAGCGGTGAAGGAGTTCGGGCACTTAACGGAGAATATGTCGACGCTCGGGATGAAGAAATCTCTGGCCCGAGCGCATATCTCTTCCTTCGATAGCTCATCGGGCAGCTCCCGGGTCGGGTCATCTTTTCCTTCGTACGCGAATCCCAGATGAACCCGCTCCTTCAGGGGCTGGGTCTGACGAGCGACAAAATGGAGAGCCAGACCAACCCCTGTGAGTCTGTCCTCCTTCAACTTCCCGATCAGCGCCAGGAGATCAAACACTTGGTCCATGTCGGCGGAGTTGGGGGTAGACATCCAGGAAAGAGACGCTTTGGGTCGGCGCCCGGCAAAGGGAGATAGGGCCGCATCGAGGTTGGCACAATAGAACCACTCCCGATGCCAGCCTTTGTTGGAGGTTTTGAAGGGGATTGCGAAGTAACTCTTCTTCAGCCCCTCCCGTAGCTGAAATCTGGCTCCCCCGACAACCTTGGGGTCGCTCTTGGAGGGATAAGTTTTCAGAAGGTTAAAATGGCGAAAAAGGTCAAAATGGGGGCTGATGCCCAGGAAAGCTTCACAGAGATGGACGAAAAGGGAGATTTGCATAATGGAGTTGGGATTCAAGTTCACCAACTCGATTTCATAGAAGAAGAGAAAGCCGCGGAGAAAAGTGCTCACCGGGAGACCTAGTCCGCGTTGGAAAAGGATTCGAATACCACTACCTCTTCGGGACGAGGAGTGGGGACGGATTCGCCGGCGGCTGGATGGGCGAAGATCAAGGCTAGGTCCGGGAGGATCCCATCTTCCACCATGGACTGCAGCTTCTCCTCTGTCGTCGTCGAGGTCGTCCAATCTTGCGGTGAAGGCGGCGAGGAAGAGGAAGACATCTTTGAAAGAGAAGTCGAAAAGGCAAGGGAGAAGAAGGAGCGAGGGCGCAGCAAGAGAGAGAACCGTCGGGTGTCGTACGGCCTAAACCTTTAAAAAGGGGGAAATTGGGTCTCCACCGAACTGGTGGAAAAAAGATTGCGAAGCGTCATGTCATTCCGAATTCCCCATAAATGATTTGTAGGCCTGTCGTTTCAACTCACGAAATTTGACAGGGTTTGGCCGAGTTATATTGGGGCACATCGCTCCGTGCAATGGGGCATTTACTCCACTTTCCTTTCCAAGCGGGGCGTGGACGATCTCCAAATTGGATAAAACATATCTTCTCGCGGTACGCCCCACGTTGGGTCATTAGGTGGTTGCCGCACGACGGAATCATGTACCGCGAGTCGAGCCTAAACAGGCACAGATCCAAGGGTGTGCCCCACGAGGGTCGTGAAAGCTGTGCGTCGTATTAAAACAAGTACGGACACCCTTCGGATGAAAACGTGATACACTCCAAGAGAGTCTAAGCCGTATCCGACATCAGTCGGGAAAGGGTATCACTCGCCCAAGAGCCACATAAGCATGATACGCTCCAAGAGAGCCTGAGCTGTGACCTACTTGACCGGAATGTATCACTCGTCAAGAGTCGATAAATCGATCACGCCCAAGAGAGCCGAGCCGTGTCCTAAGGACATGGGTATCATTCGGCCATGAGCCAGGAGAACCTTGATACGTCCCAAGTTGGACTAAAAACTATATCTTGCAGCAGTCGGATATGGGGGTCGCTCGGCCAAGGGCCACGATGCGCTCCAAGTTGGGCCTAAGCTATATCCGGCGATCGTCAGGTTTGGATACTATTTGGCCTTAAGCCAGGTAATTATGGTATGCTGCAGAGCAGGCGCTAGTGCAGACTCTGACAAGAGTCGCGTGAACTCTAAAAGCATCCCGAATTGGACCTGAGATGAATCTCGCTGGACTTCGCTCGGCCTGGAATAACGCGAAGTATGATGAGCTCCGTGTCGAGCCTGAGCTATGTCTTACGGCAGATGGATGCATCATCAGGTTCAAGCAACACGCGAGGTCCGAGACGCCCTAGAACGGGTCCAATCCACAATCAAAGGACAGACAAGAAATTCCTCGACAAAAGGTACTTCTTTATTATATACAAAAATTCCCTAGGCATTACGCCTAGGAAACTATACGCTGCAGGAGAACTATGCCTCCTCGCGGCGCGCCCGGCCGAGTGCCTTGATGAGGGGATCCCTAGCCCTGTAAAGGGCAGGGACGAACTCGAGGAGTGCGTCGACGGCCTCGCGGTCGCGCTCCCTCTCCTTCTCCTCCAGCTGCTCTTCGAAGGCCCGGTCGAACTCCTCCCAGAGCTTGACAAGTCTAGGGTCCACCTTCGCCCGATGATACCACCGTGTCATGATGAGGACAGAAGTTTGAAGCAAAATAATGGAGGGCAGAGAGCGAAGGGATACATTTTGGAAGCATTGGTACGCCTTTTATAGCCGATTTGGTGAAATCGAAGTAAATGCGAAGATATTAAGCATCGGAAGCCGAAGAGATTTGGAGTTAATACAACTTCAGAAGACGAAGAGTTTTTCAGCAAAACAAGTTGGCGCAAGAAAACAAGACGACCTCGAAGACTGCCCGATGATTATCTACGATGAGTATTAAAACTTCAGGCAGGAAAAGTATCCAATCTACATTTATAATACGAGAAGAAGTCCGCGAGGCGCTCGCGATAAAGCCTGCCCAGTAGAAGTTTGCACTTGGGGGAGGCAAAAATTAAGGATTATAATCAAGTCCTTCATAATTCGCTCGCTGTAAGAAGAAGTTTCCCGACTGAATGAAGGAACCAGTCGGAAGTTCAGGCAGGGAGCTAGAAACCACAACTCAAGTAGAAGTTTGAAATTGGAACATAGCAATCGGATCATAAAGCACTCGGGGGCTACTGTGGAATATAAGAACCCGGGTACCCTCATGACAGGCCTAAGAGGGAGGCCCAGAAGATATTCCCCGCGTCCAGCCCTTTGCCGTGCAAGAAGGGGACATATCCTAAAGGAAGTTGAACTTATATTTAGATATGATAGATATGGTTGTAATTCGAGTCGTTAATAGAGTAGATAAAGATGTAAACTCTATCCTGTAACTGACTAGAATCTTGTAACCGATCGGAATCTCTTAACCGATCAGGACTCTGTAAGCCGCCCCACACCCGCTATATAAGGGAGAGGGCGGGCAGCAACATAGGGATCCGATCATCTAATCATCCAAGCATAGAGTACCACATATCGCCCAGAGCATATAACGCTTTGAGCAACCCCTGATCCAAGAGATCCACATAATCCCAGCACACAGGATGAGGGTATTACCTCCATCGCTGAGGGTCTGAACCTGTATAATTCCCTGTCTTGTGTGACCTTCGAGTTTGAGATCGAGCGCCTACCCCATAATTTCATTGCCGACTACAAAAGTCGACACCAGCCATGTACCAGACTTGTCCAGCTTGTCATCCTATGTGACAAAACCACTTATTTATCATGCCACGCGTGTAATTCCACTATGCGAAACAGGATCAAGTTGTTATTGGATCTTTATTGAAAAGTTCAGGGGTAAAATATCTAGTTTTATAGTTCGGGGTACCGAACGGATTTTGGAGCAATGTTTAACGTGTTATATGGACTTTGATCATTATTTTAGTTGTATGGAGCCAATCTTTCCTATGTAATCAAAGCCCTATTATGGAATATGTATGCCATTAAAATTTGCCGTTCTCAATTTTGGCATTGTTCTATTTTTGTCATTTTTTTAGTCATACATGTTTGATTACCGTTAAGAGAATAAAAAGATCACTTTACCCTTCCAAAAAATCTTCTCCTTTTGCAATCAATGTCAGCAGCACCACTCTCTTTATTTCAAATAACCATGAATCCAAAGGGTATTTTGGTCTTTATTGAAAAAAACGCATATGATAGTTAGCGACTATTGCTCTGATGGAACTGAAAAAGCGCTAGTGGCAAAAGGGGAAGCTGCAAAAGTTGAATAGCAAATTATACAGTAGGGCCCACCTAGTAGTAGTAAAAGGGAATTCTATAATTTTTCATATTTAAAATGCTAGGTTATTCTACATGACCGATGGAAGTAGTAAATTCATTAAAATTTTGAGGTGTAATATCAGTATATCACTAGTAAGTTAGTATTATGGTATAGTTACCTTAGATGACAAAAAATTGTACTTATCTTAATTAGCATATGAAAATATTCTATCTACAAACAATTATATGCATTAAACATATTTATGATGCTCGTGGTATCATAGTACTTTACTAGGTGTTCTATTTGTGCCTAAATTATTAATGGTGTGAGACTTTGCGTTTCGGCACATGGAGTATGCTTGTGAAAATAGAAACCTATATGTATACAGATTACATGAACAACTAGTTTCTTTCTCATATTTCTAATTAGTTCGTTCAATTCCATACTGATGGGCCGTGCAATCAATCGCACACATCAGCTAAATGAAAAACAAATTGTAGTCAGTATGCTAACACAATTAAGTGTAGTTACTAAACCAAGAATTTCTTCAGTATGTAAACAATACCTTAAACAGAAGAATATCTATTTTATATTGTGCCCCGTTGTAGATAGAAACTGGAGGTATTCTGCCTCCAATACCAATGCTCGAGCTAACTTGCACAAAACCGGGGCAAAGATGATCGTAACATTCTGTCATATTTTGTGTAGTCGATTCCTGTCACCAAAAATTATTAGAAGGGTATTAACGTATTTTTATTATGCAATATTTTTAGGCAATATTACAATAATTTATGGTTTGCGTTGTGAAATGTGTTTACACAACTTTCTGAGAATTACCCAATAAATATGAAATCTAGCAAAATTATCACCATGGAACCTTGGCGACACCTGGAAAAGTTCACATTGAAATTATTGTTAGTCAATCTCTCAATATTTCCATTAAGATGATTCATCTATTTTTTTAAAAAAATGAATTCATTATTCTTGAAGGAACATTTTATTTAAATAATCAAAAAGATATATTTGCAAAAACAGTTCAAGATATTACAACTTTTACTATTGTAAACCAGATTTATGCTAGTGTTAGTCACTACTCACTACATGACCAATGCTTCTACGGTAATAATGCCAAAAGGTAAAATGTAGTAATATAAATTTTATTATAAGTAATTAATATTGTGAAGAGATTTCCCTCCCTTTTCCTTGAGGTAAATCACATGTGTTATTTTGTATATGTAGGTATGAAGAAATTTTCTCCAGTGGGTAAAAAAAATCTTTGAATTCTCATAACAAAATTCAAAAGAACAATCATTGTCCCATATATATTACCGGGATAAGCATAAAGATTGTTACATATTTGTTGTACTTACAATGGAACCAGCAGCAATGCCTTCAAAATTTTCGTCTGGGCCATTTACCATCCATGTCCATGACGCACTACTATCCTCTTTTCCTCTGACTTCTGGCTCATAAATATTAATTGATACTTGTGTTCCATATATTTCATCAGTTGTTTTAATCGCAGTTATCTATAAATAAAATTTCATAAAATATTTGTTGAGAATCAAAACAAAAATATTAACAAATGGATAAAATTGCAGATGAAATCGAGATAAGAGATCTTCGGTAGCATTATTAACAGATGCAAGCAACTTCCTGAAATTTTACCATCACAATAATACAAGGAACACAAGAATGTCCAAAAATATTGATATTACAAAAAAATATTCGTAATTTAAGAATGACCTTGCAAAGGTGGAATAAAAGCGCAAGCTGGCTTATTTCATTGATAATATGAAATTGCTCCCTGTTTCGGTAAGCATGAAAGAAGTTAACTACTTTAGTACTTATAAGCTGTAAGTCATAACTACTTTACGGTGACTACATCAAAAGGAGTGTTTCTATACCTTCCAAAAGGTAAAAACTAGGAGTACACTTTTAAGCCGTAAGTTGAGAAAAAAAAAAGGTTCTTGTAAATTTTTTACTCTACAAGAAATTATAAAAAAACTGCCAAGTTGGTTTATTTCTTACACGTTGGTATTGAAGCATTTTGAGTAACAATTGATTTTTTTTTTCAACCTTCAACTATTGGCCGAGTTTGAAAATTAACCCACAATTAAAAAATGTCAATTTTACAACCTAGAACACTGAAGACAGGTCCAAATACACCCTTCCCCCTAAACCATCATGGCTGCTAAAGGCAGAGCAAGAAAATTTTAGTAGTCCAGACAACTCTAACTATGGTCAAGAGCCTGCTCGGAAAGACGTAGCCTAGGCAGTTGTCCAACCTGCTCAAGAGCTGGCTTTACCCTGGTTTTGGCAGATGTTGCATCTATGTGTACATATTTCGCTGACATGGCATCTCATGTGCATCCTTATCAACGTCCGTACCATCATCAGTATCTTCATTTTCAAAGGCAGAGAAACAGACAGAGAGAGGCACTACTACAAAACTGGGCATCACAACCGGCCTATTAGAAGGGGTTTGGTGCGAACCCGTTGTGATGTTCGCACCAGAAGCGGTTCGTTGGCAACGGTGCAGAGAGGATTTGAAGCGGTTTGAGACACGAACCGCTTCGAATATTATGCGTTTAGAAGCGGTTACGGTCTCAAACCGCTTGATTTTGTAAGCGGTTTGAGAAAAGAACCGCTTCTAGAACATTAACATTCGAAGCGGTTCGTGTCTCAAACCGCTCGAAGCCCTCTCCAGCAGCGCATTTAAACCCTTCTTCCTCCATGAGCCACAGAGGTACGATCGAGCAGAGAAGGCCGCCCAGTACTGTTTTGGGAGGTGCTGTCCAAATTTTTAATTGGTGGTGATTAGCTCCAAATGAAGTGTTTCAAGGTTAGTAACATCATGTGAACATCCTTCTCACCTAGATATTGCTATTTTTTTCAATGGATGTGAAGAAATCTTGAACTTTTTAAGCATGATCAAAAATTTGTTTTCTATGCTTGTTTTTGTTGTTGTATGAAGATGTAGGGTGGAGATCTAGTTCAAAATATGACATTACAAGGTAAAGGTGATTGGAAGCTTTAGATCTAGGTGGTTGTTAGCTTTAGAATCTTAAATATCACAATAAGTTGGGGGAGATCTAGGTACAATATTGCAAGGAAGTAATTATTGGTGTATGAAATAAAATAGAAAAACATGTAGAAGGATAAAAAATAATTACAAAGGTAGGAAGGATACAAAATAATTAGAAAGGTAGGTCTTTAATTGGATGACGGTGTAGGTAGAGCTTTTTTGTTGGGTTTAAATGTAACGAAATTTAAGTTAGGTTATAATTTTAGAACTAAATTTGTTATAATTTTTAATGAAATTATAACTTGGTGTAGATGAATCGGCAATAGATGTACAATGCGGACCGTCGCTCGATGAGTTCATTGATGGCGTCAGAGCTTTTCTCGATCTGGCCGTTGCAATCTTGCCTCCGGGCAGCTTCATATGTTGTCCATGTGTAGATTGCAAGAACGAGAAGGAGCACTCCCAGCGATGGCAAGTTATGAACCACTTTATCATGAGAGGTTTCATGCCAAACTATACCTGTTGGACCAACCATGGCGAAGTTGAGGTGATTAGTCAGGAAGACGATGAAGAAGGCGAGGAAGAGGAAGATGGATTCAACAGTATCTCGGACGGCACGAAATACTATTCCGTGGAAGAAACACTTGGTGACTTTGGTGATGGTGAGCTAGACCAGATGCTGCGTGACGGAGAGGGAGACTACACATATGAAAGATAGTTCGAGAAGTTTCAGCGCATGTTAGAGGACCACGAACTCCTTTGTATCCAAACGTGGCGGGGCTAAAAAGCTGCGTACCACACTGGAACTCATGCAATGGAAGGCTAGAAATGGTGTGTCGGATAAGGGATTCGATGAGTTGTTATCACTCGTAAAGAAATTGCTTCGAAGATAACACCGCCGAATCTACATATGAAGCCAAGCAAGTAAATCATCCTTTGGGATTGGAAGTCTGTAAGATACACGCATGTCCTAATGATTGTATCATGTATCGTAATGAGTATGCCGATTTGGATGTTTGTCCAGTGTGCAGAGAATCATGGTATAAGGTGAAGCGTGACAATCCAGGTGAAATAGATGGGGAGCGTAAGACGAAGAGACCTCCAGCTAAAGTGTTGTGATATTTCCCTGTGATCCCCCGATTGAAATGTATGTTTGCTAACAAAGCGCAAACCCAGATGATGCGTTGGCACAAGGAAGAGTGTAAAGATGACGGGATGCTTAGACACCCTGTAGATGGCTCACAGTGGAGGAAATTCGACCAGACATACCCGGACTTCACAGATGAGGTGAGAAACATAAGGTTTGGGTTGAGTACCGATGGGATGAATCATTTCGGAGAATTGAGCAGCAGCCATAGCACCTGGCCTGTTACACTATGTATCTACAACATTCCTCCATGGTTGTGCATGAAGCGAAAGTGCATCATGATGCCGTTGTTGATCCAAGACCCCAAGCAACCTGGAAATGACATCGATGTCTACCTGAAACTATTGGTTGAAGATCTTGTGACGTTGTGGGACGATGGTGCAAGGGTATGGGATGAGTACAAAAGGGAGTATTTCACCCTACGTGCATTGTTATTTGTAACAATCAACGACTGGCCTGCTCTCGGTAACCTGTCCGGCGTAACTATCAAAGGATATAGAGCCTGCATCCAGTGCTTAGATGAAACGGACGGCATGTATCAGAAAAACTCTCGGAAGGTTGTGTACATGGGTCACCGTAGGTTTCTTCTTACGAGTCACCCGTTGCGGAAGGAAGGCAGGAAATTTAACGGGCAGCCAGACCTTCGTGCAAGGCCACAGCATCGTAGTGGGCCACGTGTGTTTGCTATGGTAAAGGATTTGAAAGTAGTATTTGGAAAGGGTCCTGGAAGCAAACATGTGCAGAATGAGGATGGTCATGCACCCATGTGGAAAAAGAAGTCAATATTTTGGGACTTGCCTTATTGAGAAGTCATGGAGGTTCGTCACTCACTTGACTTCATGCACATCACGAAGAATATCTGCTTGAACCTGCTAGGCTACATAGATATGTACGGAAAATCGAAAGATACACTGCAAGCTCGGAAGGACCTTAAACTCTTGGAACTGAGGAACGACCTACATCCTGAAAAGAGAGGGAAAGGACAACATTACCTACATCATGCGAGCTACACTCTAAGCAAAGAAGAGAAAAAAAGCGTGATAGTGTTCCTGAACAGTGTGAAGGTCCCTTCCGGATACTCCTCGAATGTAAAGAGACTCATAAACATGAAAGAGAATAAAATCGTACACATGAAATCCCATGACTGTCTTGTGTTAATGACACAGTTGCTCCCAGTGGCTGTGAGAGGCATACTGCCCGAGTGGGTACGGGGGACAATCACAAAGCTGTGTTCTTTTTTCAACACGGTTTCACAGAATGTCATCGACCCAGATAAACTAAGTAAGCTGCAGGATGACGTGGTACAAACTGTGGTTAGTCTTGAGATGATCTTTCCTCTTGCATTCTTTGATATTATGGTTCATCTCACTGTTCACCTTGTCAAAGAGATAGGTATTCTTGGACCCGTGTATCTACACAACATGTTCCCTTTCGAGAGGTATATGAGTGTGCTAAAGAAGTATGTTCAGAACCGTTTCGTCCGGAAGGATGCATTGCCGAGGTTATGGGACAGAGGAGGTGATTGAGTTTTGTGTGGATTACATTAATGATCTAAACCCGATCGGCGTCCCTATATCACGCTATGAGGGAGGCTACGGGAAAAGGGACACTAGGAAGGAAAGCAATTGCATGCAATGATCTTCTTACATTTAAGCAAGCACATTTCACGGTTTTGAAACAATCAACCGTAGTGGCCCGTATGTCTTTGAGCACAAGAGTATTCTACGCGCGATTTCCGGGAGGTCCGAGGATTGATAACATCAAGCACATGAATTCTTTCGGCGCTTGGTTACAAAAGTACATCCTTTTGAAAGGGTCAGACAATGAACAGTTGCAACGCTTGGCTCGGGGACCATCTAGTGAAATCGTGACATTCAAGGGGTACGAGATAAATGGTTACACATTCTACACCAGATCCCAGGATAACAAGAGCACCAACCAAAATAGCGGTGTCCGTATAGACGCCGAAGACAACAAAGGCAAGGTGAATACATATTATGGTTTCATAGAAGAGATATGGAGCTTGACTATGGACCTTTGAAGGTCCCTCTATTTAAGTGCCAATGGGTCAAACTGACCTCAAGCGGCGTGAAGGTCGACAAATACGATATGACAATCGTGGACCTCACGCAAGTCGGCTATAGGCGGGAACCGTTCGTCCTCGCGAACGATGTGAGATAGGTCTTCTACGTAATGGACATGTCAAGCAAACCTAAGAAGCAGAAAGATTGTAGTACTAAGCCAAAGCGACACGTGGTTCTCCAAGGCAAACGAAGGATTGTTGGAATTGAGGACGTCACAAACGAGGAAGAGTATAGCCCGTTCGACGAGATCCCTCCTTTCGCTGTGGATGTCGACATAAGCCTCCTCAATGACACAGACGTGGATACTCCTTTTATACGTCGCGATCATAATGAAGGAACACTTGTAAAGACAAAGTACGTTACTACTTAAGATGTACCCCTACTGTATGAAGTGTTTATTTGGAATGAATGTAAAGTGCCAAAATTTTGGAATGAAACTAAAGTGCTGAAAGCTTTTTCTAAAAATTATGGAGTGAAAGTAAAGTTCTAAAAGCTTTTTAAAAAATTATGAAATGAAACTGAAGTGCTAAAAGCTTTTTAAAAAATTCTGGAATGAAAGTAAAGTGCTAAAAGCTTTTTTAAAAATTATAGAATGAAACTAAATTGCTAAAAGCATCTTTTAAAAATTATGAAATGAAACTGAAGTGCTAAAATCTTTTTTAAAAATTATGAAATTAAACTGAAACGGTTTGAGAAAAGAACCGCTTCTAAAACGCAACATTCAGAAGCGGTTAGTAATATCAACCACTTGTAGAAGTCCTCCCTCTACAAGCGGTTGGTTCTAAAACCATTTGTAGAGATATTTTACAAGTGGTTGGTTCTAAGAACCGCTTGTAGAAGTCCTCCCTCTACAACCGGTTGGTTATAAAACCGCTTGTAGAGATATTTTACAAGCGGTTGGTTCTAAGAACCGCTTGTAGAAGTGCTCCATGTATAAAGTTTACACGCCCCGCCCTTTTCTCACACCCCAAATTTTCTAAGTCCTTGCTCGAGACCCCGCGCGCGCCGCTGCCTCCTGTGTCTCTCCAACCGCCGCCGTCGTCGCCTCCGTCGAGACCCCGCACCGCCATCCTCGTTGATGTCGTCGCCCTCCTCCGCCACCCAACCATCCCGGCGCCACTCCACCCCCGCGCCAGTCGACCCCGCGCTGGTGCCCTCGTTGCCGCCGCCACTCCACCCCGCCGGCGCCTTCTCCGCCACCTCGTCGACGCCTCCTCCGCCACCAAACCGCCGCCACACCGCCATTCCACCTTGGAGGACCGAGGTACAGCTGTGGACGCGTCGTCCTCCCTCTCTAATTCGGCTGCCCACAAGGTGTTCGGTGAAATGCCCACAAGGTGTTCGGCACTTTGGAGCCCACGAGTGGACACGGAAATTTTTTTTCTTCAAAAGAAGAAAAACAACTATGCAATAAAGACGCATTTTACACATTTTTAATCATGGTTGATTGGATTGTTGTGTATTGAAATTGTTCCATCAAATCTCAAATATGAAATGCAATGGAACGCTGATTATAGTAGTTCAACGTACAAGTTCAACACAAATTAGAATTGAATTGTAATAAAATAAATAAATTCAAAAAGGTAATATTCGAAATTAAAGTATATTATGGATATAGAAAATTTTAATGAATAATAAATTCTTTTAAATAAGGATATAGAAGTTTGGAATAAAAATTAAATTCCATAATAAAGTAAAACTTAGTTTGAATCTAAATTGATTTAGAAATAAATGCCAATTTTGGAATATACAATTTCAAAACTGGAACTTAATATTACAATATAATTTGAAATATATAAATTCAGAAGAAATTTTAAGATCTGAATGAAAACTATGGTTAAGAATTAAATTAAATTCGAAAACATGGTAAATAAAAGCTAAATTAAGTTTGGAAATTTTTTAATTTTAAAATGGAACTAAAATTAAATGTCAAATACAAAAGTTCAAACTGGTCCATACATACATACATACTGGTCCACACCACGTATAGCAGTAGTATGTAGTGGTATCTGTAATATGGTTGTTTCAAAGTAATATGATATTTATGTCAACATTTTTTCGGGATTAGGATAGATGGCGCAACCAGGACGTGGTGACCCTACTTTCGATGAGGGAGAACAGTTCTTGCTGGACTCCATCGCGCTGGGTAGCATCGAAGGTGATGCTAACGCTGCTGCCGCTGAGGCTAATGTTGGTTCCGGTGAGGCCGTTGAGGCTGCAGCTGATGAAGCCATTGACGCTGGAGCCCGAGTCCGTGAACACCGGTTCCGCCAGATGAGGTATAGCCAGAAGAATATAATCCCCGTAGACATGTTAAATAATCGCAATTCATTAATATAATACACTCTGACACGTTTATACATATGTTTATGTATTTCAAGCCCCGTACATCGAGCAACCAATCCAAGCATCGGGGACCTAACAAGAAGCCATCCACAAAGCACGTGTTTACCGACGTTAACAACGAAGGGATGCAGGTTGCCCCTATTTTAGCAGTTGGGCCGTACAACAACGCTTGCGGCTACCACGTGAGGGATCACGTCCCAATTAGCATCAGAAAATGGGCCGAAGTTCCTCAAGCTACCAAGGACCTGCTCTGGAAAGATATTATAGAAAATTTCACATTTCCTCAAGGGTCCGAAGACAAGGCCAAGAAATTCACTTTGAAGAAGATGGCAACAATGTTTCAGGCGTGGAAGACGTCTCTCAGCCACAAGTATGTGCAAAAGGGAGAAAGACCCGACTTCAACCAATTTCCAAAGTTGGCGGACCACTGGGAAGCATTCGAGGAGTTCAAGCTGTCAGCTGAAGGCCAGGCCGCGAGTTAGAAGAACAAGGCCAATTCACAGATGAAGAAATACCACCATCATCTTGGCACCGGTGGTTACCTCAAGGCTGTACCAAAATGGAAGAAGCAGGAAGAAGAATTAATGGCGAAGGACGTCACACCGGCTTCTGCTTTGTGGGAAGAGCGCCTGCGCAATTGGCTCATGGGTCATGGGGGAGCCTATCAGATGACGACAGTTTGGTGATGGCACCAGGAGTACAAGAGGTTGGCCAAAGGATTGTACAAGCTGTCGAGCAGTCTCAGGCAGGTACATTGGTGGCAGACAGAGAGAATGACGAGCTAACACATGCCCTTGAAAACCCTGAGCACCCAGGACGGACACGAGGTATGGGCAAGCTAACGCCGTGGAAGTTTGGTTTCGCCAAGGATGCACATACGTACAGGAGCCGACATAGAAGCAAAACAAGATAATCATATAAAGTGTACCAATTGGAACAAGAGCTCAAAGCAACTCAGGCTAGCATCGGCGACATAATTGCGCAACAAGTACAAATTACCCTCACCAAGCTTCAAGGACTAGGTCCGAGTAATCAGCCGGACGCCGTGATCAGCCCCTCCGCACGGCGGAGTAGCTGCGCATCCACCGGGGCCCCTGAAGCGGACAACTTGCTAGCCCGTTATCCCGTGGATGACATAAGGGTTCGCCGCCAGTGTGAGCTACACGTTGATGCGCGTAACCTCTCCATCAAGGTGGCTTACGGCATGGCATATCCGGTGGAGCCGGGCCAGATGTTCCACTGCAATGAGATACCCCCGGGTTACTCAAAGGTCGCAGTGGAGGAGGTGGTGAGCGGATTTGAAGAACTTCACCTCAATATTGCTGGAGGCGACAACGTGACAAAGCTTAGACAGGCCCTCCACAATATCATCCTTTGGCGCAAACGGTACATCATATTTCCAGATGGTGTGGACGCGTCATCTCCACCACGGCAACCCACGCCTCCTCCAACGTCACCTCCACGCAATTCCTCGCCGGTAAAATAGAGCACGCCTCCTCCACCACCGCTCCACGCAGAAGCCCTACTCCATCACCAGCATCTCAAACAAAAAAGAACCCCCCCAGGAAAACCACGCCTCCACCATCTTCTCCGAGTAAGAAGCTCGATAGCAGAATTAAGGCTCCTCCACCTGCTCCCAAGAAGGCGGAGTCCAGCCGATCGACAAAGATAAAGGAACCTCCAAAGAGGGCATATGATATGAATAAGGAGGAGAGTGATGCGGTCACTAAAGCAGAATTGGCTGCACACTTCGCAAAAAAGAAGGTAGAGCCAAAGGTACCAATTGATCCAAAAGCGGAACACTTCGCGACATGCCGCAAAGCCGCACTGCTGTGCTGGGCCCAACTATGAACGGACAATAATAAAGGCTACGTAAGAATAAACGTGGTCAAAGCGGCGGCAAAGAAGAAGAAGAGAGACCAAGATCGGGAGAACCTCGAGAGGTTTATGAAGGAGGCAGACTCGGCCCACACACCGCAGCTCTTGGGTTAATAGATGATATCCCAATGGCAACAAAGGTCAGATGGCAATTTCAGTTGGGCCGGGAGCTGATTGACCCAAATAAGATAAAGGATCTGCCAACCAAGATACGGCAATTTCACGATTGGTACATGACAGAGTCCGCTCAAGGAAGAACGATGTTCCCCCTCCGTATCAAAGAAGATGATTTTTATCGCGGGGACAACACTATATGGCTCGAATTTGACGACTTATACAATATTTACCATGCCGACTCCATCAACGTGTCTCTCATGAGCTGCTGGTGCCTGTAAGTGCCAAGCTCATACCTTTACCGTGTGCTTCCTTGTACAATAAAATTGCAACTCTTAAACTTATACCTTTCTATGTAGAATGGAGATACAACAATGTAGAAAAGAGAATATCTTCAACGTGGGCTTCATCGACCCAGAGATTGTTAACGAGTTCGTTTTTGGATACAACCGAAAGGATGTTGAAGATTACATTCTCGATGCATTCTTGGGATAGCACTACAAACCGCACATACTTCTGCCCTTCAACTTCGAGTACGTATATATACAACCTCTCGTTCTTATATTTTCCAAGGCATTTATAATACTAATAGCTAGTTACATGTATGTTGCAATACATGAATAGGTTTCACTGGATCCTTCTTGTCATCAAGCTTGATAGCAGCCAAATCGTTGTTCAAGACTCAAAAGGGACTCCGGTGGAAAAATATCAATTTATCATTGACACCCTAAACAGGTATATAGCACATATATATACGATAGTTTTCCTTATTATATATATTGAAATACCTTGCTAGTTCCAACTCTGATAATTACTATTCATACTAACACATCATACAGGGCATTCGCAAGGTTTTGAAAGAAGCAACAAGAAGATTTCGAGAACGAATTTAATGTACAAATAAGCACTCGAGTACGTATTACAGAATATTAATATGCCGTAACAGTTTTTCATCCCAATAATCGTTTTCTTTTCAAATTTCATCGCAGGTTCTAAAACAGACGGGTGGAAACAACTTATGTGGCTATTATGTGTGCCACTATATGCAAAGTATTACCCACGGTGATGTGCCAACAACCAACGCCGAGGTAGTGTGCACATGTCAATTTCTTAGTACTTACACTTTAATTACGTGTCCAGAGATTTATTTACTTCCCACTTTGTCAGCCCAACGTCGATGTGCAAGGCATGATCCTGCCGCACCGGGTTGCAGCAATCCAAGAACAACTCATCGGCTTTATTGTCGACGAGATTGTATCCACCAAAGGCGAACTGACATCGACGTCGACCAAGAGCACAAAGAGCGACGCACGCAAGAAATGAGCTCAAGATTCGCCCTCTTATTCTTTTAAACTTGTAAAAGTGGCTTATTATTTCATATGTTCATCAACTTGTTCATTTTTTAGTCTATTATGTTCGTATTTTTCTGTAAATGAATCTGTAATGATCTGAATGAGTACGCATGAATAATATATATTTAATTGTGTCAAGAAAACTCGTGTAGTTCTATTTATTTTAATTGTCAAAATCTATATCAAAAACCTCTCTGAAAACATATTCTATATTGAATATAATTAAAACGCTATGCTGTCAGACTCTTCATAAGCGGTTGGTAACTCCAACCGCTTATGGAGAAAGTATCTCCACAAGCGGTTCGTAAGATCAATCGTTTTTGGAGAGAACCTCTCCATAAGCGGTTGATAACACTAACCGCTTGTGGAAGTGTCGAACCACAAGCGGTTCGGGGAACCGCTTGTGATACCCGATGAGGTATCACTCGCGGTTGCTTACAAGCGGTTCTAAAACCGCTTCTGAAAGTGGTTTTGAACCGCTTGTGCATGCCCGATCCACAGTAGTGAGGGAGTAGGATGGGAGAGCAGGCATGGCTAGAACAACGAGGACGGGGAACCGCCACCACCGGGCTAGAGCTTTGCAGGTAGTACATGTGTAGCTTTGCATACGCACGTGATGCGGTTGCTCGGGCCCTTCTTGCCTACGCATGCACTCTGCCTCTCAGGTACGATGCGTCGAGCCGTCCTTTGTCCGCCGTATGACGTCCCAGCAGCATTGCTTCAAGCAATTAGTGAGCATCGCCACAAATGAAAATCAGTAATCTCAAGAGTGCCTAATTGCCAACATGTCAAATTCTCATCTAGATCTTTTGAGTCAGTTCTGGCTTTTTTGTTCCTGGAATTTGACCATTGATTTGTAAAAAGAATTATACAACTGCCCGTCCAAAGTATGCATTACTTACAAGTTGACCCCTAACTATAACTAAAGTAAGGGCATATTTGAGGAAGTTGTAGTTTTTTTCTTAAAAACTGCTTTTTGGTTTTCTAAGGTGAAGAGCAACTTTTTATAAGAGGCTGCTTGACAAACAGCTAATTCTCCTAATAAACTGCAAAAACATATCCCGTCCTGCTTTTGTCTTATTCCAAAAGGCACTCAAAAGATGACTCCTTTGAGGCTTGCTGACTTTTCGTAAGCCGAAGCTAGCTTAGCCCCCCCCCCCACCCAAAATAGGATCTAAGTCTCTTTCATATATGTGACAAGTTTTCCTAGGAGAGCACCGAACACTACATCAAATTCTTTCTATCTAATAATAGTAATTTTTTACAAAATTACACATTTCTTGCCAAAAGTATCATAAATGTACACATTTAGGTTTTCATTTCGCAAAACTACACATTTTAAATGAAAGTTGATAAGAAGGCCGCTCCATCATATTTGAACAATTAGGCCATTACTTCCTCCAGATGTCAACATTCACAAATGCATGATTTAGTTTCATGCGTTTGGAACATTGTCTGTTGTTGTGCCTTTTGGAACGGTTTGATAATGCCAACTCCCATAAAGCATATTTCACAACAAATTATTCATCCCATCTCCTCCCTTTTGTTCTTAACCATGCAACTTTTTTGTCTAATATTCTGTTTGGTTACAAGCTAGTACATGCCTCCCTTTTCATAATGACAAGATGGGTGATGAGTTGATTGGTAGGGTAATCACGGCAGGAGATGGGATTCATGGCAATCATATGGCCTAGTAAGAGTTGTTCCAAGTTCACAGTCGATGAGATAGTTTTCACTATATACTTTGTCGTCAAAGGTATACAACTGCTAAATAGATTGGATGAGCATATGAATTTCAATTTTTGTTTCTATATTTTCGATAGATTCTAAAAAAATTAATTTTATTTCCATTTACAGTAAGAAGTGAAAGCTAAGGAAACATGTCTGCCGTATGCAAACAGTGTGCATGTGGAGGATTGCCGGACCACTGCGAGCTATCATAACCTAGACTACTTTAGAATGAATAACCAAGAGTAGTAGTGAATGAAGATTGATAGACCATTATCTAGTTCCTTAGTACTTTTCATGAAATCAGCTAGATCAGAGATTTTTCATTCTAGCTAGTGGGTGGTACTTTTGATGGGCTAATGAGCCCTAGTTAGTATGTTTTACATGAGTTGAACATGTAGGAAATCTTTCCTTTCCCAAAATTTGATATTGAAATATTCAGCCTTGACAAATATATCCTTTGAAAATTTAATGTGTTTTCTGTTGTACAACTTGCAGTCCGAAAATAATTATGAACAATAAACCAAGCGATATTTGCCAAGTTGTACAACATTTTCTAGATGAGTTGAACATGCATCAAATATTTCTTGTAAAAATATCTAAAGTAAAATATTCAGCCTTGACAACTATTTTTCCATAATCTGTAAGAAACATACCTCCCCATCATGTACATAACGCTCTGCCGTTGTGTCAACACTTAATGATGTCTTGATACCACCGTTATAATTCTGTAATATTGGGATTGTTCCGGCTGGGCATTCAATGGTAGGCATCTGTGACTCTGAGACAGTAGACATTGATGGAAATTTGACATTGTCCCCTGATGGATAAGAGCTTGGCTTCATCTGTTTAACAAATAAGACATCATTAAAGAAAAATTGAAGATTTCTTGAGGCATTATCAAATTATTTTTAATTAAACAAATATCCATAAAAAAACACAAATTCTTTACATTCATACATAATAGAGAATACGCACAAAGACCCACTTGATGATTACAACAGCACTAGCCAGTTACTCAATTAACTTGTGGCCTTTCTTTATAATTTCTTAGAATATTAGAAGAAGAAATATATTCAATTCATGTTTGTGATAGTATATAGTTGAAAAAAGTAAGTTAAGGTGGATTTCTAGTCACATAGTTTGTAATCAATTAGATGTATTACCATTTTTTGGTCGAATCCAAATCACTTATGCTCTTGTTAAACAAAATTAAATGAAGAGAAAATATCCAACCCAAATATGTTTCTCAAAACACTGAATCTTAGTCAAATTCCAATGTGTTTGCACACATTAAAGAATACCTCAACTCCATTACTTCTAAATTGCGACAGAAGGTAAGTTTCGACATACATACACAAGTAATAAGGAACTTTTAGTATTCAGTTCAAATTTGAACTGAGTCACAAGGAATCAGACCCAAATCCCCACTTTCCAAACAAGCCCTAATAGTAACAATAGAAGGCTTGCCAACACAAAAAATCATGTGTTTCCAATAGAGCAGAAACAGGACATCTTGCTAAATGATTAATAAAATCCATTCTAAGGTGGCGTGTTATCTTAGTTTGAGTTAGTGAAATAAATTTCACTAAAAAATAATATCCCTCAACAAAGTTACTTACCTGCATCACATGATCTTTCAGCAATGGATTATCAAAAGCGGGCTGTTGGTTTATGTCGATGCAGGCAAATACATCACCCTCTTTAGTCTATTTTGAAGTCCCCATGGTTGTTAGCCACCAATTATGTTGTCAAGATTGCCAAAGGGATTGATTTCTTGTACACACCTGAATGGTTTTCTTGACATGTTGATTGGTGGCATGATTATCATTGCTTTTTCCTTGCATTGTATATTTGTGATCTAGAACACCTGCAACTAGAACAAGATATGACAGGAAAATAGTCACTCCGATCTCCATTAGTTTTTCCATTTTAGAAATCTCAAATGACTATTTTTTTCTAGATCTACCTCCTTATATAGGCTAAGCAAGAATCCTGTGGATTTCTAGCCTTATGAGAAGGCACAAATTTCATCACTACTGGTTTAATTAACTTGATTTTTAATGTTAGAAACAATTAATGTTTTAATGAAAAATCCAATGTATATATCTTTGAGATTCATGCATTGATTGGGAAATCAACTAGGAGTACCAAAGTAGACTAGTATAGTGCTCTGTCTTCCGGTTTCCTTTTCCCAGCACGTAATATATGATCTTTTCCTTTTCTAGAACGTTCGTTTCCTTTTCCTTAATTCCAGGATATTTGTTTTCTTTTCCTTGAGATGATGCTGGAGGTGGTGGGAGATCTGTTGTGGGCCACAGAGATGAGTTAGACACATTAAACAATGGCCATCGGATGTGGGTGAGTAAAGCTGAGGAAAGATCTGAGAGGCTAATTTTGATGGAGGTAAGTTTCTGGGGACGTTTCGCTGAGTGCATGAAGGTTGGGCCATCTCTAGTGGGGTGCATTATTTGGGGTGGACATAGAAAAGAATGCT
Source organism: Otatea glauca (assembly GCA_036346275.1). Classification (NCBI taxonomy): domain Eukaryota; kingdom Viridiplantae; phylum Streptophyta; class Magnoliopsida; order Poales; family Poaceae; genus Otatea; species Otatea glauca. The sequence goes on from JAYEVK010000261.1 coordinate 162,327, forward strand.
TAGGTGCATTATAAAGGGGTATAGATGAATCTGGGCAATCCCATTTATGTTGTTTTCCAGCTAAAAGAAATTAATGTTTTAATGAAAAATTCAATGTATTTATCTTTGATATTCACGCATTGATTGAGAAATCAACTAGGAGTACTAATGTATTTGCATCAGGGCAATCCCATTTTTTTTGTTTTCCAGCTATAAGAAATTAATGTTTTAATTAAAATTTCAATGTATATATATCTTTGAGATTCATGCATTGATTGAAAAATCAACTAGGAGTAATAATGTATATTCATCAGGGCAATCCCATTTTTTTTCTAACTACAAGCTTATAACATTAATTGTCGATAGATAGCAATAATCCATTGGTTGCTGACTCCAACGTGCAGTCCAGCTTGCACCCTCTCTTTGATGCACACACTCAGCCCTGTATATGAAGGGGAATGGGTAGACTACTCTAGTATAAATTTAAAATTTTCTACAGTGCAACCAAGTAACCACTACAAGTTATAGATAATTGAACTACCACTAGATGCTTTGACTCGTAATGGAGGTAGAGTCGATGTAGCGCACTGGTGCGGTTATAGTTGTACTAGCATCACGTCTCCTCTAACAGCTCCTTGTAAATGTCACAGGTTGCGGATCGTCCTAACGTTGAAGCCTCGCATCAACTGTGGCAACTTGCATAATTAACACAAGATAACGACAGTAACACTGCCATTGCTCTAAGGATATTATACTGATCTCGGCATATTAGCTAACAAAATACTGGGAACACCTAACACTTTATCAGTTAATACATTGTATTCAGAGTGTTGCAGTAGACAATAATTAGAGACTGAAATTGAAACTTAGTACAGTCCATTGCCACGCAGGTTACAAGTTCATAGTTACCAGCTCTGACATAATTTATTTTATAGCCATACAAAATTTACAAAAAAATTAAATACTTAGTGGATCGACAGTTACTACCGTACGGTCCACTACTCCACCAAGCTTGCCTGATAGTCCTTGGCCGTGTCGTCACCCTAACCCTAATATCATCAACCCCATGCCTCCTCGGTGAATCCATAGAGCTCAGCTTCTAAGCAAAAAAGGATTTAAGCAAGGGTGAGTACAAAAGTACTTAGCAAGCATTAATAACAAATGTAACATATGAATTTCACTCATATCCATCTAATGTACCTCTTCCCTCAAAATCTGTTTTAACAAAAAAATAGATTTTTGGTTTTCTCTAAGGGTTATGTTTTTGAGTTTTAGTTATGAAACTACTACTAACACTTGTATATGAGGCAGACTTAGCTTCCATAGCCTTCCATTACTATAGAATGGTACATCACTATCGCTTCATATGGGTCGGTTCTTAAGTTTTTAGGAAAAAACGATTGTGATAGATGACTTAGGAGAGGTGTTAATAATAATCACTATCGGTTCACAGGTAAGAAGCGATTGTGATGTAGCACTGGTGATAGTTAATAATAATAATCACTATCGGTTCACTTAGGAGAGGTGATAGATGAGCCTGCACATCACTATCGATTCTTACATAAAAACCTATAGTAATGAACACGTGCACATCACTATCGGTTCTCACATGAGAACCGATAGTGATGTGCATGATCATGCATTAAAGGTGAAGTGGACACTAAAGGTGCACCAGCCAAGTCAAGAAAACTATTGTCTTCTCCCACCAACAAGCAAGACACCATGTTAAATGACAAATTAATAGACCATAAGTTCTTCATAGCCCACTACTCAATTTGTCACTGGGAGAGTACTTCTAACTGTTAGTGGACAGTAAATTTTGGTTATCTGTGTCGGTTTTTAATATAACCGATAGTGATATTACCATCTATGTTAGTTTTTAATATAAACTAATAGTGCTACTATATTCGTCTGTGTCAGTTTTTAATATAACCCAATAGTGCTACTCTACTCATGTAACAACCCAAAATTCAATAAAATCAGAAATGCAATATTAAAAATACCCATATGATTATTGTTATGTTTTCTGATTTTTCTTGAATTAAAGAGTTTCTTTCGGCTTTTTCCCTATTAAAAGAAATCCAAAAATGCTATATAGTAAAATGGTAAAAGACAAAAAGGTAAAAGTGTAAAGTCAGTAAAATCCTTAAAAAACTCATAACCATGATTATGTCCCTTTTTCTGTCTTGGCATTAATAAAATAAAATAAAATGCAAAATGATCATGAAGAGAGAAAAGGAAATCTGAACCAAAAGCTTTGATCAGGATATTTCTTACCTTAACCATAGTTGAAATTTTAACCATGCCTTCATATTAACTTAACTCAACCCTGGTAAAAATATCATGAATTTATCTCTTCATTTAGTAATTTTAGAAATTCAAAAACAGTCAATAAGAAAAGCTGGAAAATGCAGTGTCAGAATTATTAAAAATAAAATATCAATAATAAAATTATGAAAATTTTATTCAAATTGTATAATATTAATTCCAGTCCTGTCAAAAAGTTTCATAAAATAATAAATTGAATTTATCCCTCTATTAAATGAAAAACAGAATCAATTAAAATCAGTAACAGTGCATTGTCAGATTTTTAATAATATTTATATTAATCACATTAATTTGAAAATTTTACTAGACCTTGGTATTTACCTTGCCGACCTCAGTAAAAAGTTTTGTAAAATTTTGATTTTATCTTCTGGCCTAAGCTACCGACTTTACCCTGAGCTGTCCAGAGAATTCCTGGTTTTTAAACCCTTCGTCTCACTGACAAGTGGGCCCGCCTGGACAGCTGTGCTCTTTTGCCGACTTCGCCCTCTCTCGCTGACAGCCTGGCCCCACCTGTCAGCTTCACCCTCTCCGTTTCTTCCCCGTTTTCTCTCGCGACTTCTTCCGTTCTCTCGCCAGAGCAGCGCCGCCTCTCCCGTTTTGTCGCCACCCGCGCCGCAACTCGCCACTCGAGGACGCCAGCACGTCGCCCAGACACGCCGCATCTGCCTCGGCTGTTGCGCCCTCTCTCACGCGCTGAGGAGCGGCCGAGAGACCTCACTGAGCCGCCGCCTTCACCTCCCCGTCCAAACCCTGTGCCAACCGCCTCATTCGCCTATTTAAGCCCCGCCAAAGCGTCGCACGCACTTGTGCTTCCTCTAGGAACCAGCAAAACCGAGCCAAACCGCTTCATCGCCGTCAGCCACCCTCTTCTTCCCCATCTCCGGCCAGAAACCCGAAAAAAAAAAGGCTCGCTCGAACTCGCTCTCTCTGCGCCATTTCTTGAACCACCTCGTCCAAAGCAAACATCACCACTCCAGAACCTTTCCCTACCTCAATTTAGCCTCTTCTTCTCGGTGAGCTTCCCTCAGAGCTTCTCCTTCCGCCGCTTGATGCACGGTGAGAGCTCTCCTCCATTACTCATTTTCTTGCCCGAACCCAAAAATGAGATCGCTGTGGTCCACTGATGCTCGTAGTGGTGTCCATTTGTCTCGGGATGCCGTCGTTTCGCCGGAACGCCGGTGAGCAGTGTGCTCCGCCGCCCCTCTCCGGTGGCAGGTCGCCTCCGGTCACCTCCGGCCGAAGCATCACCTCCCCTAGACGCGCGTAGGTCCCCTGAGCACGAATCTGGAGTCCATTCCCCTTCTCCGGCCACCTCTCGCCGCCGGTGAGCTCGGGGAGTGAGTTCTCTGTTCGGTGTCACTGCCATGTGGGCCTCCTCTGTCAGTCTCTTGTGCGCGCTGGTAACACTGACGTCGCGGGACCACTTGTCAGCCTCGTACACGAGTGAACTCGTGGGCCCGCGTGTCAGCCGCTCTGCGCTCAGTGTCTCACTGCCACCTGGGCCCGGCATGTCAGTGCCTCGGTCCGACGCAGCTCAAAAATGGAAAGCGCGTTTTCACAGTGAAGGCGTACTTTCCCTTTTTGGTATAAATTCTGATTTTCTGTATTTTCAAAACCGAATGCATTCAAACTTGAATATCTTTTGAACTATCCAACCAAATGAAGTGAAATAAATTTCTAAATTCATATAAAATCAAGTAGATTCAGAATATGCAAAAATATTTCAAAATGAACTCTGTTTGAATTTCAGATTTAAATTTAAAGAAAGAATTTGAAATATGTTGTTAATAGAATTTCTGCAATTCAACTTCAAATTAAATGAAATAAATTTTATTAGATTCCATGCTTTGCTAGGAACCTGAATATGCAAAAATACTTAGGGTGTACCATGGAAAATCATTAAAGTATAATATAGGGTAAGAAAGTAGCTTCATAATAGCAATTTAAATAATTTTAGAATTTAGAAATTGAAAATCCAGAATAGTAAAACCTGTAAAATGGTCTCTGAAAATGATAAATAAAAGTGAATTATTCAAGAAAATAAGATTGGTTAATATTAGAACATAATCAGAAAATAAACATGGAACTTGTAAATCGATGAACAACAAATATGTTGATTCCAAACAGTTGATTTTATTTGGTTCTTATGTCTGATCCTTTCGTTTTGTTGGACTTGCCATGTTATTATTATTCGACGTGTAGCACCCGAAGAAACTTGTGAGTTCGACGATCAGGAGTTTGACGTCGAAGATCATCAACAAGGCAAGCACCCCCTTTGATCATATTGATCCCAGTTTTATAAATGTTTTCATTAAATGTTTTACTGCATACTTTACTTTTATTAAAGTCTGCTATATTATGGGTGTTGGTAGTTGTACCTATTGCTTCATAGAACTTCCTTGATAAGTATGGATCTGTGAACCTTGATAACCCTAGAATAGTATAGACAGTAATTGATGTCAATCTGGGTTACTCACACATAGTGTTATGCTTAGCCATGCTTAAATGAACATAAAACTTGACATGATTAAAAATGTTGGATATGACATCTGAAGGGTATGACCATTCTTTATGGTTGGTATTTTGATCAAAAATGAAAATAAAACTATGGTTTTGATGCGGGCAATTATTGGCAATAGCCGAGTGTACAAGGGACTTGTACGTAGTGTAGGGTGGAGATTATTGCCCGTGTCAGATTAAGGACCGAACTACGTGTTCGTTAAACCCAAGAATTTACCGTACAACCACAAGTGCTGGTATGGGACAGTCTTAACCTATTAAGTTGCTTAAAACTAGCTTTGCACATTGGTAGGCTGGAGTAGTACGAGCTTCTTCAGTGACTGGTTGCTCGTAGGGGCGCCCACACCGAGGTGTTGGGAGTCACGTTTGCTAATATAACGGTGAATGCCATACTATGGACATACTTAATCATTATTGTGCAGTGACTGTGCAAACATAAATACCATAGTACGGGTTTGACGTCACCGGGCTGGTGCAAAGTTAGGGTTAAACAATGTAACGGTTTTGTTATGATCTCCTTGCCGACACACCAAAGGAAGTGTGTTACTGGCCTGGCAAAAGAGGTTGATCATTACTTGTGGGTAAAGCTGTACAACTCTGCAGAGTGTCAAACTTTTCGAAAAGCCGTTCCCGCGGTTATGGGAATCTTGGTGCGCCAGCACTAGTTAGCTGTTTTTATTTTTCATAAAACTCTAAATTTCTACCTGGGACTGGTAGGAATGGTTACTCAAAAATTTCTGCTGCGACAGTAGAAATGATTCTTGGAAATGGACATGATACCAGGTACATGAGACTTATTTGTACTTACATTCTGTTACTTTTTAAATTAAATCGCCTTTACTTAAAGTTCACTTTTCAATCTATTAATCAGTATTTACATTCAATTTTAGCTTTATGCAAAACCACCATGAGCCTTTCCTTGAAATGGCCTGCATTTATAATAGGTTTTGCAAAAGTCTTGCGAGTACAAAAGTACTCAACTTGCCATGTTGATAATTTTTAGGTGAAGAACTGATTTCCCGACGATACCTTTTACGATGCAGATTCGGGATGTGAGCGATGAGTTTTATTAGGGTTCTCCTTGTCGGTTACTGTGGGGATTTTGGGATAAATGGCATACTACAAGATGAATGTCTCCTTTGTTATGCTTTTACTTTTGGTATTGTAAGAATGCTATGTATTTGCTTCATTGTAATAATAAAGTTGTGTATGATTGTGATATCAATTTGTATTTGTGCGTACTAGCCACTGATCATGGGACTAGTACTGTATGCACATGGTATCCATTTTCGATATTCATTTATCGAAAATAGGGGCCTTACAACTCATCTGTATCGGTTCTTAAAATAAACCGATAGTGATACTCTACTCATCTGTATCGGTTTTTAAAATAAACCGATAGTGATACTTTATTCAACTCTGTCAGTTTTTAATATAAACCGATAGTGCTACTTTACTCATCTGTGTCGGTTTTTAAAATAAACCGATAGTGATACTCTACTCATTTGCGTCAGTTTTTTAAAATAAACCGATAGTGATACTCTATTCAAATGTGTCGGTTTTTAATATAAACTAATAGTGATACTTTATTCAACTGTGTTGGTTTTTAATATAAACTGATAGTGCTATTGAGTCATCTGTGTCGGTTTTTATTTGGAACTGATAGTGATATGAGTTATATCTGTGTCGGTTTTTAATATAAACCGATAGTCCTACTGAGTCATCTGTGTCAGTTTTTATTTGGAACCGACAGTGATATGGGTTATATCTGTGTCGGTTTTCCTTTGGACTAATAGTGATGTTTCATTTTTTTTTTTGTATCGGTTCTTATTAGAACCGACTGTGTTGAATATATTTTAGTTGGTTCTGGTTGAAACCGATTGAGATGAAGGTCTTCCTCAGGACAACCCCTGCACTCACTAGTTAGCTCAGTCGCGCATTCAAGCCCACCGCTCCTCACTTCCTCGGGCTGCACTCCTGACTCCTCTCCTCAAGCTAGCTCGATTGATCTCTTCCTCAGGCCACCGCTCCTCTCCTCAAGACCGCAGCCAGCAGCTCGCACGCCTCCTTATGCCCGCAGCCCCTACCCCTGGCTGGTCGAGCTGTAGCCCTAGCCCCTACCCACAGCCTGTGTGCCTTCCCAATCCCAGGATGCGCGATGTGATGCCACGGCTGGCGCTCCGCCTACCCTTCCCCGATGTGGAAGTGCTCACACGCCGCGGTGCTGCCGGCTGGACGTCGATGCGCCAGATCGGCTTGGTCATTCTTGCGGATCTCCTGCTCCTCGGTGTGTGCTGCAGGGCCTCCGTCTGCCTCCTCTACCACGCATGGGGGCCGAGCGCTTGATCCGCACCATCCTCCGCTCAACGACCGGCTTGTCACTTGGGCCAACCAGAAGCCAAGCTCGGATCCATCAGCATCCTCCACTTGCTTATCCAAAATTGCGTGAATCCTCCACTTGCTCCCGATCTAATATCAGGAGCGAAGAATAGTACGATGATGCATTCGACGAATCTCCTTCTCGAGGTGCCTATCTGGATGGCATCCATCTTCGAGCCATCCAAGCCCGTGAGCCTTTTTTGTTCAGATTTGTTGATTTGGGTCACTGAGTGAGGTCACACTTAACCCTAGTTGATTACTTCAATTCCATCTTTCTGTGATATGAGCTACTGCTTAACTGCTACTTCCGTCTTAACATTCTTTAATCTCATGGTTTGGTAAAATTACATGTACATGTTACTATTGGATAGTTGCTTCTTATTGTTTTCTGGAAGGATGCAACACGCTTCCTTCAACTGTGTGGAATGATGCAAGTGGCTCCCTGCTTAATGTTTGATGAAATGTTTGTTTTCAGCCGCCTTACAAGGTCAGAATTCTTGATAGAATTTTATGTTCGCTGCAGCCCTTAACAGCTCGAATGTTCATACATTATGCCTGATAACTAATATTGACTGATATGGTTAGAAAGAGACCTCATATTTATTCAGCAATGGAGGAAAAAGGCCATGGGCTCCGACAAGAGGTTACTTGTGTGCAGATGTTTGTTAGATGTCCCAGAACTGATTAAAACAGCGTACATGAGTAAATTTCCATAAAATCCTTCAACTAGGAATTTTGGATAAGTGCCTTTCTATTATGTGTAGAGTATTACGTCAACGCGCCATTAAACCGCTACAAAATATACACATATATGTAATGCCACGTTAAGAGTTTTTGTACCGAATAAAATAGTTCTAAACATTTTTTTTCTTATTAGTAATGTTGCGTAAGTACCATATAAACCAGAGGTAGATGAAGTACCATATATGGCCCTTAGGGGGATGCCTTGACACTGCTAGACATGTTAAGTTTCATGCTATGCTACCATTATTGTGTTAGGCACTTGTAGTAACAGTGCAAGCATGAGATGTTTAGTTCGAGTTGAGTTTCAAGTGTAGTTGAAATATAGATAACAATGGATGTATCGTATGCTCCTAGCCATCTAGCATAATTCTGAAATGCTGAAATATGCGTAAATATTAGACAGAATCTCTTCAATTTTCTGCCAGCGCTTCCTGGGCTCAAGCTCTGCATGGCCACATGATACATGCCAATGCAGTGAACCCTGGGTTGGACATTAAATGATGCAAATTGCCAGTCATTTCTTGAAACTGGACTATTTTCGTTAGTTCCTGTTGGTTATTATTGATGAACATGTGTATTTGTGCTGTGGTGATGAATATATCTTACTATAAATCAAGTCTCCAATTCCTTAAACAAATCAGATATTCTTGCTTCCTTTTCTGCTTAACTTCTTGCTTCCTACATTTAGCTTCAGCTTACGCCAGACCGAATGCTTCAGTATGTTGTAACAACTTCATGTGGAAGAATGCTTCAATATGTTGTAACAACTTCATGTGGAAGCATTTGCTATTGATCACTTTTTACGGCTGCCATTAGGACTTTTTGAAAGGTAGGACTCTTTTATATTCCATTAACATCCAAGTTCTTTTCAAAAGGTAGGACTATTTTATATAAGCTACTGCAGTCAATAGCTTTGGATAAGTTGTACAAATTGATATGCACATTCTAAAAGTTCTTTTTACTTCAACTTTTATCCATTATTTAGCCTTTTGAATTTCTATATTCACTAAGTAATCTTTTCCCTTATCTTCCTTTTTCTTCTGTTTCTAAGTTGAACATCCAAGTGCTTAAATGCAACTGCTAGAAAATCATGGATGTGATTGAACTGCATTATTTATTTTGAAAATATCAATGTTCAGTCCTGAAATTGCTTATGATTGATGGAGTGTCTTGACTTTAAATGCTACTTTAGTGGCGCTTAATATTGTGTTGAAATAGGGAAGTATGCTTGCTCATGTATTCACTTTATCGCTGAGACACCAAAGGGAATAATCAGTACCAAAAACTAATTGATAAATACTGAGGCTGTTGTGTAAAGCTACAAAATTGTATCCAATAGATTGGATCATGACTAGTCAACATATATCACGCTTACTATGGGGTGTTCCCTTCAAGATTTATCAAAATCCAATAATCTACTATTTAGGTTTGAATAAACATCGACTGTCCATTGACTATGGCACTATGGCCATTTCAGGTACCTCAAGAAATCCAGACCTCGTGGAGACTTGTACATGTTCAATTCATATTTCTATAGCAAACTTGAAGAAGCACTATCTAGGATGGTATGCACTTTGATCTTTCTGTGTAATATTTGTGATATCCGTGCCCTTCTATAGTTTGAAGTTGTGCTCTAATTGGTGCATGAGTTAGCTTGATGTAGAAGCTCCATTGTTCCATTCCACAGAAAATGTTTGTGACTCTCTTGTTATGGTTACCTGTGTTCTGCCGTTGTGTACTTAACGTCCTTGTGTCATTCAATTCATACTATTTTTTGATTTTGTTCTATTGATCTTTAGAAGCGTAATAATGCAAAGCATGTAGATGTTCTTTTCTTTAATTTTTAGATTTGAAATATGAATGTACCTTTTGAAATATGAAATATGAATACACAAACAACAACACACCCCTTCATCACAATCGGTTCTAAGATAGAAGCGATAGTGATGAGGCAGGGCTTATCACTATCGTTTCTTTCTCAGAACTGATTGTGATGAGAATATCGTCACTATCGGTTTTGAGAAAGAACCGATTGTGATGATGCCTTTATCACAATCGGGTAAAATCGACTGTGATAGCGTCGCCTCATCACTGTCTAATGACTTTGTATCACCACGAGAACCGACTGTGATGACGAAAAAGAACCGATTGTGATGTACATTCGTGTAGTAGTGTCCAATCGAGAAGACAAATATGAATTGATGATTTAACTCTACACAGGTTTGTGCTACTTTACTAATAGTGACCCCATTCTGTAGGACTCCAGAATGTTTATCACTAATCCAGTATTAGATCTCCAAACCTGCTAACTTGAGCTAGGGACCCTTCCCTAGGCCATTCCACCAACTTGCAGCTAACAGTTGTACTCCGACAACCCGTCGGCAGTACTCATCTCATGGTGTTTAAATATAGCTCCCTGGAACACATCAACCTTAGTTGAGTTTCCAAATCTGCGTACCTCTCTAGGCCTTCCAGCCTACCCATATTCACTCTCTTAATTATCTACTCATACCCAATGTGGAGAGTAAAATACCTTTATAAGACAACCTTTTTGATCGATTTTATACACTATGGTTGATATTATATATACGGCTCATTGTCTGAGTGTAGATAGTCATCTTTATATTATAGCCTATGTATAGGACTCTACTGTAACATCCTATTTCTTAAGCTCACGGGACTAGAAAATAAATAGGGAGACAGAAGTAAGGAAAAAGGAAAATAGGGGGCCGGGCCGGGCCATGACCAAGTCGGTCATAGCAGCTGTGAGTGTGTACACAGTGAATAAGGGCTAAGGAATAAACCCTAATTAACCGAGTAGCCTCCAACCTCCATCCATGCACCTACTGCATAAACTGCCATCGTCGCCACCAGAAGATTCTTGGCACCACTGTTTCCCCTCATGCATGCAAACATTGGCTGCATGCTGCCCTTGGTGCGAGGTGCCACTGCTGCATGATGCTGCTATTGCGACATGCCTATGCTGCGTGCTACTACTGCAAGTGTCACTACTGCGGATCGGGCATGCACAAGCGGTTCGAAACCGCTTTCAGAAACGGTTTTAGAACCGCTTGTAAGCAACCGGGAGTGATACCCCGTCGGGTATCACAAGCGGTTCCCCGAACCGCTTGTGGTTCGACATTTCCACAAACGGTTGGTGTTACCAACCGCTTGTGGAGAGGTTCTCTTCAAAAGCGGTTGGTGTTACGAACCGCTTGTGAAGAGGCTCTCTCCACAAGCGGTTAGAGTTACCAAGCGCTTGTGAAGAGTGTGACAGCGTAGCGTTTTGATTATATTCAATATAGAATATGTTTTCAGAGGGGTTTTTGATATAGATTTTGACAATTAAAATAAATAGAATTTCATGAGTTTTTTTGACACACTTAAATATATATATATATATTAGTCATGAGTATTCATTCAGATAATTACAGACTAAAAAATGAACAAGTTGATCATGAACACATGAAATAATAAGCCACTTTTACAAGTTTCAAAGAATAAAAGGGCGAATCTTGAGCTTATTTCTTGCGTGCGTCGCTCTTTGTGCCCTTGGTCGACGTTGATGTCAGTTCACCTGTCCTTATTTCAGGACAATCTCTCCAACCATTTGCGTGGAACTCGCTTTGGTGGATACAATCTAAATCGACAATAAAGCCGATGAGTTGTTCTTGGATTCTTCGCAACTTCGGTGCGGCGGGATCACGTCTTGCACATCGATGTTGGGCTGACAAAGCGGGAGGTAAATAAATCTCTGGACATGTAATTATTAAAGTGTAAGTACTAAGAAATTGACATGTGCACACTACCTCGGCGTTGGTTGTCGGCACATCACCGTGGGTAATACTTTGCATATAGTGGCACACATAATAGCCACATAGGTTGTTTCCACCCGTCTGTTGTAGAACCTGCGATGAAATTTGAAAAGAACACGATTATTGGGATGAAAAACTGTTACGGCATATTAATATTCTTTAATACATACTCGAGTGCTTAATTGTACATCGAATTCGTTCTCGAAATCTCCTTGTTGCTTCTTTCGAAACCGTGCGAATGTCCTGTGTGATGCGTTAGTATGAATGGTAATTATCAGAGATGGAATTAGCAAGGTATTTCAATATATATAATAAGGAAAACTATCGTATATATATGTGCTATATACCTGTTTAGGGTGTTAATGATAAATTGATATTTTTTCACCGGAGTCCTTTTTGAGTCTTGAACAATGATCTGGCTGCTATCAAGCTTGATGACAAGAAGGATCCAGTGAAACCTATTCATGTATTGCAACATATATGTAACTAGCTAGTAGTATTATAAATGCCTTGGAAAATATAAGAACGAGAGGTTGTATATATACGTACTCGAAGTTGAAGGGCAGAAGTATGTACGGTTTGTAGTGCTGTCCCAAGAATGCATCGAGAATGTAATCTTCAAGATCCTTTCGGTTGTATCCAAAGACGAACTCATTAATAATCTCTTGGTCGATGAAGCCCACGTTGAAGATACTCTCTTTTCTACATCTTTGTATCTCCATTCTACATAGAAAGGTATAAGTTTATAATAGTTGCAATTTTATTGTACGAGGAAGCACACGGTAAAGGTATGAGCTTGACACTTACAGGCACCAGCAGCTCATGAGAGACACGTTGATGGAGTCGGCATGGTAAATATTGTATAAGTCGTCAAATTCGAGCCATATGGTGCTGTCCCCGCGATAAAAATCATCTTCTTTGATACGGAGGGGGAACATCGTTCTTCCTTGAGCGGACTCTGTCATGTACCATTCGTGAAATTGCCGCATCTTGGTTGGCAGATCCTTTATCTCATTTGGGTCAATCAGCTCCCGGCTCAACTGAAATTGCCATCTGACCTTTGTTGCCATTGGGATATCATCTATTAATCCAAGAGCTGCAGCTGTGGAACTGAGTCCTTCCTCCTTCATAAACCTCTCGAGGTTCTCCTGATCTTCGTCTCTCTTCTTCTTTGCCGCCGCCGTCTGACCACGTTTATTCTTCTGCGTAGCCTTAATTATTGTCCGTTCATAGTTGGACGGCACAGCGTGACTTTGCACGGCATGTCGCGAAGTGTTCCGCGCTTTTAGATCGGTTGGTACCTTTGGCTCTACCTTCTTTTTGCGAAGTGTGCAGCCATACGCTTTAGTGACCGCGTCACTCTCCTCCTTATTCATATCATATGCCCTCTTTGGAGGTTCCTTTACCTTGGTCGATCGGTGGACTTCGCCTTCTTGGGAGCGGTGGGGAGCCTTAATTCGTTATCGAGCTTCTTCCTCGGAGGAGATGGTGGAGGCGTGGTTTTCTGGGGGTTCTTTTTGTTTGAGATCTTGGTGGTGGAGTAGGGCTTCGCTCCGCTTTCTTGGCGAGGCATTGCGTGGCGGTGACGTTGGAGGCGTGGGTTGCCGTGGTGGAGATGGCGCGTCCATAGCGGTGGAAATATGATGTACCGTTTGCGCCAAAGGATGATATTGTGGAGGGCCTGTCCAAGCTTGGTCACGTCGTCGCCTCCAGCAATATCGAGGTGAAGTTCTTCAAATCCTCTCAGCACCTCCTCCATCGCGACCTTTGAGTAACCCGGGGGTATCTCGTTGCAGTGGAACATCTGGCCCAGCTCCACCGGATATGTCATGCCGTAAGCCACCTTGATGGAGAGGTTACGCGCATCAACGTGTAGCTCACACTGGCGGCGAACCCTTATGTCATCCACGGGATAACGGGATAGCAAGGTGTCCGCCTGGGGCCCCGGTGGACGCGGCAGCTACTTCGCCGCGCGCGGAGGGGCTGATCACGGCGTCCGGCTGATTGCTCGGACCTAGTCCTTGAAGCTTGCTGAGGGCAATTTGTACTTGTTGCGCAACTATGTCGCCGATGCTAGCCTAGGTTGCTCTGAGCTCTTGTTCCAATTGGTACACTTTACGTGATTCTCTTGATTTGCTTCTATCTTGGCTCCATGCGTATGTGCATCCTTAGCGAAACCATACTTCCACGGCGTTAGCTTGCCTATACCTCGTGTCCGTCCTGGGTGCTCAGGGTTTTCAAGGGCATGTGTTAGCTCGTCATTCTCCCTGTCTGGCACCAATGTACCTACCTGAGACTGCTCCACAGCTTGTACAATCCTTTGGCGACCTCTTGTACTCTGGTGCCATCACCAAGCTGCCGTCATCTGAAAGGCTCCCCATGACGCATGAACCAATTGCGCGGCGCTGTTCCCCTGAGCGATGGCGGTGTGGCGTCCTTCGCCATTAATTCTTCTTCCGCTTCTCCCATTTTGGTACAGACCTTGTTGTAACCACGGTGCCAAGATAGTGGTGGTATTTCTTCATCTGTGAATTGGCCTTGTTCTTCTGACTCGCGGCCTGGCCTTTAGCTGACACCTTGAACTCCTCGAATGCTTCCCAGTGATCCGCCAACTTAGGGAATTGGTTGAAGTCGGGTCTTTCTCCTTCGCACGTACTTGCGGTGAGACGTCTTCAAGCACTGAAACATTGTTGCCATCTTCTTCAAAGTAAATTTCTTGGCCTTGTCTTGGACCCTTGAGGAAATGTGAAATTTTCCTTAATATCTTGCTAGAGCAGTCCTTGGTAGCTTGAGGAACTTCGCCCATTTTACGATGCTAATTGGGACGTGATCCCTCACGTGGTAACCGCAAGCGTTGTTATGCGCCCAACTGCTAAAAGAGGGCAACCGCATCCCTTCGTTGTTATTCTCGGTAAACACGTGCTTCGTGGGCGGCTTCTTGTTAGGTCCCGATGCTTGGATTGGTTGCTCGATGCACGGGCTTGAAATACATAAACATATGTACAAACGTGTCGAGTGTATTATATTAATGAATTGCGATTAATTAACATGTCTACGGGATTATATTCTTACGGTGTACCTCATCTGGCGGAACCGGTGTTATCGGACTCGGCGGCTCCGCGTCAATGGTTTCATCATTTGCAAGCCTCAACGGCCTCACCGGAACCACCATTAGCCCGGTAGCGGCGGCGTTAGCATCACCTTCGATGGTACCCGGTAGCGATGGAGTCCAACAGGAACTGTTCTCCCTCATCGAAAGTAGGGTCACCACGTCCTGGTTGCGCCATCTATCCTAATTCCGAAAAAATATTGACATAAATATCATATTACTTTGAAACAACCATATTACAGATTACAACACAAGCATATTATTACATAAATTTCTACACCAAGCATTAAGTACTACGGCGTGTTGGAACTAGCCCAAGGATCAAACACGAACTCGTGGACACAAGAACAAGGAATACACCAAACTTGAACATAGGGACTATATGTCAAAAGTAAATGTGCAACATTGACCGTGTTTGATCCTTGTGTTGTATAAAACTATAATCGGGGGCAACGCTAGGATCATGTGCCTTTCTACTAAATTAATGGTTACAGAGCATCTACTTCTAATAGCTTCTTTTATTTCTTGCAATTGTCTAGTTCATGCAATATTCTTTCTCCCGATCTACTAGATCAGTAGGTCATATTAGTTAGTCGTTTTGATCGTGGTGATTAGATCCATCTGGTAGAAACCTACATGCTAGTTTATGATCTTGAACATATATTGCTGCGTTGTAGATGCCTTCCGCTTGACATTGTGATGGCTTTCCGCTACAAAAGATGGTTGGAATAATATTTTTTGGGAGCCATAACAACAAGATCTTATTAGAACTAGTAAAAATTCGTGTAACAAACATAGAATTTCACGGTGCAGTACGGCGCAACAAGGCAGTCGAAATGGACTCTTACTCTTCCTTCCCTTTAAAACTGCAGTAGTATTTTTCAACAGTGTAACGAAATATCTCCTTTGCAACTCAATAATTAGAAGAAAATATTCACAGATGTTACTACCACATAACAAAAATTCCAGGAACTAGGCGTCTGCTAGCTATAGGAATCTCATCTTCTTCATGTGAGTGGATGAAAAGTAACAAGCACAGCACAGCACTTGTGGGCATTTCACCGAACATGTGGTGGGCAGCCGAACTAGAGAGGGAGGACGACGCGTGCACACATATACCTCGGTCCTCCTGGGTGGACGGCGGTGTGGCGGCGCTTTGGTGGCGGAGTAGGCTTAGGTGGGGTGGCAGAGAAGGCGCCGGCGGTCGGGGTGGAGTGACGGCTGTGACGAGGGCAGCTAGCGCACGCGGGGTGGACTAGCGTCGGCGAGGTGGCAAGTAGGCGTCGGCGAGGTGGCGGAGGAGGCCGACGGCGTCAACAAGGACGGCGGCGCGGAGTCTGGACGGAGGCGACGACGGCGGCGGCCGGAGAGAGACAGGAGCTGCAGCGGCGCGGGGGGGGGTCTCGAGCGGGACTTAGAAAACTTCGGGTGTGAGAAAAGGGCGGGGCGTTTCAAATTTATACTGGGAGCACTTCTACAAGCGGCTCTAATAACCAACCGCTTGTAGCAAATCTCTACAAGCGGTTTTAGAACCAACCGCTTGTAGAGGGAGGACTTCTACAAGCGGTTCGTAGAACCAACCGCTTGTAGAATATCTCTACAAGCGGATTTAGATCAACCCGCTTGTAGAGGGATGACTTTTACAAGCGGTTGGTGTTACTAACCGTTTCTGAATCTTCCGCTCTAGAAGCGGTTCTTTTCTAAAATCGCTTCTGAATGTTGCGTTCTAGAAGCGGTTCTTATTACTAACCGTTTCTGAATGTTGCGCTCTAGAAGCGGTTCTTTTTTCAAACCGCTTCAGTTTAATTTCGTAATTTTTAAAAAGTGCTTTTAGCACTCTGATTTCATTTCATAATTTTAAAAAATGCTTTCAAAGACTTGATTTCATTTGAATTTTTAAAAATGATTTTAGCAATTTAGTTTCATTCTATATTTTTGAAAAACTTTTAGCACTTGATTTCATTTTAATTTTTAAAAATGCTTTTAGCACTTGATTTCATTTCATAATTTTTAAAAATGCTTTTAGCAATTTTGTTTCATTCCATAATTTTTGAAAAAGCTTTTTGCACTTCAATTTCATTTCATAATTTTTAAAAATGCTTTTAGCACTTGATTTCATTTCATAATTTTTAAAAATGCTTTTAGCAATTTAGTTTCATTCTATATTTTTGAAAAAGCTTTTAGCACTTGATTTCATTCGAAATTTTAAAAATGCTTTTAGCACTTGATTTCATTTCTTAATTTTTAAAAGCTTTTAGAACTTTACTTTCATTCCATAATTTTTACAAAATTCTTTGAGCACTTTAGTTTCATTCGAATTTTGGCACTTTACATTCATTCCAAATAAGCACTTCATCTTGTAAAGACTTACATATACATAGTTCATACAGAGGGGTACATCTTAAGTAGTAACGTACTTTGTCTTTACAAGTGTTCCTTCATTATGATCGCGACGTATGAAGGGAGTATCCACGTCTGTGTCATTGAGGAGGCTTATGTCGACATCCACAGCGAAAGGAGGGATCTCGTCGAACTGACTATACTCTTCCTCGTCTGTGACGTCCTCAACTCCAACAATCCTTTGTTTGCCTTGTAGAACCACGTGTCGCTTTGGCTTAGTACTACAATCTTTCTGCTTGTCCTTATGCTTCTTAGGTTTGCTTGACATGTCCATTACGTAGAAGATCTGTCTCACATCGTTCGCGAGGACGAACGGTTCGCACCTATAGCCGACTTGCGTGAGGTCCACGATTGTCATACCGTATTTGTCTACCTTCACGCCGCTTGAAGTCAGTTTGACCCATTGGCACTTAAATAGAGGGACCTTCAAAGGTCAATAGTCAAGCTCCCATATATCTTCTATGAAACCATAATATATATCCACCTTGCCTTTGTTGTCTTCGGCGTCTATACGGACACCGCTATTTTGGTTGGTGCTCTTGTTATCCTGCGATCTGGTGTAAAATGTGTAACCATTTATCTCGTACCCCTTGAATGTCACGATTTCACTATATGGTCCCCGAGCCAAGCGTTCCAACTGTTCATTGTCTGACCATTTCAAAAGGATGTACTTTTGTAACCAAGCACCGAAAGAATCCATGTGCTTCATTGTTATCCAATCCTCAGACCTCCCCGGGAAATCGCGGCATAGAATACTCTTGTGCCCAAGGACATACGGGGCCACTATAGTTGATTGTTTCAAAATCGTGAAATGTGCTTGCTTAAATGTAAGAAGATCATTGCATGCAATTGCTTTCCTTCGTAGTGTCCCTTTTCCGCATAGCCTCCCCTCATGGCGTGATATAGGGACGCCGATCGGGTTTAGATCATTAATGTAATCCACACAAAACTCAATCACCTCCTCTGTCCCATAACCCTCGGCAATGCATCCTTCCGGACAAGATCGGTTACGAACATACTTCTTTAGCACACTCATGTACCTCTCGAAAGGGAACATGTTGTGTAGATACACGGGTCCAAGGATACCTATCTCTTTGACAAGGTGAACAGTGAGATGAACCATAATATCAAAGAATGCAAGAGGAAAGATCATCTCAAGGCTAACCAAACTTTGTACCACGTCATCCTGCAGCTTACTTAGTTTATCTGGGTCGATGACCTTCTGTGAAATCGCGTTGAAAAAAGAACATAGCTTTGTGATTGTCCCTCGTACCCACTCGGGCAGTATGCCTCTCACAGCCACTGGGAGCAACTGTGTCATTAACACAAGACAGTCATGGGATTTCATGTGTATGATTTTATTCTCTTTCGTGTTTACGAGTCTCTTTACATTCGAGGAGTATCCGGAAGGGACCTTCACACTGTTCAGGAACTCTATCACGCTTTTTTTCTCTTCTTTGCTTAGAGTGTAGCTCGCAGGATGTAGGTAATGTTGTCATTTCTCTCTCTTTTCGGGATGTAGGTCGTTCCTCAGTTCCAAGAGTTTAAGGTCCTTCCGAGCTTGTAGTGTATCTTTCGATTTTCCGTACATATCTATGTAGCCTAGCAGGTTCAAGCAGACATTCTTCGTGATGTGCATGAAGTCAAGTGAGTGACGAACCTCCATAACTTCCCAATAAGGCAAGTCCCAAAATATTGACTTCTTCCACATGGGTGCATGACCATCCTCATTCGCACATGTTTGCTTCGGGACCCTTTCCAAATACTACTTTCAAACCCTTTACCATAGCAAACACACGTGGCCCACTACGATCTTGAGGCCTTGCACGAAGGTGCAGTTGCCGTTAAATTTCTGCCTTCCTTCCGCAACGGGTGACTCGAAGAAGAAACCTACGGTGACCCATGTACACAACCTTCCGAGAGTTTTTCGTGCGTGCGTCCGTTTCATCTAAGCCTTCGGATGCGGGCTCTATATCCTTTGATAGTTAGGCGGACGAGTTCCGAGAGCGAGGCGGTCGTTGATTGTTACAAATAACAATGCACGTAGGGTGAAATACTCCCTTTTGTACTCATCCCATACCCTTGCACCATCGTCCCACAACGTCACAAGATCTTCAACCAATGGTTTCAGGTAGACATCGATGTCATTTCCGGGTTGCTTAGGGCCTTGGATCAACAACGACATCATGATGTACTTTCGCTTCATGCACAGCCATGGAGGAATGTTATAGATACATAGTGTAACGGGTCAGGTGCTATGGCTGCTGTTCAATTCTCCGAAAGGATTCATCCCATCGGTACTCAACCCAAACCTTATGTTTCTCACCTCATCTGCGAAGTCCGGGTACGTCCGGTCGACTTTCCTCCACTATGAGCCATCTGCAGGGTACGTCCGGTCGACTTTCCTCCACAGCTCGATCTCTTCACTCATACCGTAGTGGAATAATTTATCTGGATTAACTCTCAATCACATCTGGCATAGCCATGCACTTACTTAATCCATCTACCTCGAGAGGCCCAGAGATATCTCTTTGTTATATAGGAGGAGCAAATTCCATCTTGATCATTCATGTACCTCAGCATGTTTCATAGTAAACCCGAAAGCTTCCTTTATAACTACCTGGTTAAAGAGTAGCGTTTGGTAGCTCCTAAGTAAACCATTACACATCTAGGAAACCAATAACAATCTCAGGTCTAAGGAACATACATACACTATACATGAGACCAACTGATGACACATAAGAATATATATAACAATTCTCGTAATGTCTCATATGGGTCTATCCAACGCATATTCTCTAACATGTGTCCACATTATTGATTAGATATCTCCATATCTCTATGACCCGTGAAATATGGTCATCAATCAATACATGTGCTGATCTATGAAACATAATCGTCCTATATTATAATAACGGATCAGGGATAACTTGAATAATATCAATATATGGAAAAAGTCGCACGAACAAGTCACTTGTTGATTAATCCAATCAATATTTATTGAAAGGACAAACAATTATATTGTTCCATAAACATAAAGCGTGATACAATCATCTCTATGATCGCCTCAAGGGCATATCACCAACATTTATGATGTCAGGCTGACGTCAGCAAAGAAAAATGATTTTTGGCTAAATATTTTAATATAGAAAACCGATTATGACGTCACGCTGACGTCACTGCCACGTGGCAACTCTACTGCGTGACACGCGGACCAATCGCTGGCTGCCACGTGTCCCGACGCACGGACCCGATCCACGGTTTAGTCTCCATCCACCGTGGACCAGAGCACTATGCCCAAACAACGGTTGAAGCAAGCTAACATAGGTAGCACACACGGCATAATCAGATCAATGACACGTGGCACAAGATCGACGGCTGTGATAAGGACACACGGCGATGTGGGCTTAGCTACGGTGCGTGGAAAAATGTCAACCGTCCACTCTAGATCCGACGGTGGTGACATCATGGGAGACCGGGCAGCGGTGACTCCTCGATCCTCGCGCAACACGCGACAGCACAAGACTGGCTTGGAGCGCGACGCGATAATGGCCGCACGATTAAAAATCGATGGCCAAGATCCGACGAACAGAAGCTATAGCGACGGACACGTGGCTAGATAACACTACTACCACGTGGCTGACTCTAAACGGCCTGATTCAGATCGGACAGCACGGCGTTACGCGCACAACGGTGGAGTAGTGAACCAAGTGGCACAACCCAGCCCGTCGATCCCATATCTGATGGTTGAAAGCTTTGTAGGCACGATGATGGTGCACGGTTGCGCAGGCTTACCGAAGAGGAAGACGATGACGACGACGCGATGGAAGAAGACATCTCCGGTGATGGCACCAACGGCAGCGGTGGAACTGCGGCGGACGACAAGGTTTTCGTGAAAACCTGATAGCTCTCCCAGGTTCAACTCCGACGAGCTCATGCAGACAGACGGTGGTGCCTCGGCGAGCGAGCTTGGATCAGCAGGTGCGGCGCGGGGTGTGGAAAACGAGGGTGGCAGAGGCGCAATAAATTGCAGCCTAGGGAGGCGCACAACAGCCGAACTCCGTGTCCGAGGATCCCGGGAGTTCGACGGCGTGGTGGATTTGGATGAAGTCGATGTGACACGATCTCGGACGTACATTGGATCCGATCGACGGTCGACAGCACACGATGACGCGGAGGGGTCACGGCCGTTGGATCAAGATCCAAGGTCGCAAGGCTTGGCGTTAGGGTTTCGCTGAAATGGGTCGAGGTGGGCTGGCGACGCAGAAGGAAACGGATCAGGCCGAGCGGGTTTCAGCCCAACACTATGTGATGGTTTTTAAATATTTTTCGAATAAAAATAAATCCAAAAAATAGATAAAGCCCAAATAAATAGCAAAAATATCAAAAAAATTCTAGAAAATATTTCAAGGCATTTAGAACTCAAATAAAATATTTCCACTAAAATATTATTAACACTTTTCCAATAAAAAATAAAAGATGACAAGAGGCTTAATTCAATAAATACAAAATAAATTAAGTTAAATCCAAAAAATTCATAAAAAGGTAATATGCATATTAAATCCAATAAAAGCAAAAATTGGGATGTTACAGTAGCACTCCAGGACCAAGCACATAGATATTAGATATCAAATCCTTTGAGACCATGTGGAGAAGGGTGATATAGTGCTTCAGTTTTTAGAGAGTGGCCACAGATTGCCGATATCTTTACCAAGCCTTTAGATAGCTCTAGCTTTGTGGCTTTGAGAGGAGAGTTTGGAGTTGTGTGCCCTTATGGCATCACTTGTGGTGGAGCTGGTTTGTATATTATGTACTATATATGGTTTCTTCCAACTTTTCCTTTTTCATGCATCTTCTGGAAGATATTGGGCTTAATTCTAGAGTTGTGAGTTCACTTAGACTTCTGGCATGTTTTGCATGGACCTCTCATCTTATGATATAGGCTGCTATCATGCATAATTAGTTGTTCTCTTCTTTCTAGGTTGAGTTCCCTCACAGTCTTATGTCTAGCAGGTATTGGGCCCCCTGGGTAGACAGGGTTTGTGTGCACTCTTAGGCTTGGGGTCTAGAGTTAGCTTCGTTGTGTCAGTCATTGGGGAAGATGAAAGTGAGTCTGAGCCATAGTGTTCTCTACTATCTTTTTATACTTTATAACTACCCAGTTTGTAATTTCTCAACTTCTTCTCCTCATTTTGTGTTTCTGGTTTTGATTGAGTTCATTTGGTCCTTCCTTGAGCTTAATTTTGCTAATAACTCAATTTGAACCAAATTTATGCTTAAAATTGATTTACTTGTTGAGGGGGAGTTTGAGAATCTATTTTATGCATTGCATATAGACTTCATTCTCTGTTTTTATGAGCTTTGTCTATTATGCAAATGAGCCTCTCTTCATGCACCTTGGTACTTTTATGCAGAAAATTGCTAGCTTAGATATGTCCAAGTTCATTTTGTTTCATCTTGCTAAGCTTGTTAAAACTTAAAAATTAAAGCTTTAAATAAAAACTTGATGAAACATGTTGCTTTTACTTACTATGTTTCCTTTCTAGATGTATATGCCATTATTTTTGAAATGTTGGATTTCTACTAGAGTCCCTATAGCTACTTGGATGAAGCTAGGTTGATCCATACTAGAGTCCTTCACATGCTCATAAATCAACGTGCTAAAATGAAAAAAAATTGACTCTTTTTGTGCAAATTGATCTCAACACCTTACATTCACAAGACTGCCTCCCATTGCACTTGGGATGAACTTGGAATGTATCATGTATAACCAAGATCATCCTTTTAAGAGTTCTTCTTGAGATGGTCGACTATGGCTTGATTGAATTACACTTGAAAAATGCAAACAAAAAAACATAAGTGGGTAAAGAATGCAAATAATGTCAAACATTTGCACCCTACTATATCATTTGAAATCTTAAAGAAAAATTTGGAGTGAAGATAATTGAGCTCGAAGGACCTTGTATGAACATCTAGCTTTCCAAAAGTGTTAAGTAGGATGAACTCTAGGTTTTCCATTTGATCCATTGTATGGCTTTGCCTCTAGTTTAGAAACTATACTAAGTGTTGCAATTGTTAAATCATGCAAATATGATATATTCTTATTTGTGCCTGGTAGCAAACTTGACATTTGCACATTGACATGTCTTAGTTTAAGAATAATCTAAACTTAAGTAGCTTGATGTCATACTTTGTATATATGATCACTTGGATAATTTTCAAAGCTCTTTTAGGATGCATTTCATGCATACATGTGTAAACGGGATGAAAATGCCACTTTGATGCCTATATTGCCAAAAGGGGGAGAAAACATAGAAAATGCATCATTAAAAGATAAAAATGTAAATGCATCTTGGTTCTTATGATCTTGGTAAAAACTTGCTAATTCTAAAGATCATAAGCATAGTTGAGCTTTTTTGTGTGTTTTATAGGATTTTTAGAGCTTTTGTGGAAAACTTGCTCTTTCTTTAGTTTTGCTCTAAAATCCTTCCTATCAACTTGATCATATCCTTATTTTCTTTCTCTCTAGACCAAGTTTGGCTTTGCATTCAAATTGCCTCCTCCTTCAAATTCAAATTTATGCCTTTTGTGTTATTTGTCAATATACTCATCAAGGGGGGATTGAAAGACCATGTGGAGGTCTATCCTGGATGGTGATGAGTAATTGACTAAGGTTGAGCATGTTATACTTGAGTTTGAGTTTGATTTAAATTGGATTGCAATTTGAGGGCTATTAGGTCAAGGGCGGTAGTACTAGCCTGGGAGGGCGGTAGTGCCAGCCCTCCGGTAGTACCAGACTAGGGGAGCCGTAGTTATATTCCAGAGAGGGTCTTTGCTGGGTCATTAGGGGAGCAACACTACCAGCTATCCTAGGGCGGTAGTGCCGGCTGAGTGGTACTACCAACCCAGGGGGCGGTAGTGCCGACCTGTTGAGCGATTATTTTGAGATTGCATTAGATCTATTGCATATTATTTTGGGCAATGCTATGTGATGTGTTTACTTATTTTTGATGGTTGTAGGATGACGGTGCTAGGTCATGGTGAGGCGAAGGATGATCGAGACTATGCGAGGTGAGCCGGAGGTCCAGACGGTCGAGGATCGCCGAAGATGATCGGAGACGGAGTCGGAGTCGGTGCAAACCTAGATGACAAAGAATGGATGAGATGCTAGCTAGGAGCTGCTCGGTTCAAGGATGGTCGTTGGATCGCAGTCTAGGTGATAGAGTAGCGGGTCTAGTTAGTATGCTTTGAAAAGCGTGCAAAAACCCGTTATGTTAGAGGGTTTCGGGTTAGCCCATGTATAAGTGAGTGAGTCATCCTAGCCCTTGATGGTGATCCTTAGGGTAGAAGGAACTCATCCAAGGGTGGAGGATGACTTAAGAGTAGTATAAATAGACGGGTAGGGGTAGCCTTCCTCTTCTTGAAGGTTTTAGAGGTTTTGATGCTCCTTTGAGCTTTGCCCACTTGGTTGTGAGGGTTTGTAAACCTCCCTTCCAGAAATGAAAATCTATTCCTCTCAATTATGAATTTACTTTCCGCATTTACATTATGTTTTAAATTCCGCAATTTACATTCTTGTAATTTACTTTCATGCAAATTGGATTTGCCTTCCCTCCTTCTACTTGCTTGTGCCTCTTGTATCGAGGATGAATGATTGATGGATGAGTTTTCTTCATATCATATCCCAATCATCTAGGCAACTCTCGTGTTCTTCCTTGCAAGAAACCGATCTTTTACTCTCTAGGGGATTATTCTTGGAAGGTTGGGTTTTTGATGTTCTTGTCTTGTGTTCTAGCTTGCTATGACATGTGAGAAGCAATCCAGGATCATCTTGATCATCAAGAACCCACGAGCTAGCTGAGGGCAAGTTTTTGTTTTGAACCCATTCTTGTGCATTCTTTCTTGAATTGGAAAAAGATTGGAACTTTGACATCAATCCTTGCAATTGAAGGTTGGAATAGGTTCTTGACATCCATAGGAAGGTGTTTACAAAGTTTCACAGGGTTTGGATCAGAACATCAAAAGATTCATCAATTTTTCTTTTGAAGTCAGGCTGATTTTACTATTCACAGTGATGTTTTTTTACTGTATCGGCACTACCGCTCTATAGTCACCCGGTAGTGGTGGGGTACTGTTCATCCAGCGGTACCGGTTCAATTTGCAGTAGTGCCGCCCTCTGCTGAATTTTCTAGAATTTTGCTTTCTCCACTTTGCTTTGACGATGTGAGGTTATTGGTTGGACTATTTTGAGTGGGAAATTTTATTTTGGGATCATTCACCCCCCCCCCCTCTGATGGCCATCTCGGTCCTTCACATCATTATGCAGAGGCTGTGATTAAAGGTCCAAAATTGGAATTGACAATGTTTTCAGGAGAGAATCCCTTAAGTTGGATATATCAGTGTGATAATTTTATTGAGATGGCTGGTACTGCAATGGAACAATGGGTAAACTTAGCTACTGGGCACTTGACCGGAAGAGCAAGCACTTGGTTCAAAGGGATAGGCATACCATTGCAAATGATGAATTGGCAGCAATTTGGGGCAATCATATGTGACCAGTTTTCAGAGGCAAGTGCTCATGAGGCTATTGAAAAGTTACAAGGAATTAAACATATCAGCACTGTGGGGAAGTATATTGATTACTTTGAGAAATGTGTGGAGCCAGTCAAGAGAGATCGTCCTTACTTTTAGGAAACCTATCTTCTGAGTTTTTTTATCGGTGGGCTCAAAGAAGAAATCAAACATGATGTTAGCAGTCAAAACCAAAAGGGTTATTGGAGGCATATTGGTATGCAAAATTGGAAGAAAAAAGCATCTATAGCAAAGAGAACTAGTCAGGTAAATGGAAATTCCAAGCAAAAACCATTTACTACACACAAATAGGCCACACCAAAGGTGACTGTTGCTGAATGAAGAGAGATACATAAATCAAACCAACTGGAAGGTAAACTGAGAACATGTTGGCACTACAAGGAACCTTGGACTCAATGGCATAACCTGACTTGTAAAGACAAGAAGGCTCATCATGCTATTCTAATGCAAGGCGAGGAAGAAAACCTGTCATTAGAGGAGAATGAGGGTCTGGTGGAATAGACAGGTTATGTCACTATTCTAGGTAGTCCAGTGGACACGAGCAAGCTTGAGAAGGAAGAACAACTAATGCAAATTTGTAGTTATGTAGCAAAGGGAAGTTCAGGGCCAGCCACTTTTGCTTTGTTCACCAAGATTTTGGGAAAACAAGCTATAGCTTTAGTGGATAGTGGAAGCATAGATTCCTTTATGGATTATGAGTTTGCAATCACCAAAGGGTGTACTTTGAGCCATGGGACCCATAAAAGAGTTAAAGTAGCAGGAGAAGGTGAATTGACTTCAGATGAAAAGGTGGAAGATCTCAAATACCAAGTCCAGAACACAACATTTCAAAACACTTTTAAACTATTGAAATTGACGGTTTATGACATTATTCTAGGAGCAGATTGGATATATGAGCATAGCCCCATTGGCCTTGATCTGAAGGAGAGGACTCTAAGAATTCAGAAGGAGTGTATATCTTTAGTGTTCAAGGACTTTACCAGACCCCCACAAAATTCCAGCATTAGCGCAGAACAATTGCAGAAGATGGTTCAAAAGGGAGTTGTAGGTTACATAGTTCAAGTGAGACTCCTGGGGAAGGGTGAGGAATTCAACAAGAATACTGTACCTATAGCTATTGAAGAAGTGCTCAGCCAATATGCAGAGATGTTTGCTAAGTCTTAGGGGCTGCCACCTAAAACTGATTGTGATCATGGTATACATTTATTGCCCAGAGCTAAAATTCCCAACCTTAGACCCTATAGAGTGCCACACTACCAGTAAGATGCACCGGAAGAGATCATTAAAGCTTTGTTGGAATCAGGGAAGATCAGACCTAGCACCAGCCCCTATTCATCTCTAGAGATCATGGTAAGAGAAAAGGTTGGTGGTTAGAGGATGTGTGTGAATTTCAAGCAACTTAATTCAATAACTGTAGGATCAATATACACTAAACTAGTAATCAGAGGGGGGTGAATGATTGCGCGGAAGCTAAAATCAAATTTTTGATGATTTTTGAAACACCCCAATCCAGACTCAAATTGCCTGATTCGGATTTGACAAAACAGAGTAAGATGTGATCACTAAAACGTATATTCACAAAGATCCCACCGTTCGATTGATGTGAAATTTAAACTGTAGAAACTATATTCAATTTTGAAACTAACGCAGTAAGAATCAGCTCAGTCGGATCTACAGATCTAGAGTTATGACCTTCGCAAGCTGACAGGACCAAATAATGACGAAAAAGATCAAATCCTAATTACGAGATTAATCAGGATCTACAAGGAATTAACCAATCAAACTTCTCAGATCAATCACTTGAGGTCCTTAACAATCGAATGTTCAATCTTGAAAGTATCTTTTGTCAGAACATACTAGGAACGCACTTGAACAATCACCAATGCTTCTGTTGAATCTGCACTAGAAACCTGCGAACAAATCTGGAAACAACAAGCTTGTATCGCAATAGCAGCGCAGAAACAGAATACTACTTGGCTAATGACAAAACAAAATGCAATTAGTTTTGTCCGAAGTTGAACAGTAGATCGCTCTGAAGAACTTTCGCAAATCAGCAATACAGAACACCTCGCAACTTTCTTTTTGCCTGGCGCAAGAACTTCACAGCGTGCATGAAGTGAATAGCAACAAGAAAACTAATTAGCCGCTAGCAAGAAAAACAAATCTTCCTGGACGCAATGAACTCCACGCAACCAGGAAGTCTCCACAGGTCAGCCGCCAGGAGACACGGCCGCCGCAACCTAAAGCTCTGGCCGCCAGGCGCAAGGCCATAACCAAAAAACCCTAAATTACATATATGCATGCAAACACACCAGGCCCAATAACACATGGTCCAATACATGCATACAGTCTAAAATTCACATATGCACGCGTACGGCACTCACGTGACTAATCATCCTTTATATGCATATCCTCGACCACTAGGACATCGATTCCTCCCTGAACCTAGTCCGAACCTCAGTTCCTCCACGAACCTAGTTCTGATCTCGTCATCGACCACGTTCGCCCTCAAGCAACACCTCCACATGAACAAACAAAAAATCGTGTACGAGCACAAGTCCATGACTTGACTTAAGATCAGTCCATACAACCACTCACATGAGCGTATTGCATCAAGCAAAACCATCAACATGCTATCACAAACATATTAATTAATCATATGAAACAACACATGCACAAGCACCACACATGTCATGAGCACAACCACTTTGCAATGCTCATTTTATCACTAAGCCAATTTTTCAGTACATGATTTCACAATAACTATCAAGAACAAATTTCCTATGGCTATTATTGAGGCCTTAGTAGATGAACTTCATGGGTTAGTAGTGTTCTCAAAATTGGACCTAAAATCTGGATACCATCAAGTAAGAATGAGAGAAGACGATATATCAAAAACTACTTTCAAGACTCATTTGGGGCATTATGAGTATATTGTTATATCGTTTGGGTTGTCTAATGCTCCAGTTAGCTCCAGCTACCATTCAAGCTTTGATGAACACAATTTTTGCTGAGTATATCAGGAAATTCAAACTGGTTTTCTTTGATCATATTCTCATATACAGAAAGAACTTAGAAGAACACAACAAACATCTTAAGAATACTTTGGAAGTATTGACAAACAACCAATTGGTTGCAAAAAGAAGCAAGTGTGTGTTTGCAGTCGATAATATCAAATATTTGGGACACATAATCAGCAAGGAGGGAGTGTCAACAGACCCTAAGAAAATCATTTATGTGCTGAATTTGCCTAAGCCAGATAACATCACCAAGCTAAGGGGCTTCCTTGGCCTAACTGGAAACTACCAAAGATTTGTGAAGGGGTATGAGTAGATTTGTCGGTCATTATTTGACATGTTGAAGAAAGAAGGGTTCAAATGGGGTCAGGAACAAAATGAACCATTTGTGAAGCTCTACGCTAGTGGTGCGGGTATTGGAGTAGTCTTGATCAAAGTTGCAGTAAAGTCAATCTACGATAAAGAAACCATAGCCATATTGGAAGCTCTTAAGAAATGGCGACCTTATCTGTTGGGAAGCAAGGTGATTATCAAGACTGATCAGCAAAGCCGCAAGTTCATCACCACACAAAAACTAGTAGAAGGTATACAACACAAAATGATGTTGAAATTGTTAGAGTCTGATTATCAAATTGAGTCCAAGAAAGATAAGCAGCTTTCAGATGGAGTGTGTGTATGGCTATCACTTATGTGCACCCTGATTGGATTCAAGATGTCAAGGATAGTTATGTTAATGATATCAAGGTAGCTAGAATTCAGAAGGGAATCCAAGATCAATCCAATGCAGATGACAAGTACAAGATGGAGGCTGACATCCTCAAATACAAGGGAAGAATTTCTATGGGGGAAAAGAATGAACTAAGAATGCAACTGCTAGATAACTTCCATCGGTCTGCATTTGGTGGTCACCCGAGAGTAAGGGCGATATACCACCAATTGAAAAAGATCTTCTACTGGCCCAAGATGAAGAGGAGTGTGAAATACTTTGTGAGGAAATGTCCGGTATGTCAACTCACCAAAATGGAACATGTACATATTCCAGGTATGCTTAACCTAATGGATGTCCCTGAAATGGCCTGGGCACATATCTCAGTAGATTTCATAGAAGGATTACCAAACTTTAAAGGCAATGAGGTAATTTTGGTCGTGGTGGATCGATTTACTAAATATGCACATTGTATGGCCTTGGCTCATCCGTACACTGTTCAACAAGTAGTTCAAATCTTTATGGATGATATCTTCAAACTACATGGAATGCCTCTTGCCATTGTGACTGATAGGGACGAGAGTCTTTACTAGCTGACTATTTAAGGAGATCTTCAAGATTCTCAATGTCTCACTGAGGTTCAGCTTTTCATACCACCCCCAAATCGACGACCAAACAGAGAGAGTGAATCAATGCTTAGAGTCATATCTAAGAAGCATGGTCTTCTAGAAACCCAAGAAATAGATGTTGTGGTTAATAATGGCTGAATGGTGGTACAACACTACAAACCATACCTCACTGAAAATGACATCTTTTCAGGCTTTATATGCATAACATCCAACCCCAAATGGTTGAGTTGTCCATACCCTGCAATATGTTGGATGAAGCACATGTCACAATTGAGGATAGGGAGGAAATGCTAAAGAAGTTAAAGGAAAACTTGCTCACTGCACAAAACAGGAGTAAATGATTTGCTGACAAGTTAAGGACTGAAAGGAAATTCAAAGTAGGGGATATGGTGTATCTCAAAATGCAGCCATATAGATAAAATGCATTTAGTTTGAGGGGGTCTTTGAAGCTCTGGTCTAAGTACTATGGGCCATTTAGAACGGTCGAGA
Organism: Otatea glauca; assembly: GCA_036346275.1. NCBI lineage: Eukaryota > Viridiplantae > Streptophyta > Magnoliopsida > Poales > Poaceae > Otatea > Otatea glauca. Next base: position 193,034 of record JAYEVK010000261.1, read on the forward strand.
AAATTGGTCAAGTGGCATACAAACTTCAACTTCCCTCAGAAGCAGGCATACATCTAGTTTTCCATGTGAGCCAGTTAAAGAAACATGTTGGAAATCATGCTATGTCATTACCAGGCTTAACATTGGTTGATTCAAAAGGCAGGATAAAAACTCAGCCTATTTCAGTTTTGGATCGGAGAATTGTTCCTCGAAGAGGTTTTGCGCTCACTCAATGGCTGATTCACTGGCTAAACTTACCAGAAACTGATTCCACATGGGAGGATGCCACATTTACACTACAAGGAAAACAATTATCAACGACGCTAGATGTGGTCATTAAAAGTTATTAATGACCATAAAATTGTGGTCGTTAGCCATCGTTAAAGGCTCCGTCGTTAATAGTATTAACAACCAAGTAGAATTTCCCATCGTTATTTTTTGTAACGATGGGATAGTATGTCATCGTTAATTATGAAGTATCAACAACCACATTTCTAGTATTAGCGACCACTTTTTGGTCATTGGTAACAATACGATGGCCACTGTTGGAGCATTAACGACCACCTATTTCATTGCTATAACGTAGGGCACTTTCATGATATTAATGACCACATGTTTTATATCTACGACCATTTTTACCAATTAAACCATTGCAATATGTACTTTTTTGGGATTAACGACCAATATTTAAACATAAGAATATAATCAATCAATAACATATTAATAGCAACCACTTTCCATTTATTGAAACCAAACAACTTGAACTCGTTCTTTGCATAAAATATTAAAAATGTAAACTTAATGTAGGAACATGCATGAAAAAATAAATTCAAGCAGTACCAACATTATGGAGGCTAATTGATCACCAAAACTACACCTATAAATTTGATAACTTTGCTAATCTTCAACTGATGTAGCACTATCAGATTGTTCCTTGTGACTTAATGTAGAAAATCCCCTCATCAATAAAATCTTGGCTTTTCGTGCATCTACTCAGCTTTGTTTGGAGCCCTGGCCTATATCAATTAATATACATATAAATGAATTGGTGATAATATATAAAATTATTTGTGGGAAGAGGTTACATCGTCACACTTAGATTCATGTGGGCCCACATCACTTCCTATATCATGGCTACCAAACAAAATAACCATTCATTCTGCCCATTGTTCTTGCACCTGGCTCATACGATCGATGATCATGATTTTGTTCTGTAAGTGCCCAATTACTTTCCTTGCTAGTTGCTAGAGAAATTTTGCTGGACAAGCCACTTCCAATCAGAATGATAAAACACAATAAGCTCCAGGCATCATAGGATGAAACAACTCCCTTTAATGGCAGGATTTTTGCAGATATTCACTTTGACTCAATTCTTGGTGTTGCTTTTTTTAGAGTGCCCTTGTTACTGATTCAGTGTAGTCTTGTCAAGGCTCCCTTATACAGTACATAGGAAAAAAAATGCATTTTAGTATCTATTACATGCAAAAAAACTGAAAGATGTGCAAACAATGATATGTATCCAACAATTGGCAGTCAACAAACTTGAGCACTTTATAGTTTAAAATCTAACTACAATACACAATACATGTCTATCTGAATCATAAATTTGTATGAACAATCTAACCTTAGGTGAATAAAAGAGAAGAGAGTGGTTATTAGAGTTTATAGTAAATTGCAGAAATGATTCCTTTTTCATTTTTCTTTTTGTTTGCCAAGCATCTAGTTTCTTTATGCTATTTGTAATCAGAACATTTAACTCAGCTATCTTACTAAGATGTGGTATGTTTCCCTTGCATAGAAAATTGGTTTAACGAGATTGCATACCATACACAGAAGAGGCAGCTGCCAACAGATGAACCAACGGCGAGCCTCGACGGCTGTGCCGCCTCCAAGACCGGAGCCCCTATTAGTATGAAAAAACCTGACTGCATTGCATCACATCATATATCACTAATTAGAAACCTTTAGGGGCATTCTACCACAGAAAATATTTTAAAAATGGCTAGTTCCATGGCCTGTATCTACGATTGACTCTTACCTATTTCTTCCTTGAATTATCAAGCAACAGGAACATTAACTCCTATTCACATTGTAGGCAGCAGCATACACTTCCAGAGACATTTGATCGTGGTCTGTCAAGGTCCTGGAAAATGGTTTAGGCAATGGGCATTTTGTCTGAAAGCTTTGAGGTCCAATTCTCTAATCAACAAGCAGAAAGGCATGCAAGGATATCACATAAATCTAGTTGCGGTTGAAGTGATAAAGACCTAAGGACAGCAAAAATTAAGATGGGAACACCTGGATACTTCGGATCCATGAAACACGATTAGATTATAGGACCTCTATACTACAGAGTACAGAGGGACAATTAGTCAATACTCCAATATGATCCAACCATTCGGTGCACAAAATGTTAAGGAAACAAAGAGAAATTAGATAATCCGTTCATACAACACAAATCAGAACAATCTTTTCCTCGTAGTCAACTTTGAAGTCAGAAGAAATAAAGAAAAACTTGGGAATTGGGAGTCAAAGAGTACTACATGGCAGCTGGTGGATACTTCATGGGTGAATGAGCAACATACCACGGATGGAAAGCAGTGACACCAACCAGCAAGAGGAAGGAATGCAGAGCAGGGGATGGAGACCACACCCTGGAGAGGGGTGGAGGAACGGACTCTAGAGACGCTGGAGAAGAGCGAGGCATGCCGGGCGATGCTAGGAAGGGTCAGTGCGGATGCTGTTGCTGGGGATGCCAGGAAGAGGCACACACGTCGGGGGGAGGCGCGGAGCCATGAGTGGAATGGAGGGAAACGCGGCACGACGTCGACGCCAAGGAGATGGGCTGTGCGACCTAACCAAATACCGATGTGCACGGCACGCCAGGGAGTTCCAATGAAGAGATCTACTATTGAGTTTGGGGTTAAATATCTTGGTTATCTACTCTTGTGGGGATTTGCATTACCAAAACCAAATACCGATTAGCGACCACACAGCGCAATATTTAACGATGACACATTGTTTTGTCGTCGAATTGTGCGCGAAGCGTGGCTTACTTACTCGATTACATCAAAAATCGTGTTAACACCAAAAATTTTAGAGCAGTGCTTCAATGCTTTCCTTTCCGATTCAAGTTGCACAAATCTTGAAGCAAGCGAAGGGGTAAGTAATCACCATCTACCATTCATTCATACTTTAATATTTGTGCAACTGTCAAAAAGAAAAGTATGGAAGCACCTCTCAAAATTTTAGCCGGTTGTTAATACATGGTCGTCGAAAAGAGGAATTCTAGTAGTGTTATATAAGCCACATTTCCAGTGTTTCAGCCTTGAGGGCAAGTGCTGACTTAAGCAGGGGCAATTGTCAGGCTTCAGAGAAGAAAACGAAGACCAATCAGAACACGGTGTGCAATGTAATGGTTTGTTGACTTTATCTTGAAGGAGAATCAAGGGTGAAGATCTCAGCTGAAGGGAACTAAGTCACAACCGACAGCTAAATGACAAGCAATAGTAATTACTGGGACATTGTAGTTTTTATTTTCTTTGTCATTACTTAGGAAAATTACTGCAGATTTGCTCTGTTCTTCACGAGACTCTATTTACCAGTCACAGTCAATGTAAAATCGATGTAATTCATGGGGATTTAAGCCCGAACTGAGTGGAAAAATGGAATCAGTTGATGCGTTCTCATATCCTAGTGTACTTTTTAGTTTGTTAGCTTAGAACCCTAGCATCCATCTCGGTTCACGGTAGATCTAGGTGGAAATTGCTCCCGAATTCAGTTCGAGTCTACTTTGGGTTCTGACATGGCCGATGTCCTCCTCCGCAAGCTCCTCGACCCCCTCCTCCTATTCGTCCAGCACAGTAGCTACCCCGCTCTGCCCGCACATCTCCCCTGCAGGCCAGATCGTACTCAATGCCTTTGCAGTGATGTTATGTTAGACCTAGACTCAATAACTTTTTTGAAGTTATGCCGCTAGGAATCTCCTAATGCTTTGCCCCTGTTGCAGGTTCTTCAAGTAAGTAATTCTCAAGAAATATTTAGCTGGGGGGATATTAGGTGAAGCTGGTTTTAGTCTGGTCTATCATTAATCTTTGTAGAACCGTATCTGGTGGATCTGTTCTTGTTGGTCAAGGTGCCTCCTAGGTATTAATTTGTTCCCTGACTTGGCATAAATTTTGATGTCAATTTTCATGGCATTAGTTTTAGCTCTTTTCTGATCACTAGCCTTTGTTAAAGAGCTTTGTATTCTTGTGACTGGAACTTTGGTGGGTTTCAGCTATTTGTGGGCCTCTCAGGTGACGGGAGCCAGCTATGGCTGCTGCTTCTTGGTGAGTTCCTAAAGTTTTAGGTAAGTGCATGCTCCTGTCAAGGGAGAAGTAGTATTTTCCATGGTTTGCTTGTTGCAGCCTCTATTGACATCTGATATGTAGCTAGACTATTTGTTACAGTTTTTGTGATACGTAATGAAATAGGGTATTTTCTTGAATTACAGCTTATATAATCCTATAATAAATCTCTGAGTTTGCCTTCTGATCAATTTCATATATAGATAGAGTGAAGCTTTACAGCCAGTGTTACTGATATTTTTGCAGTTAGTGGTGAAGACCATCCTGCCCTCGACAAATATATCCTTGCTGAGTACATTCCGCTTTGTAAGACAATGTTTGTTCAGATGTACGCATGTTGGAAGTGTCATCCAAGTTCTGCAGTGTTCTCTATTTTGTTTTCGTTTTTTGTTCCAATTGGAAGCACTATTTGGTGAATGATCCAAATGGTTTATAAACTAGAGTAGCTTCTGCAGTGTATATGGAAACACTCAGCCATATGTGCTTTTGATGATTTTATATCAATTTACTTAGTGTTAGAAGCTTCTTGCACAATGCAAGGATTACTAGTGGGTACCCATTTTTATGTTTTTTTAGATCCTCTATGTTTCTGTCTATTACATATTAACAAAGCTAATGATAAGAGACAATTTAGTCATTAACCACAATTTCCTATATTTCAGATTGTTTGATGATGCCCAAAACTGATGTGACCAGTTCTGTTTTCTTTCTGTCCTCAGGACAGGTATACTGGTTTCTCGTGCCTATAAGATGAAGTTTTTCTTTAGCTGCCTTGATGTTGCCTCATTCCATGTATGATACTTACAGAGTACTTAACTTTACAAGTTGGCAGCCTGCTACTGATTAATATCTCTGTTAAGGGGCTGTTTGGCATGGCTCTGGCTCCTAGATTCTTGTTTGGAGCAGGTGGGGGCTATGCCAAATGGTCTAGCTCCAAAAAAAATGAACCTAGACTTAGATAGATTTGAAGCAGTCTGTAGTTCATTTTCATCGAGCAGAGTAGAGGCTGCTCCCCATGCGGTGCCACGACCTTGTTATGAGAGTACGCTTGGAGGTAGGGTAAAATTACCGGCAAAATATCCTTGTCAAAACCGGCCTCGGTTGCTCGCCTCCCGCTTACGCAGCGCCGTCGCCCTCTCTCCCATTTCTTCCTCAAACCCTAGTGCATCCTCCTCCTCCCCCAGCTGCGTGCACACTATCATCCTCCACCTGGCGTCCACAACCTTGGGTCCTCGGCCCGGCGGCACGCACATCGCTCTCCTCCCTTCAGCAAGCTCTCTCTTCTTCTCGCGACACCACCGTTGAGTTGCCGGTTGCCGCCTCACCTAGGCCGTAGCTAGTTCACTCCCTCCTCTCGGCTCCTATGCCGGAGGAGCTGATGCTCGACACAGCAATTCGGGACTGGGTCCTCGTCCTGCTCTCCGTGGTGATGGTGCTCATTGGCGTGCTCTACTACTTCGGCTCCAAGCTCATGCACTCCCCGTCGTTGTTGTCGTCCGTCGATCCCAAGCTCATCAAGGAGGGGTCCGTGCTCTCTTCTCCCTCCCCCTCGATGAACCTCCCGCCTCCAATTCCACCCACCCCGATCTGTTCCCCTATCAAAAGGCAGAACAAATATCCATGTCTCCACAGAAGTGTATGCATCAGTTCGTACCACTAGGTCCACTACTAGGCCTAAATACCGAATGATTTGAAATACACTTGAGCATAGTACAGGTGGTAAGCCTCATGCAAAGGATCGTGAGAAACATTATAAACCACATAGATCAGAGATTATTAAAGCGGACAAATTGTTAGCACTTTAGTTATTTGTTTTTAGAACATGAAGAATCGTACATGAACTACTATGGAGTATGAATTAAATGAGGTTTCCATAATACCCATAGAAGCTTGTTTCCCTCCGAATTGCTTTGCTAGTCAAGCTTTCTTTACCACAGTTATAGCATATTACTGTTGTCATATGAATAATTACTAATACATTTTTACTAGCCTTTCCACTGTAGATTAACCCACATACGTACCAGCCCAAAATCTGTGATTTTGGCAGTGCAAAATTCTTGGTAATTTTTCTTCTAAATTTGGTGGAAATTTAAATGCACAAGCACTTCTAATTTCTGAGATTACACGCTAAATTTTCTTGAAAAGAGTAAACAAATGTGGACTAAATGCAGGAACAACTTATACATGGTATTTTTTCTTAAGTTGGTGTGATGTAATGTTTTGCAAATATGCAGGTCAAAGGAGAACCAAACATCTCCTACATATGCTCCAGATATTACGGACCAGAGCCCATATTTGGTGCAACCTGAATATGCTACTGCCATTGATTTGTGGTCGAGCAGTGTTTCAATGCTTTTCATCCTAATAAAAGTTGCACAAATCTTTAAGCTAGCGAAGAGGTAAGTAATCACTATCTACCATTCATTAATACTTTTTAATATTTCTGCAACTATCAAAAAGAAAAGTATGGAAGCACCTCTCGTTTGTGGTCAACAGGCTGTCATGGTGGAGCTGCTTCTCGGAAGGTCATATACATGCATACAATATTTTGTTTTTGCTTCTCTCGCTTGTGTTATTCTGCTTATTGAACAGAAGTATCAATAGATTCACTTATAGTTGCCTAACTATGTTGGCCATCCTTTTTGAGGAATAAACCATTTGGTGGTTAGAATCGTGTCACGAGCAACAACTCAGTATGTGCCAATTGTGTTTTTGCCTGATGAAAGGTTATAAGAATAGAAAGTACGAGTCACTTAACTTTATCAACAAGTAACAGAAGACCTCCGGTTACTTCTGTGAAATTGTATATGATCTGTTCTCTGATATTTGCATTAGTTGCGCCAAATATGTCATGCACCTTATTTTGTAATTATGGCTGTAAAGTACCTGATTTGTTTCTGGAGCTGTAGCTGATTATGATCTTTTCGATCCTTTGCTCAATTGTCAGGAATGAGAGGTTAAGTTCTTCACAGAGACAGAGGAGAACAACCAGATGCGAGGCCCAAGGACTGCTGTCTCATATTTTCTCTGACTTCAATTGTACAATTCTAGAAGTCACTGTTTTAATCTGTAAGGGTTAAGATGAACCAGAAGTGTTTCTTGTTGTAGGTTCAGATCACAAAATTGAAGTGTTTTGTAACATGAGCATGATTATTTATTGACCAAAATATGAGGGCGACTTTGTCTATCAGTCATGATGCATAACGGATTTGGACACTTGCATACCAAATTTGCTAGAATCACACGAATAATTTGGTGTGCATAGGCCATATTATAGTGCCACATGCTTCTTGTCTTATTACACAATAAAAATGGAAGGAAATATTAGCAATCAAGGTAGTCTAGTCATTTTACACACAATTCTCTCATTCTTAGATTCATTGCCAAACACTTCCTATGACAGTTCCAAATTCTCAGTGAAGTGGATCCAACTAAGAGTTAGATATGAAGCTGTAAAATTTAGAGCTACAGCCATGCCAAACAGTGCCTAATATAAATGACGAGGTGTACATCGTCCTTCCTTCACACGTACTTGCACCTCAAAAAAACCAACACATATTAAAAAAACGCATCTCAAATAAACCAAAAAAAGTGAAATGCTCTATCACGTCCCATCTCCACCCGCAACCTCTCATACATTCCCCTCGCTGAACTTACGAACTCTTTTCCCCTCACATCTCGCCCAAACGACTCTCTCCCTCCGTGCACCGCCCCTCCGCCTCCCTGCACCGGCATCAGCCCTCCGCATCCCCTCATCACCCCTCTGCCTCCCCACGCCGACCCTCCTCCCCAGTCGACGACCTCCCGTGGTGGTTCTCATGCCTAGTTTGGGTGCGTGCGTACGTGTGTGCAATCCACATCCTACTTTCCCAAGATTAGCAGCTTAATTAGTGTGTACCTCGTATTAGTATGTTGGTATGGATCGTTGTGCATGTATACTAATCATCAAGTCACGATTACTCCATTCTCCCCAGAGTCCATTGATACCATTCTTCTTCTCAAGACATATCGCGAAGAGTATCAACTGGAACGAATATGACGAACAACCCAAATAGAGGTGGACGTCGTGCCATGCCGGGTCAGATATATGCATATGAAAATTGCAGATAGAAGATAGTTAAATTTGGGGCTACCACACCCACTACTGCACTACTAATTGTGTATTGTTGCAAGATTATATTTGAGAGAACTTAGTTTTAATAATAACATGCAAGCATATTGCTCAACCGAGATGGATGATTCATTCTGGGTCACAGCAAGACTACAAATTAAGGATATAGCGGAATATCCAAAACAATACGAAACCCTTCATAGGGATTGTTCAGCTAATCAAAAGGAATATTGAGGAGGGAAACCAACAAGAAAAAGGAATATTGATGATTAAATTTGGGGCTACCACACCCACTACTACACTACTAATTGTGTATCGTTGCAAGATTATATTTGAGCGAACTTAGTTTTGAAAATAACATGCAAGCATTGCTCAACCGAGAAGGATGAGACTTACCGTGAAGAGCGTCAACTTGGGCCAACTTGACGGACAACCTAAATAGAAATGGACGTTATGCCATGCCGGTTCAGTTATATGCATATGACAATTGTGGATAGAAGATAGCTAAATTTGGGGCTACCACACCCACTACTTCACTACTAATTGTGTATTGTTGCAAGATTATATTTGAGAGAACTTAGTTTTAAAAATAACATGCAAGCATAATCCTCAACCGAGAAGGATGATTCGTTCTGGGTCACAGCAAGACTACAAATTAAGGATATCGCAGAATATCCAAAACAATACGAAACCCTTCATAGGGATTGTTCAGCTGATCAAAAGGAATATTGAGGAGGGAAACCAACAAGCAAAAGGAATATTGATGATTAAATTTGGGGCTACAACACCCACTACTGCACTACTAATTGTGTATTGTTGCAAAATTTATATTTGAGCGTACTTAGTTTTCAAAATAACATGCAAGCATTGCTCAACAGAGAAGGATGAGACTTACCGTGAAGAGCGTCAACTTGGGCGAACATGACGGACAACCTAAATAGAGGTGGACGTCGTGCCATGCCGGGTAAGTTATATGCATATGACAATTGCGGATAGAAGATAGTTAAATTTGGGGCTACCACACCCACTGCTGCACTACTAATTGTGTATTGTTGCAAGATTATATTTGAGAGAACTTAATTTTAAAAATAACATGCAAGCATTGCTCAACCGAGAAAGATGATTTGTTTTGGGTCACAGCAAGACTACAAATTAAGGATACCGCAGAATATCCAAAACAACACGAAACCCTTCATAGGGATTGTTCAGCTGATCAAAAGGAACATTGAGGTGGGAAACCAACAAGCAAAAGGAATATTGATGATTAAATTTGGGGCTACCACACCCACTATTGCACTACTAATTGTGTATTGTTGCAAGATTATATTTGAGCGAACTTAGTTTTCAAAATAACATACAAGCATTGCTAAACCGAGAAGGATGATTTGTTCTGGGTCACAGCAATACTACAAATTAAGAATATCGCAAAATACCCAAAACAACACGAAACCCTTTCTATGGATTGTTCATCAGCTGATCAACCTTGCTGTACTAATGAAGCGAGAGTTTTGGTGCGGCGTGTACGTGTATGCAACCCACATCCTACTTTCCTAAGATTAGTAGCTTAATTAGTGTGTACCTCGTATTAGTATCATGGTATGGATCGATGTGCATATATACTGATCTTCATGTCAAGATCACTTCATTCTCCCCATAGTACATTGATAGTACCATTCTTCTTTTCAAGACTCACAGAGAAGCTGAGGCGTCAACTTGGGCGAACATGACGGGCATCCTGAAGAACACGAGCGTTATCCCGTGGAACTCCTTCCCCAAAGCGGTGAAGATTTTCGTCGTTGCCTGTGGTGTTTTCGCCGTCGCGGTGGTCGTGGTGGAGTATTGTCTCGTCCTGGTGCTGTGCCTGCGGCGGCTGTGGACTGCCTGGCGCCTGCGCCGGGTCCACCCGGTGGCAGACGACACTGAGCAGCCGCCGCCTCCAGCTGCATGAGCGAGGTAACCACCAACTTAGGTACGTACTGCATGCGCGTGCCTTTTAGGTAAATCATTGTCGGAGTTCATGGGCTGTTTCTCAGGCAGTTGATGAATAAATTGGTTTGCAATCGCATTGGTTGGCTTCTCGACTTGTCAAGGGACCCAGTTTGACTTATTAGGAAGTGCATACATCGCATTGATGTGGAACAGGAATGATCTTGCAATGGGCATGATGTTGATGATGGAGATTAATCATGTTTTCACGCATGCATTTGTACATCATATTACCATGTTCACTCTGATGATCAAAATCATGTTCGGATGTCTGCCGAAGCAAAGTTATTTTCAGTGTTGCTTGCTGAGATGAGGAATTCTGCTTACTTTTTTTTGTCTTTTAATGTTTCTGGTCAGGAGGATAATACATGCATACTTGGAGTTCTGACAGGGATAGCACATGCAGCCACATCTTCTATCCGCACTTGTGATATGCGTATATAAGATGCGCACTTAAATGAAGTAAATCGAGACATGTTGATATATAGCGATTTGGTACAATAATATTTGGAACTGATATTATTATAGTTTTCATTTATGAATGTAGTAATTGAGATAGAGGTATATATACTGATTAATATACATCAATGGAAGTATTATTCAAGTGAGATGCTTCATCAACCGCAAGTCATAACCAAGGGGATACATATTCTCCATGCTGAAATTTTACTATATCGTTTTTCCTATCAATTATCTCGTGGTTACCACCTAGATGTAATTATGAAATTTCACAAAATCTTCAGCATAAATCCGGTGAATTCCTCTCTCATCCACTTGGAGGGGTTTCTCAGAGAGAAATCATCAAATGAATAACAAAATTGATGCTGGTCGATCGATGCTATGGTGAAGTGCCCAACCTAGCTTGTACACCTTGTTTGTCTTTCCTTCCTCGTCGAAATAACTTTGAGAGATTCTTTGACGGTTGTACAAATATTAAAGCATGAATGACGGGTAGATAGTGATTACTTACCTCTTCGATTGTTTTAAGATTTATACAACTTGTATCGGAAGAAAAGCATTGAAGCAATGCTCAATAACTTTTTTTACTTCTTGTTTTTCCAAACGAACCGGGAAGACATAAAACAGCACGAGACCATAAAGAAACGGCTAAGTGATCACGCGCCATAAATGAACCGTGGTAGATGTTAGATGATAGGAAAAATATATTCTTGTGCATGTATGAGTCATAAGCATGAAAATAAAGATCAGGCATTGACATTTCAGTTTCACCTTGAAGGCCCGGCAAGAGATGGCAAATTGGGCAACATTAGATCTAACTTCAAGAAATAAAAAGTGAGAAAGTTCCTAAAACAACTAAAGAGGTACCTTTTAGAGGAGGCTTCATTCGAAATGCTCCAGCTTCATACGGAGTTCCACACTACTACAGAACACTATATCACTGCTGGTTTGTATGCGAACCGGCAGTGATAGTCCGGTTCGTAAATCACTCGGTAAAATAAAAAAAATTATTTTTGCATCCGGACCGACTACTCCATATTCTACGCACGACCGCGCGTCATAGTCACACGATTTTCGCACAATCTGCTGCCTCACGCGAGGCCACCTTAGTATCTCACCTATCACTCATTACTCAACCAATATAGGATATATTTTCCTTTTGTTCCTTTGTCTCCGAACCTTTTAATGATTATTTGGATATCTAAATGAATTCAAATGGAAAGATTGTCAACTACAAAGTTGTAGATCTGGTCGAGAGCTACAATTTTTATATAAATGTTATCTCCATCCGACCCCGTATGAAAAAGTTATGATTCTTCGAAAAATGGTTGGTAGCATTATTACTGCCGGTTCAGAATACGAACCACCAACCGACAGTGATACCATTATTTGTATATCTAAACTACTTCAAATGAAAAAGTTGTCAACTACAAAGTTGTAGATCTCGTCGAGAGCTACAATTTTCATATAAATTTTATCTCCATCCGACCCCGTATGAAAAATTTATGATTTTTCTAAAAATAGTTGGTAGCATTATTACTGCCGGTTGGGAATACGAACCGCCAACCGGCAGTGATACCATTATTTGGATATTTAAACTACTTCAAATGAAAAAGTTGTCAACTACAAAGTTGTAGATCTCGTCGAGAGCTACAATTTTCATATAAATTTTATCTCCATCCGACCCCGTATGAAAAATTTATGATTTTTCTAAAAATGGTTGGTAGCATTATACTGCCGGTTGGGAATACGAACCGCTAACCGGCAGTGATACCATTATTTGGATATTTAAACTACTTCAAATGAAAAAGTTGTCAACTACAAAGTTGTAGATATCGTCGAGAGCTACAATTTTCATATAAATTTTATCTCCATCCGACCCCATATGAAAAAGTTATGATTTTTCGAAAAATATCATTACTATCGGTTCTTCTAAAAACCGGCAGTGATAGTATTACTGCCGGTTCGGACACGAACCGGCAGTAATAAGGGATTTATCACTGCCGGTTCATCTGAAAAAGCCATTATTGTCGGTTTTCCATCCAAACCGGCAGTGATAATATTATTACTGCCGGTTTTTGATGAACCGGCAGTGATATGGCGGTAAGTATAACTGATTCTGTAGTAGTGCCAGCTGCTCCGTGCCAAGATTAAGATCTAAAGAATATAATATTACAACATAGTGAAATAGGAAAAATAAAAAACATTTAATATTCTGTAATAGACAGAAGGAAAAGGCTTCATCAATACTTAACTTTGAACAAAAAATTTGTGTTAGAGACACATAATGCCAAAAAAACATTAAGCAAGCACCAAAACAAGATCAGCATTAGCATGTAATCTACTATTGCAAATCCCAAAAGTAATGAAAAGTGTAAGCCAACATATCTTGATAGAATATTACCAGTGCCCTCAATATCAGCAAAAATATTGGTGAAGGTATGCCTTTTCTATGTAGATATCAAACTGCGTAGAGCTTCCGTGGAACTATTAAAGGTGAAGATAACATTTTTCCCTAAAAGATTAGCGATAGTTTCTACATTGACAAGTAGTATGCATGAACATATATCTCTATTTTAAATTGGGGAATCAAACAGGTAACAGGAAGTATTGCATTCCACAGCTGCAACTTTCTATGGGTATCATATAAATCATACTAAGAAAGGGCAGTGGCACCTGACTTTGTTGCATTGGAAGTAACCCTATTGAAGTATGGCCCCTTAAACGAGCAATTACCCATAATTCACAATTCGTAAAGAACAAGCTCAGGGACCGAAGAGGTTCTTGGAGAGGACTGAAGTATGGATTCCCCTACTAAAGTTGAACAGAAAGACAAGAGTTCTATATCAAAGAACCAGAAGAAAATTAGGAATCCCATAAATGCAGTGGGGCGATCCTGGATGGCACAAACCAAATGAAACACGGTAAGCATCTTCAGCTATCATGAAAACAGCACTTCAACAGCTGATCAGCACAATAGAATAATTAAAATTTAATCTAGATCTTTGGGAATATGAAAGGCATTTGTTGTAAATGGCTGGCTTTGAAATGTCTGTGTGGTGACCCCTATTTTTGCACAAAATACTGTAACGACCCCCATTTTCACAGACTTGCAAAAATGGAAATCTAATGTGCATTTCCGTACTAGTCCCATAATCAGTAGCTAGTACGCACATACACCAATTGGAATCACAACCATACAACAAATATTATTAAGCAGAAGCTATTACATAAAGAAAACTCTTACAAATCAGAGATAAGGCAGCAAAAGAAGCAAAGTCTTGTAGTGTGCCCATCCAACACCCGCAGGCAACCGACAAGGCATAAATCCCAAGAAAGATCACGAAGAGAAAAACCCGCAACCTGCGTCGAGAGGAACCTTCGAAGCTCGACAACTTAACCACCTAAAAACCACATATAAGCAAGGGTGAGTACATTCGTACTCCGCAAGACTTGAGCAAAGCCTATAATATATGCAGGCCATTTCAAAGGAGGCTACTACAGTTAATTTGCATAAAGCAGAATTGACATTGTAAAACAAGTTATTTGCAAACGGAATTTATAAAAGCATAATTGACTAATATGAAATAAGTAAAGCATAAGTAATATTCACAACCCATCGTGAATATCGAATAATCCAGAAATGGAATCCATCAATGTCGATCATTTGACATGAAAACAAAAGCTGCTAAACAAGTTCCAAACCACAACCCACTTTAGAAAATTAAACATTTAACTAGTGCAAGTTCACCAAGTTTCCCATGACCGAGGGGACGGCTAATCGATTAGATTTACACTCTGCAGAGGTGTACACTTTACCCATAAGTCATGACCTTTTCTTTTTACCGCGAGTTTCACGCACTTTAAGCTTGTGGCCAGAATGTTCATGACGAAAACCTTTACATTATCTAATTTAACTTTGCACCAGCACCGGGACGATAAAACCCACGCTATAGCTGGGAGAACTCAGAGCATAGGAATGTTGGAACTCCCCATAGACGTGGCGCACACCGTTATATTGGTAAGTGTTGTTCCCAACACCTCGGTGTGGGCACCCCGTCGAGCAAACCCCGAAAGGAAGGCCCGTACTGCTTCAGCCTACCAATATGCAAAGTTAAACTAGATAACTTAATTGGTTTAAAGATGTCCCATACCACCACTTGTGGATGTACGAATTATCTTGGATCATACAACACTGAGTTCGGTCCTTAAATTGACACGGGCGATACTCCACCCTACACTACGTGCAAATCCCTCTGCACCTCCGGCTATTGCCAATAATCGCCCGCATCGAAACCATAGTTTTACTTTGGGTTTTTAATCAAAATACTCATATCCAACAGCTACAATGACAACATTTTCCATTTCTCAAGGAACACATTTTGATCCGATCATCATCATCATTTGATCTAAAAGCATGGCTAAGCATGGATTAAAGTAATCGCATATACCGATGGCGACATTTAGTAATTGTCTAAACTTAATCTATGGTTATCAAGGTTCACATATTCATACTTATCAAGGAAGTTTCATGAGACAACAGGCATAACTACCAGTACCACAAAATAGCAATTTACAGAAAGTAAACGTATGCATGAAATATTTTATTAAACAATGCAAATTAAATTCTGGGATCAAGATGGTCAAACGAGGGTGCTTCCCTTGCTTATATATCGTTTACGACGAAGACGCGATCGCAGGCGACGGAGGCACGACGGAGGAAGGGACGTCAATTCTACACGTCGATTGATCGGAAAAATAAAGCAAATAATAAACTTCAATAAGGGCGAAAAGAAGGCAGACAGAAAATCAAATAAAGATTCATTTGCAGAAAACAGGGATGATTTAGGGTTTGGGTTATATGATTTCGAGATGTTATGATTTAGATAATTACACACTCATAAAGTTAATGGCTTTTAGGATGAGCAAAACATGGTTTCCTTTGATAGATTATCTAATCTTGAATTACGAATTCAAGAGGCTAAAATTATGAATTCTTGTATTTACGATTTTGAATTATAGATGCTAAAATTATTTGGATTAAAAGAATTAAAACACTAGTTAAGGGTTCTGTTGAACACTTAACCTTAAGATTTTGCATAAGAAAGGTTTTAAATAAGTTATAAGCGGTAGTTAGCTAATTAGATTTATTTATAGTTTTTAAAAGGTTCTGGTGATACAAATATATTAAGTACAAATTCCTTATTACAAGGTTCGCTTATTCCGATTGCGGTAGATTCACTAAACATAGAACGAAGGGTTATTTGACTACTACAGTTTATATGCAAAACATGATGATATCAGGTTATTTCTTCGGAACTTAATAGCATATACTTTGAGGAATATATCTAAACTGATTTCATACATTTTAGTGTTTAGACGAGACATTATTTTCATAACCGAAAACGCTTATATGATATTAAGGGTTATGACAACATACTTTTTAGGGGTATTCAGCTAGCAAGATTAAATTGAAAAATAAGATGTAAATGAAATATTTTTCCAGAACATGGTAGACCATATCCTAAATATCATTTCTAAACCAATTTCCAGAATATTTGCATTTAGACGAGAGGTTCTACAGGTTGACGAAAAAGCCTGATAGTTAAATTTTTACTCGATAAGGGTTCAGTTTTTGATATAGGACTGCGACTACACCGCCTAGGATAATCCACTCAGTTTTCAGGTATTAACAGGATATGACTTTAGAAGTGATTTAAAGTTGGTTTCACAACAATTGGCTTTTATCCGCGATGTTTTTCCTATAAACGATCGTTAGGGTCTAACATTATATTATTTCAACCTAGCACTAACATAAGGCATTTTTGAATAAACAGCAAGGGTACCATTTTTCAAGGTTATAGGATTTGGTTTCATCAAATTCTGAGTTTATTCGCGAAGGTTACAACTATTCCAATTATTCAATTATTAACACTTTAATATTGATCATTTACTGCTTTATATAGTAACCTTTAATATTATTTTATATCTGGAAACCTTGCAACTCCAGAGGTATAATAAAACTGGTTTGGTGATCATTTGAATTCAATTGATCTCTATATTGACTATTTGATCCTATATGCATATGAATATACATTTCATACTCAGATTATTTGATATTTGTTAAAGATAGTTCAAATCCAATTCATTTCTTAATTATTTTGGCAAAATCAGGTATCCTACTGCCATAATATTATTTAGAAATCAATTTTACCTATTCCATATTTCTTTTGTTCAAATTATGTACATTTGAATTTCTAGCGCATTGAACACAATCTTTAATAAAAGGTATTTCAAACAATAACAAAATTTAAACATTTTTATATATTTGAACTCCTGGAAGCATAAGTATTTTACTAAAATTGGTTCCATTCATTTTTAAGTTAGTTCACAGAAATTTTATATGAAGCATGTCTTTAGCCTTTTCTTTTAAATTTGAATTTCAAATTTAACCAGTGAACATTTTCAAAATATTATTTTATATTCTGAAAGAACTAGATTTTAGATGAATTTAGAATTTTGTTTCATACCATTTGGAGTTACAATGCAAAAGTTATAAAGGTTTGAGTCAATTCGGTTATACAAAATAAACTGAAAGATAAAATTACGTTTTGACTTGGAAAGCGTATTTCACCGAGTATGGAGACGCTTGACCGGTGACAAATGGGTCCCACGGCGTGATGGATCAAGAACAGAGCGGCGGCTAGGGCACGGCGGCGGACGGCTCTCCGCGAGTCTCCGGCGAATGGGTGGCACGGCGAGCTCGAGGGTCACGGCGCACACGTGGGTGGGGGCGCTCGTCGGCGGGGACGGCCGGAGCGAGCTGCCACCGGCGGCCTGCGGCGGAGGGAGAAACGGTTCGCCGGGGAAGAAGAGGAA
The DNA here is from genome assembly GCA_036346275.1 of Otatea glauca. Taxonomy (NCBI): domain Eukaryota; kingdom Viridiplantae; phylum Streptophyta; class Magnoliopsida; order Poales; family Poaceae; genus Otatea; species Otatea glauca. The sequence continues at coordinate 210,797 of JAYEVK010000261.1, forward strand.
GTGAAATCCGGCCAAATCGGTAGCGTTTTAAGCATCCACGGGGTCAGGGCATTCCATTTTTGCGGTCGGCTGGGCCGGAGATTGGCCGCGGGAGCTCGCCACCGAGCAGCCGGAGTTGAAGAATAAGGCGCCCGGTGAGGAGGCTCTGCAGGCGAAAAGAGATGGAATTCCGGTGTGATGAGTAAACTACAGTTCCAGGTGAAGCTAAATGGGAATTCAATTTCAAGGATTGGTACCGATTTCGCTCAATTCACCGACTTCCCCTCTTTTCGGGTTGTTCCGGCGAAATAGTGAAGAACATTGTTTTTGGCTTGATTGTTTGGGTGCGGGAGTAGGCGAGGAAGAGAGGAGCCTCAATGCGATCGAAATTGGTATTTATAGCCGGAGCAACGAGGTTGCACCAGGGTTTGAACGCACGGCAATGTTGCGGCTTGGTTTGTTCCTGGCGGTGAAATTGGCGCGAAGTCTTGCCGGCAACGAATGACAAGAGCTGGTTAGGGTATGGCGCACGGAAACCAAGGGAGGCGTGGCTTGGTCAGGCAGAGACGACGTGCACCGGTCTGGCGTTGAATCGGCGAGACTGGCGAAGGATCGGGAGAAGGAGCGAGCACTCGGCTTGTCTCTGGCGAGAGGGAAGGAAGAGGGAGCCAGAGGTAAAACGGCACTGACGCCTGGGTCCCGGGACCACAAGGCAGTGAGAGCGGGCTTTCTCCGTTGCTTCCAGCGAACCGTTACGGGATAAAGTTGGCCCCACATGTCGGTGAGTGAAGGCGAGGTGAAAGGATAAACTCAACCGGACAGCCCCATGTGAGCATTCAAATCGCTATCAAGTCTGTGTGTGATTTTTGTGAAACTTTTTGACCTGCGTCTCCTGGTAGTTTCTAACCTTCAGTAAAATTTTGAGGTCAAAATACAGCATGGTTGAATTTTAGAAATTCTGACACTCTGGTCTTGTACAGGACTTGAATTTCGGTATTTTATTTATTTAAAGGTTCAAACCGTATTATTTAGTTTTGAAACTTTTATGAGGGGTTATATCTAGGTCAAGTATATCTCTGTAAAATTTTCAAGTTAAAATATTGGGTATTTATTTTATAAGAATTCTGACATGCTATTTTGCAGATTTTCCAAGCCTCCGTTTTAGAATTTTTATAAGGTCTTAATTGCGTGATAAAATCCTGAAATGTTTATCAGAGATAGGTTTTACCCTGAGGGCGTTATGGTAATTTTTCCAGCTCCAGATAATCTTTTAATATGTTTCATTAACTCTGACTAGCACTGTTTCTAGTCAAAAAGAGGTGTCATTCATTTTATTTACCCATTTTTCTGTGCATAAAATTTTACTTCTTGATTTTACTAACTTAACAGAGTGGTTAAGGTTCTATGGTAATTTTTCCAAAATTTATCTTTTATCTTTTTACCATTATTTATTCTTAATTCTAGTTGTTTGATTTTTCATTCAATACAAAAATCCAAAGAAATCCAAATAAATTCCAATCATGACAGGAAAAATAATAAATAAATATATCAAAATTCAAAACATGAATTTTTATATTATTGCATTTTTCGTGATGTTACAAATCTACCCCCCTTACAGAAATCTCGTCCCCGAGATTTGCAAGGACTAAATGGGTTCGAAAATTCTTTCTTGGATGTGGTCTTGTTGTTTCCTCATCTTCTTGTTTCCAGTGTAGTTGTTTTGCAAAACACCGTTCTTGCGATTCCAAGGTGATGTGTCTAGAATGAAAAAGATTTCTATTTGGGTTTCGCGTAAGCAGATGAGGAAATTATCTCTTCTGATTGCATATCTAGGATTGTTAATGATGATAATCTAATTTAGAGAGTGACACGTGATATATTTAGATTATTTGAGGGGAAAGAATTATTGTTTGTTACTCGATGCATTTGGGAAGAATTAAATGTTATCATCAAGAAACGATATTTGAATATAATGGTTGATCTGCACGATTTACAACAGTTGACGAAATTAGGTGAGAATAATTGTTATTCTAGATTATCTTTAGATTGAAAACAAGGTAGAGATATTTCAAGAATTTGGGTTGAAGTGGGAGGATTATAAAATGATCCTGATGATTTAATTTGTTTGATCATCTAGAGGGTTTTGATTTTCTTCGCATTTGGTACTTATGAAAGATTATAATGTACAAAGTCAAAAAGGTTGATTGTAGGGATTACATACATATAAAGGACGTACTAGATATTACATTAAGTGTCGGGTGTAATTACATGAGAAAGGTCTTTACATTAGCCTGACATCGAGGCAGGGGTTGTTCTAGGTATTTGATGCTTCCTAGGTCTTTGATATAACTTGGAATCACTGATGTCATCCTTGACGAGATGAAGAACTTTACTTGGGTAGATTGTGATGAAGTGATGAGATTCTTCTCGATCGACGCAAGCGGTGTTGTCCATCTTATTCAAACAATAGAAGGATTACTCACGATGTTCTTCTATCTATTTTATAACATCGATGAAGATAGATGTTTGATTGGGCAATGGTTAAAGATGAAAACTGAAAGTTTAGCACTTGATATCTTACTGGCCATTTGAAGGATCAAGATAAGATATATTTTGATGAGAGTTCAGTTAAATTCACAAGGCAATATTCCGCTTATCGAAATATTACTTTAAGATTAGACACAATGATTTCAATTTAATCTAAGTTCTGACAGAAACTATATTTATGTGAGATGTACCTGGCATTGTGTCAGGTATGCCATGATTGATGTCTTGAGTTGAAGTGAATGCAGAGATAGGGGCTTGTTGGCCTTGAGATCGAAATTGGTCTCTCTTCTTCCTTGGGCACTTGTTAGCATAATGTCCACGCTCACGACAGTAAAAGCATGTAACATTAGTTGCCTGATTTTGGACTCCAGATGGTTGTTCACTGGTGTTGTTGGAGGGATAAACAAATGATGGTTGAAGTTGAGGGTGGAGTTGAGCAGGATTCTTTTTGGGACAAGCGTCTTCATTCAAACGCCTCTTCTTTAACTGATTCTTCGAGTAAGCTGATTCAGATTTTGTTCCTCCTACTCTTGGAGTTATAATCTTAACTGATGTAACCTCTGGTATGACCATAGCTGCAGGAAATATCTGTTCTTCTTGCGGGCTTTGCTTAGCAAGATGACCCTTCTTGTGACAGTTAAAGCACTCACGCTTCTCTTGTGGCGTCTTGATGGGTATGATTGGATTCTCAATACTATCTTCCTTTTTAATCTCAACTTGCGGACATTTCCTTGCCCAATGACCTTCTTCACCACACAAGAAACATGCTGATGGCGATGGCCATTTATTACTTCCTGGATGAAGGCGATCAAAATCTATGTGTTGTTTCTTTAACTCCTTAGGAAACATTTTCTGTGTTGCTAGTTTTTCCCTTCTGATTGCCAAATCTTGAGTGACTAAGGTCCGAAATTTCTCTCGCTGATGCTGAATTGTATTGGCAACTATCAGATCTAGGGGACATTGAGCTGGGCAATGGTCTTGACCTTCACAAAGGTAACAAGTGATATTGCTCATGGGACATTTCCCAGGAGAATGATTTCCTTCACAGCTGGAGCAATTTATTGCATGCTCATCAACAGTGTGTCCTATTTCTCCACAACGAATACAAGCACGATCTTCAGATTGGTTGGGTTGGCAACACTTCAAAGAGCATCGCTTAGGTATTGAGTAAGATGTAGGAGTAGGTTGTTGCTCTAAACCATTTCCTTTTTTGGTAAGAATTGATCCAAGGTTGGAATTGTTCTGCGCTAGATGTTGGGAATTTGGCTGGACTAAGGTAGGATTATCCGTTGATGGCTGAAAGCTTAACATGGCTTCACTTTCCAAGATTTTACTGAGGAATCTTGTCACAGGTATCCTGCAACAATGATTGTTAGGAAAAGTTATTTAGATGGAATCCTGTTGGTTTTCACAAAGTGAATGAGAAGTGCTAGCAATAAAAAGCTAACTTAAGGAGAGGTACATGGTATGTTAAAATGTTTGAGATGACTAGAAGGATACTTCTTAACTAGAGTTATTTGGGAAGAACCGAAGGTTGATTATAAAGGTTGAAAATTTTATAATTCATTACATTTAGTAGATGCAATAATGGATTGTGTCGGAGGTGTCTTCAAGATGTTGAAATTGAGAGGATATGGTTAGATGAAAGTTACCCATTTTACAAAGTATCGTTCTGTTTATTGAAATATTATTTTGAGAATAGCATATATATGGATTTGGTAATTGCTGGTTAATTTATAAGACAGTGTCTCATTCCTTAAAACATTGTTTCAAGGTTGGTTATTTGGTAGTTATTAGTTCATAAGGCGACTTTTCGTTCCTTAAAATATTCTTAATTAAATTTTCTTATTAAATAAGGGTTGGCACATCGTAAATTTAACCCTAATGGTTTAACATTTACGAGAGTAACCCAAAAGCAATACAAAAGTTTTCAACAAAATTGCAATAACACAGTAAATTTATATTTGTTCTACTTAGTATGTGGGAGGGGCATCTAATATTTTTCTTCTACTATCCTGACCATATGTATTTCTTCATAAGGGGTTTATTATGTAGTTTAAAATAATGTGTAATTTGGGTAGTGCTATCTTTAAAATAGGCCATTTGACGATAAGCCTCTTTTAACTTTTGCACTACTTGTTGTGTCGATGATCCAAAGTTTCTATGAAGTCAGAGAGGTTTGATGCTTCATTATCTCCATCTTCTAGAGTTTGTTGATGTAGGCATTACGATGTTGTTGACTTGTTAGCGAAACTATTTCTCGAAAAGAACTTGTCGTTTTTTTTGCACAAACTTTTTAGGACTTTCGATGTTCCCAGTTTTCCTTTCGACGACCATTCAAAGTTTTATTATGAAAACATAAGACTATTCTGATTCTTACTTAAATTCATGATATAAGATCTAAACAATAAAGTTTTGAGGCATAGTCAAAAGTTGTTATGGTTAGAATCAGATTTTGATTGGCCCAAAAGTGACTTAGGTAAATTTGTGGTTTCAAGAAGTCAGTAGTCATGGTAATTATACTACTAATCTTGATTAGGTTTGGTTTTGCTAGAAGTTAATGATCATAATGATTTACAGAGAGGGAAGTTCTACAAAAGAAAGGATAAGGTTGGAAGAAATCTTACAGAAAAGAAAAGATAAGCTGTCTTATGATTTCTAATTTATCCTATGGGTTAAGTTTTTCCATATTCATACATAAGGACAACTTATTGTGAAACTTTCACCTAGAGGTTAAGTTCACATATAAATCAGTCCTAACAAACAAAATAAAAACCAATTCTCAAATAGCAAGTTATAAATACCACATTAAAAATACTTTATATGACTAGAGCAAAATGATATGCTATGCGTAAGGGTTTCTTATCTTAAGGTGAATCCTAACATATTCTAATCTTCTGCATTTCACTGTTGGGTGATATTATCCCTTCATGAAGTAGGATCTTCGAGTTCCACTTCTGCTTTGTCGAGATTAGTGATGAGTTGTTGGCTCCCATAAGAATGTCGGTGTAGTCCTTGTAGTCTTCATTTGTAAGCAAGATAGCGACATATCTCAGACATCTTCAAAAGCAATAACGAGGATAAACTATCTTTAAGGAAAGAGAGAATTTGTTTACAAATCAAAATGAAAGCAATGGTAAAGATATGAACTTAAGAATGAGGAAAGAATATCAAAGCCTACATTTTGCAAATACAGTAGCTTTTGAGAAAAGATTTTGAATTTGCATATTCCAATACTAACGACCATTCTATCTAGGGTTTATCCTGCAGTCAGTACAGCTCTGATACCAACTGTAACGACCCCCATTTTCACAAACTTGCAAAAATGGAAATCTAATGTGCATTTCCGTACTAGTCCCATGATCAGTAGCTAGTACGCACATACACCAATTGGAATCACAACCATACAACAAATATTATTAAGCGGAAGCTATTACATAAAGAAAACTCTTACAAATCAGAGATAAGGCAGCAAAAGAAGCAAAGTCTTGTAGTGTGCCCATCCAACACCATGAGCAACCGACAAGGCATAAATCCTAGAAAGATCACGAAGAGAAAAACCCGCAACCTACGTCGAGAGGAACCTTCGAAGCTCGACAACTTAACCACCTAAAAACCACATATAAGCAAGGGTGAGTACATTCGTACTCCGCAAGACTTGAGCAAAGCTTATAATATATGCAGGCCATTTCAAAGGAGGCTACTACGTTAATTTGCATAAGCGAAATTGACATTGTAAAACAAGTTATTTGCAAACGGAATTTATAAAAGCATAATTGGTGATATGAAATAAGTAAAACATAAGTAATATTCACAACCCATCGTGAATATCGAATAATCCAGAAATGGAATCCATCAATGTCGATCCTTTGACATGAAAACAAAAGCTGCTAAACAAGTTCCAAACCACAACCAACTTTAGAAAATTAAACATTTAACTAGTGCAAGTTCACCAAGTTTCCCATGACCGAGGGGACGGCTAATCGATTAGATTTACACTTTGCAGAGGTGTACACTTTACCCACAAGTCATGACCTTTTCTTTTGCCGCGAGTTTCACGCACTTTAAGCTTGTGGCCAGAATGTTCATGACGAAAACCTTTACATTATCTAATTTAACTTTGCACCAGCACCGGGACGATAAAACCCACGCTATAGCTGGGAGAACTCAGAGCATAGGAATGTTGGAACTCCCCATAGACGTGGCGCACACCGTTATATTGGTAAGTGTTGTTCCCAACACCTCGGTGTGGGCACCCGTCGAGCAAACCCGAAAGGAAGGCCCGTCATTGCTTGACCTACCAATGTGCAAAGTTAAACTAGATAACTTAATTGGTTTAAGGATGTCCCATACCACCACTTGTGGCTGTACGAATTATCTTGGATCATACAACACTGAGTTCGGTCCTTAAATTGACACGGGCGATACTCCACCCAACACTACGTGCAAATCCCTCTGCACCTCCGGCTATTGCCAATAATCGCCCGCATCGAAACCATAGTTTTATTTTGGGTTTTTAATCAAAATACCCATATCCAACAGCTACAATGACAACATTTTCCATTTCTCAAGGAACACATTTTGATCCGATCATCATCATCATTTGATCTAAAAGCATGGCTAAGCATGGATTAAAGTAATCGCATATACCCATGGCGACATTTAGTAATTGTCTAAACTTAATCTATGGTTATCAAGGTTCACATATTCATACTTATCAAGAAAGTTTCATGAGACAACAGGCATAACTACCAGTACCACAAAATAGCAATTTACAGAAAGTAAACGTATGCATGAAACATTTTATTAAACAATGCAAATTAAATTCTGGGATCAAGATGGTCAAAGGAGGGTGCTTGCCTTGCTTATATATCGTTTACGACGAAGACACGATCGCAGGCGACGGAGGCACGACGGAGGAAGGGACGTCGAATTCTACACGTCGATTGATCGGAAAAATAAAGCAAATAATAAACTTCAATAAGGGCGAAAAGAAGACAGACAGAAAATCAAATAAAGATTCATTTGCAGAAAACAGGGATGATTTAGGGTTTGGATTATATGATTTCGAGATGTTATGATTTAGATAATTACACACTCATAAAGTTAATGGCTTTTAGGATGAGCAAAACATGATTTCCTTTGGTAGATTATCTAATCTTGAATTACGAATTCAAGAGGCTAAAATTATGAATTCTTGTATTTACGATTTTGAATTATAGATGCTAAAATTATTTGGATTAAAAGAATTAAAACACTAGTTAAGGGTTACGCTGAACACTTAACCTTAAGATTTTGCATAAGAAAGGTTTTAAATAAGTTATAACTGGTAGTTAGCTAATTAGATTTATTTATAGTTTTTAAGAAGGTTCTGGTGATACAAATATATTAAGTACAAATTCCTTATTACAAGGTTCGCTTATTCCGATTGCGGTAGATTCACTAAACATAGAACGAAGGGTTATTTGACTACTACAGTTTATATGCAAAACATGATGATATCAGGTTATTTCTTCGGAACTTAATAGCATATACTTTGAGGAATATATCTAAACTGATTTCATACATTTTAGTGTTTAGACGAGACATTATTTTCATAACCGAAAACGCTTATATGATATTAAGGGTTATGACAACATACTTTTTAGGGGTATTCAGCTAGCAAGATTAAATTGAAAAATAAGATGTAAATGAAATATTTTTCCAGAACATGGTAGACCATATCCTAAATATCATTTCTAAACCAATTTCCAGAATATTTGCATTTAGACGAGAGGTTCTACAGGTTGACGAAAAAGCCTGATAGTTAAATTTTTACTCGATAAGAGTTCAGTTTTTGATATAGGACTGCGACTACACCGCCTAGGATAATCCACTCAGTTTTCAGGTATTAACAGGATATGACTTTAGAAGTGATTTAAAGTTGGTTTCGCGACAATTGGCTTTTATCCGCGATGTTTTTCCTATAAACGATCATTAGGGTCTAACATTATATTATTTCAACCTAGCACTAACATAAGGCATTTTTGAATAAACAGCAAGGGTACCATTTTTCAAGGTTATAGGATTTGGTTTCATCAAATTCTGAGTTTATTCGCGAAGGTTACAACTATTCCAATTATTCAATTATTAACACTTTAATTATTGATCATTTACTGCTTTATATAGTAACCTTTAATATTAGTTTATATCTGGAAACCTTGCAACTCCAGAGGTATAATAAAACTGGTTTGGTGATCATTTGAATTCAATTGATCTCTATATTGACTATTTGATCCTATATGCATATGAATATACATTTCATACTCAGATTATTTGATATTTGTTAAAGATAGTTCAAATCCAATTCATTTCTTAATTATTTTGGCAAACTCAGGTATCCTACTGCCATAATATTATTTAGAAATCGATTTTACGTATTCCATATTTCTTTTGTTCAAATTATGTACATTTGAATTTCTAGCGCATTGAACACAATCTTTAATAAAAGGTATTTCAAACTATAACAAAATTTAAACATTTTTATATATTTGAACTCCTGGAAGCATAAGTATTTTACTAAAATTGGTTCCATTCATTTTTAAGTTAGTTCACAGAAATTTTATATGAAGCATGTCTTTAGCCTTTTCTTTTAAATTTGAATTTCAAATTTAACCAGTGAACATTTTCAAAATATTATTTTATATTCTGAAAGAACTAGATTTTAGATGGATTTAGAATTTTGTTTCATACCATTTGGAGTTACAATGCAAAAGTTATAAAGGTTTGAGTCAATTCGGTTATACAAAATAAACTGAAAGATAAGAATTACGTTTTCAGACTTGGAAAGCGTATTTCACCGAGTGACTGGAGACGCTTCGACCTGCTGACAAATGGGTCCCACGGCGCAGTGACTGAAGAACAGAGCGGCGGCTAGGGCACGGCAGCGACGGCTCTCCGGCGAGTCTCCGGCCGAATGGGTGGCACGGCAGGCTCCAGAGGGTCACGGCGCACACGTGTGTGGGGGCGCTCGTCGGCGGGGACGGCCGGAGCGAGCTGCCACCGGCGGCCTGCGGCGGAGGGAGAAACGGTTCGCCGGGGAAGAAGAGGAAGTGAAATCCGGCCAAATCGGTAGCGTTTTAAGCATCCACGGGGTCAGGGCATTCCATTTTTGCGGTCGGCTGGGCCGGAGATTGGCCGAGGGAGCTCGCCACCGAGCAGCCGGAGTTGAAGAAGAAGGCGCCCGGTGAGGAGGCTCTGCAGGCGAAAAGAGATGGAATTCCGGCGTGATGAGTAAACTACAGTTCCAGGTGAAGCTAAAGGGGAATTCAATTTCAAGGATTGGTACCGATTTCGCTCAATTCACCGACTTCCCCTCTTTTCGGGTTGTTCCGGCGAAATGGTGAAGAACATGGTTTTGGCTTGATTGTTTGGGTGCAGGAGTAGCCGAGGAAGAGAGGAGCCTCAATGCGATGCGAAATTGGTATTTATAGCCGAGCAACGAGGTTGCACTGTGGTTTGAACGCACGGCAATGTTGCGGCTTGGTTTGTTCTGGCGGTGAAATTGGCGCAAGTCTTGCCGCAACGAATGACAAGAGTGGTTAGGGTATGGCGCACGGAAACCAAGGGAGGCGTGGCTTGGTCAGCAGAGACGACGTGCACCGGTCCAGCGTTGAATCGGCGAGACCGGCGAAGGATCGGGAGAAGGAGCGAGCACTCGGCTTGTCTCTGGCGAGAGGAAGGAAGAGGGAGCCGAGGTAAACGGCAGCGGCGCTGGGTCCCGGGACCACAAGGCAGTGAGAGCGGGCTTTCTCCGTTGCTTCCAGCGAACCGTTACGGGATAAAGTTGGCCCCACATGTCGGTGAGTGAAGGCGAGGTGAAAGGATAAACTCAGCCGGACAGCCCCATGTGAGCATTCAAATCGCTATTAAGTCAGTGTGTGATTTTTGTTAAACTTTTTGACCTGCGTCTCCTGGTATTTTCTAACCTTCAGTAAAATTTTGAGGTCAAAATACAGCATGGTTGAATTTTAGAAATTCTGACACTGTGGTCTTGTACAGGACTTGAATTTTGGTATTGTATTTATTTAAAGGTACAAACCGTATTATATAGTTTTGAAACTTTTATGAGGGGTTATGTCTAGGTCAAGGATGTCTCTGTAAAATTTTCAAGTTAAAATATTGGGTATTTATTTTATAAAATTCTGACATGCTATTTTGGAGATTTTCCAAGCCTCCGTTTTGGAATTTTTATAAGGTCTTAATTGCGTGATAAAATCCTGAAATTTTTATCAGAAATAGGTTTTACCCTGAGGGCATTATGGTAATTGTTCCAGCTCCAGATAATCTTTTAATATATTTCATTAACTCTGACTAGCACTGTTTCTAGTCAAAAAGAGGTGTCATTCATTTTATTTACCCATTTTTCTGTGCATAAAATTTTACTTCTTGATTTTACTAACTTAACAGAGTGGTTAAGGTTCTATGGTATTTTTTCCAAAATTTATCTTTTACCTTTTTACCATTATTTATTCTTAATTCTAGTTGTTTGATTTTTCATTCAATACAAAAATCCAAAGAAATCCAAATAAATTCCAATCATGACAGGAAAAATAATAAATAAATATATCAAAATTCAAAATATGAATTTTTATATTATTGCATTTTTCGGGATGTTACAAATCTACCCCCCTTACAGAAATCTCGTCCCCGAGATTTGCAAGGACTAAATGGGTTCGAAAATTCTTTCTTGGATGTGGTCTTGTTGTTTCCTCATCTTCTTGTTTCCAGTGTAGTTGTTTTGCAAAACACCGTTCTTGCGATTCCAAGGTGATGTGTCTAGAATGAAAAAGATTTCTATTTGGGTTTCGCGTAAGCAGATGAGGAAATTATCTCTTCTGATTGCATATCTAGGATTGTTAATGATGATAATCTAATTTAGAGAGTGACACGTGATATATTTAGATTATTTGAGGGAAAGAATTATTGTTTGTTACTCGATGCATTTGGGAAGAATTAAATGTTATCATCAAGAAACGATATTTGAATATAATGGTTGATCCGCACGATTTACAACAGATTTGAAATTAGGTGAGAATAATTGTTATTCTAGATTATCTTTAGATTGAAAACAAGGTAGAGATATTTCAAGAATTTGGGTTGAAGTGGAGGATTATAAAATGATCTCGATGATTTAATTTGTTTGATCATCTAGAGGGTTCTGATTTTCTTCGCATTTGGTACTTATGAAAGATTATAATGTACAAAGTCAAAAAGGTTGATTGTAGGGATTACATACATATAAAGGACGTACTCGATATTACATTAAGTGTCGGGTGTAATTACATGAGAAAGGTCTTTACATTAGCCTGACATCGAGGCAGGGGTTGTTCTAGGTATTTGATGCTTCCTAGGTCTTTGATATAACTTGGAATCACTGATGTCATCCTTGACGAGATGAAGAACTTTACTTGGGTAGATTGTGATGAAGTGATGAGATTCTTCTCGATCGACGCAAGCGGTGTTGTCCATCTTATTCAAACAATAGAAGGATTACTCACTGATGTTCTTCTATCTATTTTATAACATCAGTGAAGATAGATGTTTGATTGGGCAATGGTTAAAGATGAAAACTGAAAGTTTAGCACTTGATATCTTACTGGCCATTTGAAGGATCAAGATAAGATATATTTTGATGAGAGTTCAGTTAAATTCACAAGGCAATATTCCGCTTATCGAAATATTACTTTAAGATTAGACACAATGATTTCAATTTAATCTAAGTTCTGACAGAAACTATATTTATGTGAGATGTACCTGGCATTGTGTCAGGTATGCCATGATTGATGTCTTGAGTTGAAGTGAATGCAGAGATAGGGGCTTGTTGGCCTTGAGATCGAAATTGGTCTCTCTTCTTCCTTGGGCACTTGTTAGCATAATGTCACGCTCACGACGGAAAAGCATGTAACATTAGTTGCACGATTTTGGACTCGGATGGTTGTTCACTGGTGTTGTTGGAGGGATAAACAAATGATGGTTGAAGTTGAGGTGGAGTTGAGCAGATTCTTTTTGGGACAAGCGTCTTCATTCAAACGCCTCTTCTTTAAGCGATTCTTGAGTAAGTGATTGATTTTGTTCCTCCTACTCTTGGAGTTATAATCTTAACTGATGTGACCTCTGGTATGACCATAGCTGCAGGAAATATCTGTTCTTCTTGCGGGCATTGCTTAGCAAGATGACCCTTCTTGTGACAGTTAAAGCACTCACGCTTCTCTTGTGGCGTCTTGATGGGTATGATTGGATTCTCAATACCATCTTCCTTTTTAATCTCAACTTGCGGACATTTCCTTGCCCAATGACCTTCTTCACCACACAAGAAACATGCTGATGGCGATGGCCATTTATTACTTCCTGGATGAAGGCGATCAAAATCTATGTGTTGTTTCTTTAACTCCTTAGGAAACATTTTCTGTGTTGCTAGTTTTTCCCTTCTGATTGCCAAATCTTGAGTGACTAAGGTCCGAAATTTCTCTCGCTGATGCTGAATTGTATTGGCAACTATCAGATCTAGGGGACATTGAGCTGGGCAATGGTCTTGACCTTCACAAAGGTAACAAGTGATATTGCTCATGGGACATTTCCCAGGAGAATGATTTCCTTCACAGCTGGAGCAATTTATTGCATGCTCATCAGCAGTGTGTCCTATTTCTCCACAACGAATACAAGCACGATCTTCAGATTGGTTGGGTTGGCAACACTTCAAAGAGCATCGCTTAGGTATTGAGTAAGATGTAGGAGTAGGTTGTTGCTCTAAACCATTTCCTTTTTGGTAAGAATTGATCCAAGGTTGGAATTGTTCTGCGCTAGATGTTGGGAATTTGCATTTGGACTAAGGTAGGATTATCCGTTGATGGCTGAAAGCTTAACATGGCTTCACTTTCCAAGATTTTACTGAGGAATCTTGTCACAGGTATCCTGCAACAATGATTGTTAGGAAAAGTTATTTAGATGGAATCCTGTTGGTTTTCACAAAGTGAATGAGAAGTGCTAGCAATAAAAAGCTAACTTAAGGAGAGGTACATGGTATGTTAAAATGTTTGAGATGACTAGAAGGATACTTCTTAACTAGAGTTATTTGGGAAGAACCGAAGGTTGATTATAAAGGTTGAAAATTTTATAATTCATTACATTTAGTAGATGCAATAATGGATTGTGTCGGAGGTGTCTTCAAGATGTTGAAATTGAGAGGATATGGTTAGATGAAAGTTACCCATTTTACAAAGTATCGTTCTGTTTATTGAAATATTATTTTGAGAATAGCATATATATGGATTTGGTAATTGCTGGTTAATTTATAAGACAGTGTCTCATTCCTTAAAACATTGTTTCAAGGTTGGTTATTTGGTAGTTATTAGTTCATAAGGCGACTTTTCGTTCCTTAAAATATTCTTAATTAAATTTTCTTATTAAATAAGGGTTGGCACATCGTAAATTTCAACCTAATGGTTTAACATTTACGAGAGTAACCCAAAAGCAATACAAAAGTTTTCAACAAAATTGCAATAACACAGTAAATTTATATTTGTTCTACTTAGTATGTGGGAGGGGCATCTAATATTTTTCTTCTACTATCCTGACCATATGTATTTCTTCATAAGGGGTTTATTATGTAGTTTAAAATAATGTGTAATTTGGGTAGTGCTATCTTTAAAATAGGCCATTTGACGATAAGCCTCTTTTAACTTTTGCACTACTTGTTGTGTCGATGATCCAAAGTTTCTATGAAGTCAGAGAGGTTTGATGCTTCATTATCTCCATCTTCTAGAGTTTGTTGATGTAGGCATTACGATGTTGTTGACTTGTTAGCGAAACTATTTCTCGAAAAGAACTTGTCGTTTTTTTTGCACAAACTTTTTAGGACTTTCGATGTTCCCAGTTTTCCTTTCGACGACCATTCAAAGTTTTATTATGAAAACATAAGACTATTCTGATTCTTACTTAAATTCATGATATAAGATCTAAACAATAAAGTTTTGAGGCATAGTCAAAAGTTGTTATGGTTAGAATCAGATTTTGATTGGCCCAAAAGTGACTTAGGTAAATTTGTGGTTTCAAGAAGTCAGTAGTCATGGTAATTATACTACTAATCTTGATTAGGTTTGGTTTTGCTAGAAGTTAATGATCATAATGATTTACAGAGAGGAAGTTCTACAAAAGAAAGGATAAGGTTGGAAGAAATCTTACGTAAAAGAAAAGATAAGTCGTCTTATGATTTCTAATTTATCCTATGGGTTAAGTTTTTCCATATTCATACATAAGGACAACTTATTGTGAAACTTTCACCTAGAGGTTAAGTTCACATATAAATCAGTCCTAACAAACAAAATAAAAACCAATTCTCAAATAGCAAGTTATAAATACCACATTAAAAATACTTTATATGACTAGAGCAAAATGATATGCTATGCGTAAGGGTTTCTTATCTTAAGGTGAATCCTAACATATTCTAATCTTCTGCATTTCACTGTTGGGTGATATTATCCCTTCATGAAGTAGGATCTTCGAGTTCCACTTCTGCTTTGTCGAGATTAGTGACGAGTTGTTGGCTCCCATAAGAATGTCGGTGTAGTCCTTGTAGTCTTCATTTGTAAGCAAGATAGCGACATATCTCAGACATCTTCAGAAGCAATAACGAGGATAAACTATCTTTAAGGAAAGAGAAGAATTTGTTTACAAATCAAAATGAAAGCAATGGTAAAGATATGAACTTAAGAATGAGGAAAGAATATCAAAGCCTACATTTTGCAAATACAGTAGCTTTTGAGAAAAGATTTTGAATTTGCATATTCCAATACTAACGACCATTCTATCTAGGGTTTATCTCAGATCGATACTGACTGATACTAATCAGAATAACGACCCCATTTTCACAAACTTGCAAAAATGGAAATCTAATGTGCATTTCCGTACTAGTCCCATGATCAGTAGCTAGTACGCACATACACCAATTGGAATCACAACCATACAACAAATATTATTAAGCGGAAGCTATTACATAAAGAAAACTCTTACAAATCAGAGATAAGGCAGCAAAAGAAGCAAAGTCTTGTAGTGTGCCCATCCAACACCCGCAGGCAACCGACAAGGCATAAATCCCTAGAAAGATCACGAAGAGAAAAACCCGCAACCTACGTCGAGAGGAACCTTCGAAGCTCGACAACTTAACCACCTAAAAACCACATATAAGCAAGGGTGAGTACATTCGTACTCCGCAAGACTTGAGCAAAGCCTATAATATATGCAGGCCATTTCAAAGGAGGCTACTACAGTTAATTTGCATAAAGCAGAATTGACATTGTAAAACAAGTTATTTGCAAACGGAATTTATAAAAGCATAATTGACTGATATGAAATAAGTAAAGCATAAGTAATATTCACAACCCATCGTGAATATCGAATAATCCAGAAATGGAATCCATCAATGTCGATCCTTTGACATGAAAACAAAAGCTGCTAAACAAGTTCCAAACCACAACCAACTTTAGAAAATTAAACATTTAACTAGTGCAAGTTCACCAAGTTTCCCATGACCGAGGGGACGGCTAATCGATTAGATTTACACTCTGCAGAGGTGTACACTTTACCCACAAGTCATGACCTTTTCTTTTGCCGCGAGTTTCACGCACTTTAAGCTTGTGGCCAGAATGTTCATGACGAAAACCTTTACATTATCTAATTTAACTTTGCACCAAAGACGGACGATAAAACCCACGCTATAGCTGGGAGAACTCGAGCATAGGAATGTTGGAACTCCCCATAGACGTGGCGCACACCGTTATATTGGTAAGTGTTGTTCCCAACACCTCGGTGTGGGCACCCGTCGAGCAAACCCGAAAGGAAGGCCCGCATCGCTTGACCTACCAATGTGCAAAGTTAAACTAGATAACTTAATTGGTTTAAGGATGTCCCATACCACCACTTGTGGTGTACGAATTATCTTGGATCATACAACACCGAGTTCGGTCCTTAAATTGACAGGCGATACTCCACCCTACACTACGTGCAAATCCTCTCGCACCTCCGGCTATTGCCAATAATCGCCCGCATCGAAACCATAGTTTTATTTTGGGTTTTTAATCAAAATACCCAAATCCAACAGCTACAATGACAACATTTTCCATTTCTCAAGGAACACATTTTGATCCGATCATCATCATCATTTGATCTAAAAGCATGGCTAAGCATGGATTAAAGTAATCGCATATACCCATGGCGACATTTAGTAATTGTCTAAACTTAATCTATGGTTATCAAGGTTCACATATTCATACTTATCAAGGAAGTTTCATGAGACAACAGGCATAACTACCAGTACCACAAAATAGCAATTTACAGAAAGTAAACGTATGCATGAAACATTTTATTAAACAATGCAAATTAAATTCTGGGTTCAAGATGGTCAAAGGAGGGTGCTTGCCTTGCTTATATATCGTTTACGATGAAGACATGATCGCAGGCGACGGTGGCACGACGGAGGAAGGGACGTCGAATTCTACACGTCGATTGATCGGAAAAATAAAGCAAATAATAAACTTCAATAAGGGCGAAAAGAAGACAGACAAAAAATCAAATAAAGATTCATTTGCAGAAAACAGGGATGATTTAGGGTTTGGATTATATGATTTCGAGATGTTATGATTTAGATAATTACACACTCATAAAGTTAATGGCTTTTAGGATGAGCAAAACATGGTTTCCTTTGGTAGATTATCTAATCTTGAATTACGAATTCAAGAGGCTAAAATTATGAATTCTTGTATTTACGATTTTGAATTATAGATGCTAAAATTATTTGGATTAAAAGAATTAAAACACTAGTTAAGGGTTACGCTGAACACTTAACCTTAAGATTTTGCATAAGAAAGGTTTTAAATAAGTTATAACTGGTAGTTAGCTAATTAGATTTATTTATAGTTTTTAAGAAGGTTCTGGTGATACAAATATATTAAGTACAAATTCCTTATTACAAGGTTCGCTTATTCCGATTATGTAGATTCACTAAACATAGAACGAAGGGTTATTTGACTACTACAGTTTATATGCAAAACATGATGATATCAAAGTTATTTCTTGAACTTAATAGCATATACTTTGAGGAATATATCTAAACTGATTTCATACATTTTAGTGTTTAGACGAGACATTATTTTCATAACCGAAAACGCTTATATGATATTAAGGGTTATGACAACATACTTTTTAGGGGTATTCAGCTAGCAAGATTAAATTGAAAAATAAGATGTAAATGAAATATTTTTCCGCACATGGTAGACCATATCCTAAATATCATTTCTAAACCAATTTCCAGAATATTTGCATTTAGACGAGAGGTTCTACTGAGTTGTGAAAAAGCCCGATAGTTAAATTTTTACTCGATAAGAGTTCAGTTTTGATATAGGACTGCGACTACACCGCCTAGGATAATCCACTCGGTTTTGTGTATTAACAGGATATGACTTTAGAAGTGATTTAAAGTTGGTTTCATGACAATTGGCTTTTATCCGCGATGTTTTTCCTATAAACGATCATTAGGGTCTAACATTATATTATTTCAACCTAGCACTAACATAAGGCATTTTTGAATAAACAGCAAGGGTACCATTTTTCAAGGTTATAGGATTTGGTTTCATCAAATTTGAGTTTATTCATGAAGGTTACAACTATTCCAATTATTCAATTATTAACACTTTAATTATTGATCATTTATCGCTTTATATAGTAACCTTTAATATTATTTTATATCTGGAAACCTTGCAACTCCAGAGGTATAATAAAACTGGTTTGGTGATCATTTGAATTCAATTGATCTCTATATTGACTATTTGATCCTATATGCATATGAATATACATTTCATACTCAGATTATTTGATATTTGTTAAAGATAGTTCAAATCCAATTCATTTCTTAATTATTTTGGCAAACTCAGGTATCCTACTGCCATAATATTATTTAGAAATCGATTTTACGTATTCCATATTTCTTTTGTTCAAATTATGTACATTTGAATTTCTAGCGCATTGAACACAATCTTTAATAAAAGGTATTTCAAACTATAACAAAATTTAAACATTTTTATATATTTGAACTCCTGGAAGCATAAGTATTTTACTAAAATTGGTTCCATTCATTTTAAGTTAGTTCACGAAATTTTATATGAAGCATGTCTTTAGCCTTTTCTTTTAAATTTGAATTTCAAATTTAACCAGTGAACATTTTCAAAATATTATTTTATATTCTGAAATAACTAGATTTTAGATGGATTTAGAATTTTGTTTCATACCATTTGGAGTTACAATGCAAAAGTTATAAAGGTTTGAGTCAATTCGGTTATACAAAATAAATCGAAAGATAAGAATTACGTTTTGACTTGGAAAGCGATTTCACCGAAAGGATCGAGACGCTCGACCTGCCGACAAATGGGTCCCACGGTGCAAGAATCAAGAACAGAGCGCGGCTAGGGCACGGCAATGACGGCTCTCCGTCGAGTCTCCTACGAATGGGTGGCACGGCAGCTCAGAGGGTCACGGCGCACACGTGGGTGGGTGCGCTCGTCGGCGGGGACGGCCGGAGCGAGCTGCCACCAGCGGCCTGCGGCGGAGGGAGAAACGGTTCGCCGGGGAAGAAGAGGAAGTGAAATCCGGCCAAATCGGTAGCGTTTTAAGCATCCACGGGGTCAGGGCATTCCATTTTTGCGGTCGGCTGGGCCGGAGATTGGCTGAGGGAGCTCACCACCGAGCAGCCGGAGTTGAAGAAGAAGGCGCCCGGTGAGGAGGCTCTGCAGGCGAAAAGAGATGGAATTCCGGCGTGATGAGTAAACTACAGTTCCAGGTGAAGCTAAAGGGGAATTCAATTTCAAGGATTGGTACCGATTTCGCTCAATTCACTAACTTCCCCTCTTTTCGGGTTGTTCCGGCGAAATGGTGAAGAACATGGTTTTTGGCCTGATTGTTTGGGTCTGGGAGTAGCTGCGGAAGAGAGGGAGCCTCAATGCGATGCGAAATTGGTATTTATAGTCGAGCAACGAGGTTGCACTGTGGTTTGAACGCACGGCAATGTTGCGGCTTGGTTTGTTCTGGCGGTGAAATTGGCGCCAAGTCTTGCCGCAACGAATGACAAGAGCTGGTCGTGGTATGGCGACGGAAACCAAGGGAGGCGTGGCTTGGTCAGCAGAGACGACGCGCACCGGCCAGCGTTGAATCGGCGAGATCGGGCGAAGGATCGGAGAAGGAGCGCGATTTCGGCTTGTCTCTGGCGAGAGGAAGGAAGAGGGAGCCGAGGTAAACGGCACCGACGCCTGGGTCCCGGACCACAGGGCAGTGAGAGCGGGCTTTCTCCGTTGCTTCCAGCGAACCGTTACGGGATAAAGTTGGCCCCACATGTCGGTGAGTGAAGGCGAGGTGAAAGGATAAACTCAGCCGGACAGCCCCATGTGAGCATTCAAATCACCATCAAGTCAGTGTGTGATTTTTGTGAAACTTTTTGACCTGCGTCTCCTGGTATTTTCTAACCTTCAGTAAAATTTTGAGGTCAAAATACAGCATGGTTGAATTTTAGAAATTCTGACACTGTGGTCTTGTACAGGACTTGAATTTCGGTATTGTATTTATTTAAAGGTTCAAACCGTATTATTTAGTTTTGAAACCTTTATGAGGGGTTATATCTAGGTCAAGGACATCTCTGTAAAATTTTAAAGTTAAAATATTGGGTATTTATTTTATAAAAATTCTGACATGCTATTTTGCAGATTTTCCAAGCCTCCGTTTTGGAATTTTTATAAGGTCTTAATTGCGTGATAAAATCCTGAAATTTTTATCAGAGATAGGTTTTACCCTGAGGGCGTTATGGTAATTGTTCCAGCTCCAGATAATCTTTTAATATTTTTCATTAACTCTGACTAGCACTGTTTCTAGTCAAAAAGAGGTGTCATTCATTTTATTTACCCATTTTTCTGTGCATAAAATTTTACTTCTTGATTTTACTAACTTAACAGAGTGGTTAAGGTTCTATGGTAATTTTTCCAAAATTTATCTTTTACCTTTTTATCTTTTTACCATTATTTATTCTTAATTCTAGTTGTTTGATTTTTCATTCAATACAAAAATCCAAAGAAATCCAAATAAATTCCAATCATGACAGGAAAAATAATAAAATAAATATATCAAAATTCAAAACATGAATTTTTATATTATTGCATTTTTCGGGATGTTACAAATACGAAATGAGAATCTATGTGTATACAGTACTAGTCCCATGATCAGTTGCTAGTACGCATATTTACAATAATTGGAATCACAACCATACATCATATTATTAAAGCGGAAGCTGTTTATACATTGTATTTCTACAATTCAGAGTAGGTAGCAGCAGAAGAAGCGGAAGTCTTGTAATGTGCCCATCCAACCCTCAGACAACTGACAAGGCATAATCCCTAGAAAGATCGCTTTATTGAAGTTCCTGCAACCTGCGATGAAAAGTAATCTCTGAAGCCTCGTTTTCTTTTTCACCTAAAACAACATATGAAGCAAGGTTGAGTACTTTCGTACTCAGCAAGACTTAAGGTAGTATTTGCAAAATACAGTAATGTAGGCCATGACAAAGGAGGCTTCTAGGTTAGTTTGCATAAAGCGAATTTGAATTTGTAAATCAAGTTGTAATTTACAAACGGAATTTGTAAAAGCAAGTTTGACCGATATGAAAGTAACAAGTAAAGCATAAGTAATAACTCACAGTCCTCCATGACGTGAGCTTCGAGACGACAAATACCTGCCAACACCATTCTTTGCCAAAACAAAGCAAAACAGTTGAAACCAAGCTATTTTCAAACTAATAAAATATCTAACTATGTGATGACTTTACCAAGTGCTCATAACAGCGGGCACGGCTAATCGATTAAATTTACACTCTGCAGAGATGTACAACTTTACCCACAAGAAATGATCAACCCCTTTTGCCTGGCCATTAACACACTTCCTTTGGTGTGTTGGCAAGATGATCATAACATAACCGTTACATTACTTAACCCTAACTTTGCACCAGCCTGGTGATGACAAACCCATACTATGGCAGTAGAACTCAGAGCATAAATATGATGGATCTCCCCATAGCATGGCGTACACTGTTGTATCAGCAAACGTTATTCCTAACACTGTGGTGTGGACGCCGCTTTGAGCAATCCATAATGAAATAGCCCATACTACTACAGCCTACCAAAGTGCAAAGCTAGTTTTAAGTAACTTAATAGGTTAAGGCTATCCTATACTAGCACTTGTGGTTGTACCAAATTCTTGGCTTGAAAACAACACATTAGTTCGGTCCTTATCCTGACATAGACGATGATCTCCCCCTATACTATGTGCAACACTTACAACTCTCGCTATTGCCAATAATCGGCCGCATCTAAACAATAGTTTTATTTTGAGTTTTTAACAAAAATACCAGCAACCATCATCATGTCTCAATATCTTTAAGTTTCATCTGATCAGTTTATCCAATTTGTTCATCCCAAATCTAAAACATGGTTAAGCATGATTATTAAATAGAATATACCCAAATTGACATTATATATTGTCTAACCTTATTCTAGGGTTATCAAGGTTCACATGTCAATACTTATCAAGGAAGTTTCATAAGACAACAGGAATATCTACCAGTACCACAATATAGCGAATTTACAGAAAATACACGCATGCATAAATTGATTTAGTAAGACAAAGTGAAAATTAAATACTGGGATCAATATGATCAAAGGGGGTGCTTGCCTTGCTTAATTGTTATTTACGACGAAGTCGTGGTTGTAGTCGGCGTAATCGATGACGGAATCAGTGACGTCGGGTTCTACATGTCGTTCAATAAAAATATAGCAAATAACAAACTTTCAATAAGGGCAAAAAGAAGTCAGATGGAAAACTAAATAGAAACTTATTACATATATTACATATGTGGTTTAGGGTTAGAGTTGTAGGATGTTATGTTCGTGTTTTTAGATGATTATATTTGTACATATATACATATATTGATATCACTGGCAGCTTTAGGCGATGATATGGTTTCTTTTATAGATTATCTATTCTTATCTTACAAATTCAAGATACTAAAATTATGTATTTTCATATTTATAGTTTTGAATTCAAGATGCTAAAATTATTTGGATTAGTAGAAGTAAGTCATTAGTTAAAGTGTTATGGGTGAATAGTTTTTAGCCCTAAGTATATTATGCACAAAAGATGATTTATACATGTTGGGTTTACAAACTAAGGCTACTGGTTGCATGCACATGGTCATATATTCTTGCCATACAAGTATATATATTATACTTAGGAATATTTTGAGATTAGCTCCACATGATTTGTCTTTTAATTATAACATCTTATTCATACTTGTTTGTTCATATTTCGACTCCTTAAGTATATATATTACATGAAAAAAATATCTTGGTTAAGTGTCTAACTATAACTTATTATAATAATGATTTTTTCTGTATTCGGTGTTCCAATTTTTAGTGTGTGTGTGTATATATATATCAACTAATCTTACACCTACTACTTATTTGGGAGATGTATATATTAATATTTTATACACAACAAGCAAGCTATTTAAAGAACTTGGTTCAGATTGGGTTAAGCATAACTATAGTGTGTTTAAATTGGTTTTATTTATATAAACATTCATTTGAACTTATTTGGCTATATTATCACGTGAGCCTAGTATCTACCGCCTATGATAAACTTAGTTCAAACTAAATCAGTTATGAACTATCCCAGCATAACCAGGTATATTATAGTCCTAACAAGGTTTAGAAGTTGTTTCCCTCAATTTTAAGAGATTAGTGACCATAGTTACTAATATATGATTTTTTATGACTAGAACCTAACCTATGAATAGAAATAATGCAGACCAGGATCAAATCCAATCATTTTTGCAGCATTAAAAGGTCCTGCCCTATATATCATATCAAAATAGGTTTTACATATATTAATACTTATTCACGAGATTTAGCTATATTCTACTCATACGTGTATTAAAGCAAGGTTATATACAACATGATTCAAAAATTGACCCAACATGAATTTGTTTTTACTCATTTTCACAAAGACACAAGATCCTGATTTTAGTGAATTTTAGGCACTGGTTTCACTAATTTTTGAGTTTGTTTGCAAAAGATATTGAATTTTGAATATTGACTACATTGAATACTAACCCTATTTAAAGTTTAGATTAAATGAGGTTCAATTTCAAATGTCTTTTTGCAGAAATGGAGTCCTCAATTTCAAATGTCTTTTTGCAGAAATGGAGTCCTTGATGTCTCTGGAGTCCTCAGAAAGTTGTCCCATCAAATTTTGAGTTAGGGTGCAAAATTTTGTTTTACCACTTATACTAGGTTCTAATCAAATTTTACATTCATAAATCAAAACAGAGATAAAGATTTGAATATTTTTGTATATTCATAATATTAATGATTTTAGATTAATATATAATTTTTTTACTAAATTTGGATTAAAAATGTGGAAGATATTCAAGTTTGAATCCTGTCGGTTTGGAAAAATGCTGAGAAAAATGGAAAATACCCTTTCAGGGTTAGGGAAGCGCCTTTTCCATTTCTTCCGGATTTTTCAGGCATTTCTTGAGTAAGCCAGTCATTGACTATTGGGTCCCCTGCGTTAGTGAGCCATTGGTGCATAGAAGATGCTGACGCGTGGGTCTGGGTGGGCAGTGACACTCGCTATGGGGTAGAGACTGACTTCCCGGGCCCAGCCGTCAACCTCTCAACTCGAGCGAGTGAGGGTGGGATTGACGAGCAGGACTAGCTTGTTAGTGGCATAGAGCAGGGAAGGCAGGAGCGGAGCTCACCGACGGTGAACAACGGCGGATGGGTAGCACCTTCGGCTCCCAAAGGGGTGAGGGCAGTCCAGGGGAGGCTGAGGCAGTGACCGATGGTGGTCAGAGGCGGCCGGCGGCGAGCTCAAGCGGAGGAAAAAGGGGCTTGGATGGCTGTGAGGAAAAGCTAGTGAAAATGAATTAGGGAAGCTGCGGATTAAGCATCACGGCATCACAAGAGATCCATTTCTGTGTTTGCCTT
Organism: Otatea glauca; assembly: GCA_036346275.1. Classification (NCBI taxonomy): domain Eukaryota; kingdom Viridiplantae; phylum Streptophyta; class Magnoliopsida; order Poales; family Poaceae; genus Otatea; species Otatea glauca. Next base: position 235,438 of record JAYEVK010000261.1, read on the forward strand.
CACTGGAAGTTGGCTGAAGCGGTTTGCCACCGTGTGCCGGAGACGGGGATGAAGCGAAGTGGCGTGGCGGAGCCTCAAGCGAGTTTGGCTGGAAATAAGACAGGTGAGAGCTCAGGGTATTAGAAAGATGCGGCGCACACTAAATCGGGAAGGATGGTTCGCCGTGGCGACTAAATTTGAAATTTTCCCTAATTGGTTACTCACTAGCAATGGCGGCTCGACGGAGCAGGGCTAGCGCTCGGGTTTAGGGAGAAGGAACCTGAGCGCGAGCAAGGGACACTAGCGGGGATAAGGGCTTAAATAGCAGAGGGCGGGGCTTAGCGACGTGACTGGCGAGTTGATGAAATGCGGCACGATGGAATGGGCATTGCGCTTGGGAACTCGGTGGTTTTGCGTGAGCGCAGATTCTAGTAGGAGAATGGACAGTAGTGATGGGCGCCAGAGAGGCTTGGCGTGCACGAACAAGGCGGCGATTGATCGGTGGTGCAAGTCCCAGACAACATGACCGAGCCGTGGCAAGGAGAAGTATAGTCAGAGCTTGTTGTGGCAAACGATTGGTCGACGAGGGCGGCGAAGCTCTGACATGAAGCTGCCGAAGTGCTGGTCCACACCCTGCCACGGTGGGGTTTTTGGCTTGAGTTGCTTGCCACGGCAAGCATTGGCAGAGGCGAGGGTGTGTCGTGGCAGCTGATTGGAAGAGGAGGGCGGCATGGCCTGACGCAGAGCTGTTGAAATCCTGCCACGGCAAGCTTTTAGCTGCAAGGAGGCTGCCACGGCAAGGATTGGGCAGTAGTGGCGGTGGCTTGGCGTGGCGCTGGGAAAACTGGCTGCCCAGGCGCTGCCGTGGCGGGGAATGGTGGTGGAAAATACCGCCGCTGTTGGGAATGGAATCACTCAACTCTCTCTTCCTATCTCTCTCGCACGACTGCCTCATGAACACACACTTGATACTAGAAAGGAACGAGAGTACAGAAGCAAAACACACTCTATTTGCTTGCGTTACAATGGACTGAAACTGAGCACATATAGCACCAACAGCGAGCAACAACTTGCCCATAACTCACGCCATGTTCCCACTACTTAAACTATTTGCTAATTACCATGTAAAGTACCAATCACACAACTCGCTAATAGCCATGGCGGGCGAGTCTAATGCCACACCTTCCAGCTGCATGCATAACACGTAGATATCCATGCATGAGCCTAGCCACCAGGACCTATTCTCCTGCCACAAACTCACTTCGCGGCTTTTGACCCGGACTACAGCTCTACAGGTACCTCCACATGTTCACGTGCACAACTAGCTCCTGATCTTGTGTATCCTATGTAATTCACAATAACTCACACACGCACGCACTGGTCATTTCACATGGCACGACATCTCACTGATCATGCGTTCCCGTTGAAGGTAGCAACCTTCATGTTTCACACGCCAAGCTCTTCTTGATCTATCAGCTCCTGTATTGCTACAATGCAAAGGACAACACACATACTTATTTGCTACATGCAAACTAGTTTAATCAACATGCATATGCACTAATGACAAGATTACAGCTAACAATTACCCCCCTAATCTTGTCATATCTCCACTCACAAAAGGGTTGGCTCGTTGTCACTTGTTGCCGCGGCAAGGAGTGCCTTCTCCTTCTTTTTCTCATGACATTCCCAAGCAAAATGTCCATAATCTTCGTAGTTGTAGCATTGTACCTTGCCTTTATCTTTGCGCCTTTCGCCATGGCCACTACCACGACCTCGTCCTCATGACGAGTCCTGTCCTCTTGCCATGAGAAGTTGCTCTTCCAATTGAGCCTCCCGTCCCTTGAGTAGCTCCTCGTGCGCCTTTAGTGACCCAATAGCCTCCTCCATGGCCATCTTATTGATGTCGCCGAATAGCGCCAACAACGAAGCAACATTGATGAACTTATTGGAGACGTCTCGCAGTAGCATCTTCACGATGTACTTCTCTTCCATCACGTCTCCAAGCTTACGAATGAGCCCAACGAGCGTTGTGAACTTTGCGGCAAATCATCCACAGACTCTGCATCACTCATCTTAGGGTTATCAAAATTCGAGCGCAAGAATTGGATCCTTGCCTCCCGGACGCACTCAACGCCCACATGCATGGAGCGTAGCGCTGCCCACACATCAGCCGCGGTCTCATTTTCCGCAACTCGCAACAGCATTTCGTCATCGATTGACTGGGAGATGACTGTCAAGGCCAGCTGGTCCTTGCTTTCATCGATGTCCTTGGACGAGCTCTCAACGACACCCCATGCGCCTTTGGCTCGTAGGAGATACTTCATCCTCATTGCCCACGTTGCATAGTTTGTCCTTGTCAGCATCGGGTACGGGGGAGCCTTCTCGCTGTCACTGTCGCCGTCGTCGTCGAGTCACCCAAGCCACTCCTCACAATGGCTCCACTCGGCGAGGCATCACTGCACGGCATCGTTTTTGGCATAACTTGGGCTCTGATACTAGATGTTGGGAATGGAATCACTCAACTCTCTCTTACTATCTCTCTCACGCACGCACACACACACTTGGTACAAGAAAGGAACGTGGGCACAGAACCAAAACACACTCTATTTGCTTGCATTACAATGGACTGAAACTGAGCACATATAGCACCAACGGCGAGCAACAACTTGCCCATAACTCACGCCACGTTCCCACTACTTAAACTATTTGCTAATTACCATGCAAAGTACCAATCACACAACACGCTGACAGCCACGATGGGTGAGTCTCACGCCACACCTTCCAGCTGCATGCATAACACGCGGATATCCATGCATGAGCCTAGTCACCTGGACCTATTCTCCTACCACAAACTCACTTCGCGGCCTTTGATCTGGACTGCAGCTCTACAGGTACCTCCACACGTTCACGTGCACAACTAGCTCCTGATCTTGTGTATCCTATGTAATTCACAATAACTCACAAACGCACGCGCTGGCCGTTTCATATGGCATGACATCTCGCCGATCATGCGTTCCAGTTCAAGGTAGCAACCTTCACATTTCACACGCTAAGCTCTTCTTGATCTATCGGCTCATGTATTGCTACAATGCAAAGGACTACACGCATACTTATTTGCTACATGCAAACTAGTTTAATTAACATACATATGCACAATGACAAGATTATAGCTAACAGCCGCGCCAAGGATTGGGCAGCGGCTTGGGCACACATGAGCAGAGACGAGGAAGAAGGGGAGAGAGCGCTGGCAAGTGGGCCATGAGTTCACTACGGCTGCCAGCGGGCCAAGGAAGTCATGGGTACCACGACTGGCAAGGAGGGCCCACACGGCAGTGAGGGATAAGGAGGGAAAAAGGAAAATGAGTTTTCTGATTTCTGGACAGCAATAGGTTCTAGATTTAATTGAGCCTTCAAACTGACCTGGAAATTTTCTAAACTTTTTGAGAAGAGTTCTTCTGAGATACTGATGTTGGAATAAAAATTTGAGATTGAAATCGGACTCGAGGAATTTTATAAAATTCTGACAAGCTGACAGATTGATTATTGGCCTCTCTGTTTTTGATTTTATGAAGGTGTCAAAAACATCACAATATTCTGAAAATTTTACTAGAGGATTCCGAGATACTGGTTATGATACTGTAAAAAGTTTTAGATCAAGATCATGCTTAGTTATTTTTATAAAATTCTGACATGGCTTCTGTTACAAATTTCCACTTGTTGATTTTAATTTGCTATAAATTGATAATTGAGTTAAAGATTTTATCGAACTCTTCAGAGATGATAATGAGAGCATTTAGGGTTTAAACAAATTTGTTCCAGAGTTTGTTACCATTGGATGTTTTGGAGACTGAAATTTTATAAACCTTGCTTAAGTTATTTGGAATGCTTTTGACAAATTCAGAAAATCCAGAAATTCCAAAACAATCAAACTCAAATGAAACTCAAAAATAAGTCCAAATATTTAAATCAACTTTATTATATTTGGGATGTTACAGTGTCTGTTTGCTGCCCATTAACTGTAGTCAGACAGAGTTAATACTTAAAAAGTATCTTACCTTATTCAAATATTTGTAGTTGTTCATCCCTAATACACATACAATTTATCTCTACATTCAGGCATGATTCAGCCTTGAAATTGCATCATTGGCGTAAGAACATACCCCGGCCATATCTATACCCCTTTATAATGCACCTAAGTATTCTTTTCTATGTCCACCCCAAATAATGCACCCCACTAGAGATGGCCTAACCTTCGTGCACCCAGCGAAACGTCTCCAGAAACTTGCCTCCATCAAAATTAACCTCTCAGATCTTTCATCAGCTTTACTCACCCACATCCGATGGCCATTGTTTAATGTGTCTAACTCATCCCTGTGGCCCACAACAGATCTCCCCCCACCTCCATCATCATCTCAAGGAAAAAGGAACAAATATGCTGGAATTAAGGAAAAGGAAACAAATATTCTAGAAAAGTAAAATACCATATATTACATACTGGGAAAAGAAAATCGGAAGACATGGCACTATACTAATATATCTAAAAGACTAAACCTCAGTTTAGTTGTGGAGCATCACCACTTCTCACTTCTGGACCCTGCATCACTGAACCTCAATCATCATGACTCATTTGACTGCCACACGAATTTAATGTATTCAACGGTTGTATACCTGTTTGCACCAAAATTCGGCAAGTTAATCTAAATCAGGCAAATAAAATTAAAGATACGGAAACTAACGGAGGTTTGGAAAGAATCCGAGATGTTTGGTAAAACTGTAAGATTTTTAGGGAAACAACCTCTCAAGATAAGGCCGATACGGATATGGACTTTGAAGCGTGTTGGAATAGGACACGATCGGCCGAAGGGTATAAAAGAAGAGCCAAAGCAAGCTGCAGAATCATCATCAAGACCATACAATCAACCAATCTTTACTTTTTTCATCTTTTCCGTCGACTAGAGTAGATCTTGTAATTTAGCCTTTGTAATCGATTTTGATCAATAGAGTTGCGATCGCCGATTATTGATCTTCGCCAATTACACCCTGTGTTCGATTTGTTCGATTTTGTTGCGACGCCTTCTTCGTAATCGACCGCTTTATCCTCTAATTAGCCTTAATCGCTAGTTAGACTTATCCTCGTTACTTTGATCTTGATCGGCTTCAAGTTGATTGGATCTAAGCCGATTGATCTTCATGATCGGCTTTGTGTGAATTTTATATTTTTACCTTGTCGGTTCCTGTGTCAAATCGACCGCACGCTCAACCCGGTGTTCGTCCGGTGTCGCCGTAAACCCTACATCAAGTTTTTGACGCCAACACACTTGGCACGCCGTGGGACAATGTCTACGCCGTGGAAGTCGATTCCACCGCTCGATCTCAACACAGAAGCTATAATCGCCCCAACAATGGACGATTTAACCGCAGTAACAACGCCAAGAGATTGAAGATCGGAAGCCGTTAGAAGAGATGATGCTAAATTGCTACCAAAAGACTAGACGTGGTGTTACACGTAAATACCGCCGACGGTCAATACCGGGAGACACACAGCAATGAAACGTAAGTCGATATCTACCCGCCAGCCGAATTATCGGCTATGATTAACCAATCAGGCACCATGCTTTAATAAACCAATCATCGGCTCGTAACGACTCTTGCCGATGATAGCAAATAGCGCTAAATCTATAGCCCAGAGTTAGCCTCGCCAGAAGCCTCGCATGACCCACTACAAGCTCGCCAAATTATCCTGCTTTTTCAAGATCACAAAACACGCAGAGCACACCACCGATCCTAAACCATCGGCTATGACCTCACCTCCCACGATGATGCCCACACAACCTACGGTCATATTGCCTAGGGATCCTCGGTCAAGTGGGGTGGGCCATTACACGCCTATACCGACGCCGCTAAGTATGATCCATCCATCAATTTACCACCGCGGCGCCTTTTACGCTTTTCCCAATCGGTTTCACTACCGATTGGCTCCGGAAGATATCCCCAAGAGCCTACCCCGCTTAGAAACCCGGTCCACAGGTAGTAACGCACTCGTAACCGCTTATCCCGCGTTTAACCACAAATTAGGCATAATCGCACGATCAAGATAATCGAATGCCGATGGCACAAAGATAATTGGCAACCCGAGCTTGCACTCGTGGGGCGTGATGCGATTATGATCGACATTATCAAGGGCCCGCTGTGCGCGGGCCGATAATGCCAATTGGACCGATCGATCTGCATCGCTTTGAGGGATCAATTTGGCATACAACCAAAAGGAAAAGTGATCGGCTATAGAAAACCGCACTCGATTACATAGATCGTATGCCTTACCTCATAATTTTAGAGTCCCGACTTTGTTAAATTCTCCGGGATGATTCCATCACCACCTCGAGCATGTCTGACGCTTTATCGCGCAATGCGTGAAGCGCCCAATCCGACGGGCTTAAAATTAGGTTGTTCCTATTGTCCTTATCCGGGCAGATTTACTTGGTTTACTTGTTTACCTCCGATTCGGTCTATTTATGGAACGATTTGGAAAGCCGATTCCATGAGTATTTCTTTTCGTGCGCTTTGAGCTTAGAATTTCAGATTTGAGTTCTATGCGCCAAAAATTTGGGGAATCGACGGATTACATCAAGAGGTTTAGAGAAATCAGAATCGTGTTTTAGCGCACGCTACTCCGACAATCAACTCGCCGATTTAGCATTTCAAGGTTTGATTCTCTTAGGGAGAAATTCGCGCGTGAATTCACCGATTTTAGCCACTTATTGATCGCGACGGCTCAAGAAAGCCGATTCACTGACAATAAGGTGTTTAATAATAGATTTAAAAGTAGTAACAACAAAGAAAAAGATAAGGCTAAGGTCAATATGGTTGAATATTGTCCTAGTGATTCGTCGGAAGACGAGGAAGCAGAAATAAACATAGCCGAATGGGTAAAAGGATCCAAAAAATCCTTAGTCTGTTCTTGGCTTAAGCCGACTAGGAACAAATCGGAGGTCAAATACTCTTTCGATGTTTCCAAGTGCGATCGTATTTTTGATTTACTTCTGCAAGAAAAGATAATACGATTGCCGGAGGGACATGTGATACCGTCGCCCGATGAGATCAAAAAACGCAGGTATTGCAAGTGGCATCATTCTTATTCACATAACACTAATGACCGCAATATCTTCCACAATGATCCACCGCTATTGAAGATGGTCGGTTGAAGTTTGCCGATGAGCCGACCATGCGTGGATGTCGATCCGCTTCCTATCAATATGGTGCATTACTCGCTAAAGGAAAAGAGCCGATACAAGACGAGCAGTAAAAGATCGACAAGTCGACGACGATCAAGCTCGGACGGCAAATGACATCGAAAATTACCATCGGTTCCTTACAAATAGAAGCCGATCGAGAAGGAAAAATTCAAGGACCATCAAGCCCAAGGGGATCCCCTGTGGGTAAATGGTACAAAGCGTAGAAATCTTCATCCGCCGCCCGCGAAAAGGTCCGGTCCAACATTCTCACAATTAATGGAGAAATATGAAAGGATGAACACCGACCACGGCATCATACCCACTGGTCGATAATTTGTACCACACGTAAAACGTGGATAGGCACATAGAAGGTGTCCTTTGGCAATTTTGTCGGAGAGGAGAGTAGCGCTGCTATCACCGATACCGCCAATGGAACATTATCCTCGAGACGATTGGTTAACGAATCGCCGCATATAGGCTATCCGACCGATTAGAGAGCAAGACGGAAGTCATGTAAGGCCGGTCCATGAAAGATTATCTAGACCGAATCAAGAACAAAGCCAAGCCAAGACACACAAGACCAGTTCTAATCAAGGAGACTTGGCCGCCGACATTTAAAGCTGGAACCTAAACCTAGATGGTGCCCATCGTGCCCGAGCAAATCACAAAGACGACGGCTTCAGAGGCTAAGGACGCAAGAAATTCGTGAAGCCGATGCGAGAAAGAGAGAGACGGCGTTTAATGAGCTTCGCCCAATGAGATGCGCCAAGAAAGAGTGGAGAAGAAAAGAGCAAGCCAAGAAGATTTCGAATCGGCCGACGACTTGATTCTCCCATGACACACCTCCCATGGATGTCAACATGGTGTTCACATTGCCACCGAGTTCAAAGTCGAATCGAATCGCCAAAGAGGCAGCTTGCTCACTATGCTCCGAGTGCGTAACGCCATCTTTGAGAAACCCAAAGACGATCACCGCATCCAAACCTCAGACTGAAAGGATATATAAATGGCAAGCCGATATCAAGGATGCCGTAGACGGAGGCGCCACAAAGGAATCTAATGCCATACACCACATGTAAAAATCGGTAAGTCCGATGAAGACTTAATCAAAACAACATGGTTCAATGACTTCACAAAGCACCCTACGTAGCAAAGGTGTCATGGTCACGTAACCAATCGCGGTAGTAAGACCTTGCCGGCGCGTTCTTTGTAATTGATGCCAAAGGAAACTACAGTGTCTTTGCTCTGACGAGATTGGATTCATGCAAATTGTCGTATCCCATCGACCATGCATCAATCACTTGTTCAATGGAACGGAGAAGAAGTTGAAGTCATCACACCGATACATCGCCCATATTGCCATGGCTAGCCCGGCGCGAATTGGCAACACGAAGAAGCTGGTCAGATATCGCAAGGTGCCGGACGATCGCGATTTCATATGCGTAAGCAAATCGACTTATGCCGATTAGTGTCAAGCCCGCACCTTTGATCGGGCAAATGAAGTGTTGCGCAGATGGGGACAAGAAAACATTGAAGGCGCTACAGACAAAATGCAAAGCTATCGGCAAACAACGGATAGCCACGGTTACAGAAGACTTCAAGAAATCAAAAGTTAGGTCAAGGGTTCACGCTCACCGATTTGCTTGAAGAAGTCGATATAGGTAACGGTGATAGGAAAAGACCAACTTTTGTTAGTGCAAATCTAAATATGAAATACAAAGAAAAGCTAATAAAAATACTTAGAAATTATAAAGATTGTTTCGCTTGGGAGTATCATGAAATGCCCGATTAAGCCGCCAATCGTGGAACATCGGCTACCTATAAAATCGGGCTATCGCCATTTAAACAAGATCCAAGCGTTTTAATCCAGCCTTGTACCAAGTCATAAAAGAGGAAATAGAACGATTGTTGGAAGCAAAGTTTATCAGGCCTTGCCGATACGTCGAATGGGTTGCCAACATCGCTCCAAAGAATGAAGAAAATGGAAAACTTCGAAAAGGCCGACTTCGTGGATTTGAACAAGGCAACGCCTAAAAGACGAATACCCCATGCCAATAGCCGATATGCTTATCGATGCCGCATCGTGAAACAAGATCATAAGCTTTCTAGATGGTAATGCCGTATAACTAGATACTCATGGCGTAGCCGATATACCAAAGACACCTTCGATGTCCCGTGCAATAGGGCTATTCGAGTGGATCAGAATGACTTTCGCTTAAAAACGCTGGAGCAACTTACCAATGAGCAATGAATCTGATTTTCCACGATTTAATCGGCCACATTGTTGAAATTTATATAGATGATGTAGTGGTAAAATCTGCAGTAAGATTTCCAACATCCGCCGACTTAGAGAGGGTATTTAAAACATAAGATCGCACGGTTTGAAGATGAATCTTACAAGCGCGCTTGTGTGTCTACCGGGCAATTCTTAGGCTTTATGGTACATGAAAGAGGAATCGGGTTAGCCAAACAAGGGTCAAGGCCATAGCCAATACTAAGCCGCCAACATGCAAAAACGAATTACAAAAGTTGATCGGCAAAATTAACTACCTCCGCGGTTCATCTCGAACTCTCTCGTAGGATCCGTGCTTTTACCCAATTCTTTGAAGTTAAAAGAAAACGAGGAATTTATATGGGGAGCCGATCACAGTAAAGCTTTTGACGAAGTAAAAGGGTATTTATCCAACCTCTAGTCCTCGCGGCACCGAAAAAGGTATTCCTTTAGATTATATGTATCGGCCAAGAAGATACTATTGGAGCTGTTTTGGCGCAAGAGGTACATGGTAAAGAGAAGGTTATCTTTATTTAAGCCGACGGTTGCTAGATGCGAAGTCGTACCTTTTATCGAAAAACTATGTTTATCATTGTACTTCTCATGCACAAAGCTAAGGCACTACATACTAGCATCGGCTTGTAAAGTTATCCGCAAAACCGATGTCATAAAATATATATTGTCACCCAATTTTGCGAGGTCGATCGGGCAAATGGGCTTACGCCTTGGTCGAAGTTCGACTTATCATACGAATCGCTAAAGCGCTTAAAGGACAAGTCCTAGCCGATTTCATAACAAGACATGACACAAGCAAACTTAGTCTTGGTGGCACCATGGAAATTGTTCTTGATGGATCAGATGCGAGGAAGGATATGGTGTCAGATTGTACTCACTTCACCTAGAGGACATAGCTTTGAATTTGCATTCTAAGTTAAATAGCCGATGTTCAAATAACCAGCCGAGTATGAAGCATTACTCAAAGGCTTACAGCTATTGGAAAATATTGGAGTGAGGCTTTGTTGAGGCATATGGTGATTCACTATTAATAGTACAACAAATAAAAGGAGAATACCAATGACGAGACGAAGTGCTATTAAAATATTTAAAGCAATGCGCAGAGATCATCGACTTTTTGCATCATTTTCTATCGGTCATGTTCTCGAGAATTGAACGATAGAGCCAATGCTTTGGCCCAACAAGCATCGTGGTATAAAATGTTGGCCAAGTCGAAACCGAATCGTAGATAAAGCAATAATGTGCACGGATATTGCCGATTGAGGACGCAAATAAAAGACTATCTAGTCAACCCATCTAAGCCGATTGGAACGAAGGATACGGCAACAAGCATTGAAGTACGTTATCATGGACGATATATCAGACATCGGACTATGGAAGGCTTGTTGCTAAGATGTCTTGAGGTCAAGAAGCCCGAGTGGCGATGGGTGAAGTGCATGAAGGCATTTGTGGTTCTCACCAATCGCACATAAAATGAAATGGATGCTTAGGCGACAAAGTTATTTCGCCGACGATGCTAGAAGATTGCTTCAAATATTACAAAGGATGTCGATATGTCAAAAGTTTGGCAACGCATAACTAGCACCAAGATCGGCTTTGCATCCAGTTATCAAACCTTGGCCGCTCGGAGGTTGGGGAATAGATATAATCGCCAAATATTTCTCGCTTCGAGTAAAGGCCATAAATTTATTTTGGCCGCAACCGATTATTTCTCAAAATGGGTCAAGCTATACCGCCAAAAAGGTAACTAGCGTTGAGGCGATTAATTTTGTGAATGAACATATCGCCCATCGCTTGGAATACCACAAACAATCACGACCGATCAAGGTACGGTATTCATGTCTAATGAGTTTCGTGGTTACGCTACTAGTTTGGGGATCAAATCGTTAAACTCTTCGCCAGATACGCTGTGCCAATGGACAGCCGAGTCGCCTAATAAAACACTAATCAAGTTAATCAAAAGAAAGATTGATGAAAAGCCAAGAATTGGCACTCAACACTATCGAGTCACTTTGGGCCTATCGGCTATCTTATCACTGAGCGACGAAGCTTTCACCTTACCGCTTGGTGTACTGACAGAAGCCGTTTCTACCCGTGGAGATCAACATTGAGTCGATATTTAATAGCCGACAAAATGGTTTGTCATCAAGATTACAATGACGTAATGATAGACAACTTGGACGAAGTTAGCGAGTTACGCTTGTTTACACTTGATCGACTTAAGAAGAACAAGATCGAGTAGCGGCGCATAATAAAAAGGTCATGCCTAAATCTTTCGATCGCCGATTTAGTGTGGAAAACTATAACGCTCGCTGGTTCTAAGGATAACCGATTCGAAAATGGTCGCCACGGGAAGGGCCATATAAAATTAATCTACCGGTCGGTGGAAACTCGTGACTTCATCGGAAACGCTAGAAGGGCATGTCTTGCCTAAGGCAATTAATGGAAATACCTAAAGAAATACTATCCTAGCATTTGATCTGAGCTTAGCCGACTAAAACCTTGTTCGTGAGCCGATTAACACGATGTCGTTAATCACCAAAGGATTGCAAACTCAAGATATAAGCAAAATAAAATCGTTAAACAAACCGATTGTACACATAGTAAAATTACGTGCATTCATAAGATTCGTAAGTTTTGAAACGACTAAATAAGTTTTACATCCCGTAACCTCGAGTCGTGCTCCTAAAGCCGGTGCTCCACCGCTTGGCGATTGTTTCTTGTACTTCATCCGCACTCACATCTTCCACAGACCGCTCGTGATAAGTACAAGTTTGGCCGATCGTTTTTAAAGGCCACCACAAATGATGCTATTTCTACCCTCTGCTCCTTGGCAACCGATGATGTTTTTCAAGAGAATCTTGGCTCTCAGTGATAAGCTTCATTGTCTTTGATACCATCCTCAAGAAATTTCTTAGTGACTTCTAACTTTTGAAGAGAAGTTTTGTTAGCCTTCGAGACTCCATGGTCACATCAAATTTTTCTTTTTGCCTTAGTCTCTCGCAATCATTTTGTCAAGGATTCTCCGCCGGTTTCTTGGGTCGCTCTCTTTTCTTCCTTTCTTCACCGCCCACCGCAGCCTTCTTCGCATCCAAATGACATACTTCAAGCAAAGGCAACCATGGCTTCGGCGGTAGTTCGTTTCGATCGCAACCATAGCATCTCGAATCACCGATTATTATTCAGATCTCCGATTGAGGCCTTGACACCAAATCAAAGAGCTCGTTGAGGCGATCTTGCATTCCAGAGCCGATGAGACAGAAACCGGCGCGCTTTTTGAAACCGCAATGATGTTCGATTGCGAGATATAATAATCGCCGCAAAGATCTCTCGGATCATCCAAGTTAGATAAGTTGAAGCCAAGGACGTTGGATGGATCAAGTCTCGGGACGCAGGAGTTGTTGTGCCGCATCTACCGAGGAGGCAATGGCTCTTTGGCCGATATATCCGACAAGCTTGCCAGATGTTCGCCACTTGAGCCGGCGCGCAAGTCGGAAAAAATGTAATAAGAACCAATGATCTAAATCTAGACCGATGGGTCAATCGAGATTTGTATTTGTAGATACCGAGCAAAGAGCCGATTCGTGAGGTGAACTCTCGCCACTTTGTTCCCGTGGTTTAGAGTATTTCTTCTTGGCGTGGACTTTGGTGGACTTCGACTTCTTCTTTTCTACATATTCATCTACCGAAAGTCGCTTAACTAAACAATGAAAAAGAACAAAAGATGATTGAGCATGACTTACTTGGTTGTCGCTGCCTTTCTAAATCGGATAAAGATGGGCTTTGAATGCCCAAGGAGCCGATGTATAACCAAGAAGTGCAGCTTGCTCGTCGTGGTCGTTTCCTTTGCTAGTCGCAGAGCATCAATCGGCTTCTTGCCGCAGCTTTAGTCTGCAAAAAGAAGACAACCAATGAGATTGATTCATATGGGCTACGATAAAGAAAAGCTAAATCGACTAAATACCTCGCTAGTAATATTTATAAAACTCAGATTATCGATCCGAGCTCGAATCGCCACTTGAATCATTAGTCACCATCGGCTCAGAACGTCTCGGGAAGAGGGCATCGATAATAGCCGGCGGAGGCGATCAAGGAGAAGTGCGCCAAGAATTGAAGACCACTATGAAGTGAATCGCTAGAGCGACGATTGTTCAAAATGAAATGTGGCAAAGATTTGATCTCGCAAATCATCGGCTATCTCCAAGACCATGTTGGTCGCAGCTAAGGATCGCACTCTAGTCCTAGGTTGAACCAGTCGAGAAGTGGAAGGTCGGGATCACTTGGCCGAAACCCAATTGTCCGCAAAGATGGAAGGATGGTAAAATTCATAAGAAGGTTGAAAAGTACGATTCCTTGTATTGAAGTCGACGTGAAAAATACCAGAGATATAAATTTTTGATGAAATCCAAAGTCGATTCTGCATTTTAATCGCGTAATCTAGATGAAGAAATGATGGCTATTCAAAATCGGTCATACTGGTATAATCAAGAAATCTTGTTGGTTAAAATCATTGCTATCCGTGTTCGTGAAGAAAGATAAATATTTTTCAAGCCGATCGAGATATCCTCTTCTTCGCCAGAGCACATTATGTATCTCTCGCCATAAGATCTACCGCTCAATTCGTGCCGCATTTTCCGTGTATCTTCGCGAGGGAATGTCAATCTTCAGAGGGATCTAGTTTGAAAGATCGCTAAATAAACAAGATATACCAAATTTGATAAACCGTAGGGGACCACCTACATTGCCGACGCAGAATTTGGCAAACCCAGAAAAAGTCGACTCCTAATTACATGCATCATTTGATAAACCGCTCCAAGGAACATCTTTCCCAATGCTAGCCGACGCCCTCTACCAATCGCTCGCCATTAGTCGATACACTTGTGTTGGTCCTAAAGAAGCACCACGTAACAAGAATCGGTCTAACCATAAGTTCGTAAAAGCGACATGTTCTTCATCCGATACCACCCGCTCACTTTATTATTATTATTAATGTACTTACGCCTAACCTTCTCCTTTAGATTGAATAAGCTTGTATTTCGTTTGCCACTAAAAGCCGATATTTGTTCACCATCCGCCTCAGCAACACAATTGGGCTATGTCCATGAGAGTCGGGCCGATGGGACCGGTAAGCGAAACAAGAAGGCATTGAAGGTCTCCGACTGTAAATAACAAAGCCGTGGCCACTAAGGGCTCATTGGCTTCGGATCGCTAAAGAGAGAGGAATACACTCACTATACCCATTTTTTCCCATTCTCTTTTTGAGCGGCCACACGGATATACCAAGATCTCCATCCCTTGCGTTGTCGGCCATGCCTCAAGCTCTTATCCCACTCTCTATGTTGAATGCAGAGTCGATAAAGGAAGACGGGAATATCTTGGCTAATTATTGTGTCAAGGCGTCTAGGTTTCCTATCGGACCAAGAAAATACGATCTTTCATCGTTAGGAATCGAATGAGTACCGACAAGGCCCATTTCAACCGATCTTAGCAAGCCGATTGGAGAAGATGTATGCAAGCCGATCGATGGAAATCGAGCAATGGATAAACAAAAGCCAATTGTCCTGGTTCGTAGAGCTTGTGCGCGTGAGAAATGACCTACGCGGGGGCCGATTTTATAGCATGGTAAAAATTTGAAACGGCGGAAGTGAATCCCAAAGGACGGAGCAGTTAAAACGCACTAACCGCATGTCGAGAAATACGCGCGAATAAAGCAAAGAATTAATAGGTGAAGATCAAACGTTAGCCGATTGCACAAGCCGATAATTCAGATTTTTGACAGATGACAAGTCATCTCTCAAAATGGGGGCATATGTTTGCACCAAAATTCGCAAGTTAATCTAAATCGTGCAAATAAAATTAAAGATACGGAAACTAACTGAGGTTTGGAAAGAATCCAAATGTTTGGTAAAACTGTAAGATTTTTAGGAAACAACCTCTCAAGATAAGGCCGATACGGATATGGACTTTGAAGCGTGTTGGAATAGGACACGATCGTCAAGGGTATAAAAGAAGAGCCAAAGCAAGTCGCAGTAATCATCATCAAGACCATACAATCAACCAATCTTTACTTTTTCATCTTTTCCGTCGACTAGAGTAGATCTTGTAATTTAGCCTTTGTAATCGATTTTGATCAATAGAGTTGCGATCGCCGATTATTGATCTTCGCCAATTACACCCTGTGTTCGATTTGTTTCGATTTTGTTATGACGCTTCTTCGTAATCGACCGCTTTTATCCTCTAATTAGCCTTAATCGCTAGTTAGACTTATCTCGTTACTTTGATCTTGATCGGCTTGCCGATTGGATCTAAGCCGATTAATCTTCATGATCGGCTTTGTGTGAATTTTATATTTTTTACCTTGTCGGTTTCAGGTTAAATCGACTGACACGCTCTGAACCCGATGTTCGTCCGGTGTGCTGCTGTCAGAAACCCTACATCAAATTTTTGACGCCAACAATACCTTGTAGCAATTACATTGCCATCAGTGTTCTGTGTATTGTATTCCTTCACCAAATCAATCACCTTCTGATGCGACTGGTGTTCGCATTGGATAATCCAAATACTGACCAAAAACTACAAAAGAGGTGAAATCCAAAACCAACTGTTTGGGGCCAAATAATCAACTTACAACTCTGAGTGAGCACAGACCAACCATTTTTCAAGTTTTAACTGTAGGATTGCATCAGTCCTACTCAGATCAGGGCAAAAGGCATACACGAATTTTCTGAATAAAATGTGCTGGAAGTGGAATTGAGCATTTCTTCTTCTTTTTTCTAGTGAAAGCTTGAATCATTGCAATCAAGTATAAGACATTTCTACATCTACTGTGGCAGGTCCCGACTCTTACAAACAAGAGCATGAAAGGGCAATATGAAAGGCTACAAAAAGCTGGAGCAGATCACATGGAATCCCCAAACCCAAACACGAAGTAGAATGCGAAACGGCGAGTTCTAGTGCTTGGGATCCAATCGCCAAAGATTGCTCCAACCAGCGTGCAGTGACGTATCGGCTACAGCGTCGGGTCAAAACCTGAGAGTAGTAATCTCTCGTGGCGGGAGAGAGCCGCCACACAACGGAGCAGAGAGGTAGCCGTTGGTCCCGACGGCGAGATCCGCCACCTTCTCCGAGTTTGTGGTACGCAGCGACCGCGCCGCCACGGCCCTCCTCGGCTGCGGGGGCGCCGCCACCGCAGGGGGCCGGGGGAGACTACCTGAGCGCCGGCGCCGCCACGAATCCACCGATCTCAAACGCTGGCACCGCCATTGGATGCCCCGTGGTTTGCGCTAGAGATAGTATACTGCTCGGGCGTGGAGGAGGGAGGCTGCGGCTCGTGTGCGCTGCTCGCTGTGAGGTGGGGACGATGAGTCCACGAGGGTTTAGTACTCCTCGACGTCGCGGCTGGGCAGGAAGGCCGCTCGTTAACAACCAGCGGACACGCAGAGCGGAGCAAGCGAAGCTTCTCGCGCATGAGAATCCTTCGGGCGAGCGAACCGGGAGCGGCGGTCGCGTGCGGCGCGGACGCGTGGACCAAGCGAAGGTCCTTATGGCAGCTCCAAGAGTATCTTATTGGGAAACCATGTGGCCCAAAGAAAGCCTACGATGGTCCTTTAGCCGAAACCCTATACGATTATTATATAAGGAGGAGGGGGGTTCCCCCCATTGTAGAAGCAATCAGAAATAAATAAAGAATTCTGTCGTCGCTCCCCATATATCAGTGTCTCTCTCTCTGTTCTCCAATTTAGATCTGTTCGGAAACCCCGGACTATTCGATAGCGAGGTTTCTTAACATGTTATCAGCACGAAGCTCTACCGGAGATCAGAATTGAAAGGTGAGAAAGGTGGGATTTCGGCAATTGAATCTAAACGCTTGTCGTTTCTATACATGCATCTATCCTACGCATCTTGTACCATTTCGTCACGTGGCAATTGAATCTAAACGCTTGTCGTTTCTATGCATGCATCTATCCGCCTCCGCCCGGCCAGATCACCCGCATGGCGACGGCGGCCGGCCGGTTAGCCCGCCACCGACGCTCCGCTGGTCGCCACGGCCGCCTCGTCCGGCCGCAGAGCCGCCGCCCGCCTGGGCTCGGCTTCGCCGTCCAGAGCAGCTATCGCCGGCCGGCCTTGGGCTCGCAGCGCCATGCCCGCCGGCCACCGCGCCATCGCTTCGCCTTCGCCGCCGGCCGCGGACGCACTGCGCGCTATCGCCTCCTCGCCGCTTCGCGCGCACGCGCGCTGCGCGCTGTCGCCCGACCTCGCAACGACACCATCGGCTCCAGCCGCGGCGCTGCGCCGCACCACTGCCGCGCCGCACTCATCCCGCCTGCCGCCGCCTCCGCCCGGACGCTTCTACCCCGCCACAAGGCCAGATGAAGTTAGCCAACCGCCGCGCAGCTTGGCCGCTCCATGCATGAAGCGCCGCCGCGCCGACTTTGACATCGCGCCACCCGGCATCGCCGCATTGTTGCCTTCTTGGCCTCCGCCAAGCGCCATCATCGCCTCGCCGCAGCCGCGCGCCGCCGGCCTCGCGCAGCTGCCGCTAACCGGCCGCCAAAGACGCTGCACGGTTGCCACCGCCACCGCTCGTCTCGCAGACGCTGCCGCCGATCGCTCGCGCTCGCCGCCAGACACGGCTCGCCCCGCCGCTGCCCGCCTCAAGGCTGCCCCTCAAGACGGCGCCAGCTCGCCGTTTTTCTCGCTCGCCGCCGCTACCGCACGCGAAGACCACCGCCGCCGGCCTCGCAGCTGGCCGCGCCGCCGCTGCCTCGCGCCAAGCAGCGCCGCCGCAGCAGCTCGATCCAACGCCGCCTCACGGCTCGCCGCCTTCACGCGCACGACGGCCGGTGGCCACCGCCCGCCGGTCACAAGAAGGCGAGGCGACGCGAGCGGGGCAGCAAGAGGGAGGCGGCGTGAGAAGAGCGGCACAAGGGGGTGGTGGCGCATTGGAGACGGCGCGGGGAAACCCTACTCACTGGTGGGCATGGCACGCCCAAAGGTCAAGCTTTTACTCGAAATAAAGAGAAAAGCAAAGAAAGAGAAAAGAAAAGGGAAAAGAAAAAGGAAAGAAAGAAAAGAAAAAGAGAAAAAAATAGCAGAAAATATTTAAAAAATTGCCAGAAAATCCAGAAGATTAATTTGGCTCTGTTTTTTAATTTTCTAGCTTTATTCTTTGCAATTATGAATATTCTCTATGAAATTTGAATTCATTGCTTTATTTTGTATACTGCAATGTATGGCAATTTATTTTCTGCAAATTATGCTTATTGCAACCATTTTCTATTAGATTACACGCAGTAATCTAATGTCGGAATTTTGAAATCATGCATCATGAATCGTGAATCGCGAGTTTGAAGAACTGGCCCCGCACGGTCAGAATTACCTCACTTGGGCATCGGGCGTGAAGATAGTCCTAGGGGCAAGAAGCTCCGTGCTGCGATTGGTCTAGGGTCCTCGCAGGACGCGAAACCTACCATCGAGCAGAACGATCAAGCCTTGCACTGCCGTTTAAATGCATGAATCGCATTTTCTTTTAGATTATGGTTGTTAGCATTTTCCTATTGAATAATGATTTGTAAGCTCTAGAAGAGCATACTTCTCTTATGAATAAATATGCAATTTATTCTTTATTCCAGTATTCTTTAATTTGCAAGCAATGTTTGAATTATTTTTCCGCTGTTTGTTTGGAATTATTTTCCTTTTTAGAAATCGTGTAACACCCAAATAGAAGAGATATGCATTGTTGATAGTGGCACAACAAATACCATCTTAAAAGAGTCTAAATATTTCCAGTCGATCACGAAGAACGCTGGAAAGATTACTACGATCGCAGAAGCGACTATATGTAATCGGCTCAGAAGAGCCACTATTATATTGCCTATGGGTACAACTTTGGTAATTGAAGAAGCCCTTTGTACCCCGAATCAACGCAAGACTCTCTTAAGCTTCAAAGACATCCGCGCCAATGGTTTTCACGAGAAACCAACGAAGAAAATGGCAAAGAATACTTGTGTATTGTGAAGCATGCGGTATGTGGAAAATGGTATTAAAAAATGTCCTCATATGAATCTGGGTTGTACTACACGAATATTCATGCACCAAGTGTATACTTCCTTGAAGACTGCTTTTAGAAGCTCCGAGTTATTTTTTTATGGCATGGTAGATTAGGTCATCCTGGTCTTAGAATGATGAGAAATATAGTGAACAACTCACAAGGTCATGGTATAAATGTTAAAAAAAATTACGAATCATGAAGATTTTGTGTGCCCGCATGTGCCAACGGAAATTAATAACTAGACCTCTGTTATGAAAGTGCAAAGTGAAATCCTCGATTCTCGAATGCATCCAGGGGATATTTATGTCCGATTCAGCCCTTTGTCGGTCGCTTCGATACTTTATGGTGCTCATCGATGCTTTCTAAATGGTCGATGTATGCTTATTGTCAACAAGAAACCATGCTTTTGCAAAGTCGATCTCGCAGATCATAAGAATTAAGAATACTTTCCCGATCATCGCGTGAAGTCTATCGAATGGACAATGCCGAGAATTTACTTCAAAGGCATTTGATGATTATTGCACGCAACAGGGATAGCAGCTTGAGCACTGCACCGCACGCCCACACGCAGAATGGACTAGCGTAAGCACTAATAAAGAGGATTAAATTCATTGCCGTGCCGCTTGCAGAGTTGTAACTTGCCCAACACTTGTTGGGGACACGCAGCCTCGCACGCGCAGCCTCTTATCAATTTTAGACCGTCGCCTACAACATCCATTCCCTATGCAACTTGTGCACGGATCATCCCAAGATCTCCCATCTCAGAAATTTGGGTGTATGGTATATGTACCTATACCACCTCCTCGGATCGCAATGGGCCCTCTCCGCAAGTCTGGGATATATGTTGGTTATGAGAGTGCATCCATAATCAGGTATTTGGAACCCATGACTAGAGACTTGCATACAGCCCGATTTGCTGATTGCATTTTTGACGAGGATCGTTTTCCGTCATTAGGGGAGGAAATCAACCTTGGATGAAAAATGCCGAAATCATATGGCATTCCATCGATCCCGCACATGACCCCGCACTAATGAATCAAATCAAGAAGTCCAGAAGATAATTAATTTGCATAATTTAGCAAATGAACTGCCTGATCATTTTTGTGATCTGAAGGGCGTAGTTAAGTCGCATGTACCCACAAGAAATGCACCAGAGAGGGTGGAAATACCAAAGAAAATAAAAGGTATCCTCATCCTGCTCAGAGGCCTCAAAGAAAAGAACAGAAACTGCCCTCAAACCCAAAGTACCCGAGACGCCCTGAGAAAATCAAGCAGAGGACTTACCACAACCAACACGAAAATACCCTAAGGAAAGAAGGGGATCCAATTGAGATCTGCAATCGAAAGAAGCCAACAGAAATGCAATTCCGCATATGAATCTTCCACCGCAGAAGCCACGGAAATAATGTGTGCGCACACATAGGCGATGAAAAGCTAAAGGAACTTGCTCTCGCGATAGGGAAAAGCAAATAAGAGCAAATAGAAGTGCATGAAGCACCCCATGAAGAAATGGCCATAAACTTTCTAATAACAGGAGAATCCTCGAATAGAGCAACAGCCAACGTTGATGCATACTTGAAAGAAGATTGCCTCGATCATTGATCATGATCCCGAGCTCGCATCTCTCGCAGAGTGCAAGAAAAGGCTAGATTGGGAAGAATGGAAAAGGCAATCATCGCAGAGTTAGTCTCTCCAACAAGAGAGAGGTGTTTGGGTTCAGATGCCGCACACCTCCCCATATAAACCCCGAGGTCACAAATGGGTCTTTGTTCTAAGAGGAATGAAAACAACGAATTTGTAAGGTACAAGGCAAGGCTTGTAGCTCAAGGTTTCACTCAACGCCCGGAATTGATTATGAAGAAACCTATTCTCCTGGTCATGGGAGGAATTACCTTTAGATATTTGATCTCAATGGCGCCAACTTGAAGTTGAGAATGAAGCTAATGGATGTTGTCACAAAGATATTTGTATGGAAACTTGATTCGAGATATACATAAAAGTACCTAAGGAATTCCTATCCCAACCAAGACGGAGCAAATAGAAACCTCATGACAAGATGAAATTGGAGAAATCATCAGATGGGTCAAGCAACAGAAGAATGTGGTACAATCGCTCGAGTGACTTTCTCTGCAAGAAAGGCTACACAAACAAATAAGATTGTCCATGTGTGTTTATACAATGATCCCGAATGGATTTTGTATAATCTCCGCCTATGTAGATGACTTGAACATCATTGGGACGGATGAAGAAATTGAAGAAGCATGCTCATACTTGAAGTCCGAGTTTGAAATGAAGGATTTGGGTAAAACCAAGTTTTGTTTAGGCTTGCGGCTTGAACATTTCCAAGGAGGAATCTTGGTACACCAATCAACCTACACGCAGAAAGTGTTGGAAAGGTTTGATTTGAAAAAGCATATCCTGTGAAGACTCCAATGGCTCAAGGTCACTCCAAGCGCATCTAGACCCATACTGCACTCTAGAGAAGAGGGAGGAAGTCCCGGGAGCAGTAACTCCCATATCCGAGTGCGCTTGAGCGCCATGTACCTTATGAACAGCACTAGACCGAACATTACGTCACAGAAATTTGCTAGCCCTAAGACAAGGCGTAACCCACCCAAAGGCATTGGAAAGGGATCAAGGATATCTTCCGCTACCTCCAAGGAAGCAAAAATCTTGGTTTGTTTTTCGTAAGAAACAATGAATTGAATTTGGTTGGTTACGCCGATGTCGGGTACTTATCGCACCCGATACCGGCAAGTCCCAAATTGGCTATGTTTTCCTATGTGGAGGAACATCAATTCCTTGGAAGTCGCCTAAGGCACTCTTGTCTCGACGCCGACAAACCACTCGGAAATCATCGCTTGTATGAAGCATCTCGTGAATGTGCATGGCTCGTAAGAATGGTTCACCACATCCAGAAGTCATGTGGCTTGAACATTGAGCAAACTCCCACGATAATCTATGAAGATAATGCAACTTGTGTTGCCCAAGCACAGATGGGTTATGTGAAGAGCAATCTCACGAAGCATATCAACCCCAAGTTCTTCTATGCTCATGAATTGCATAATATGAACGAGATCAAGATATTGCATACTAAGTCATGTGAAAATCTTGCAGATTTGTTCACTAAATCACTCCAGCATCTACCCTTGAAAGGTGCATAAAAGGAATTGGAATGATGAGACTTAGAGAAGTGCAGATTTCAGGGGGAGATATTTCACATACTCCCACATGAATCTCGAACATGAATTATGAATACCCAATATGAATCTCGAAGATTAGTAATTGAAGTTTGGGTGAATTGTACTCTTTTTCCTTAGCAAGTTTTTCATGAAGTTTTCTTGCATAAGGTTTTAACGAGGCAATTCGTGCAACATAGTAAGCGTATGCTATGTACTCTTTCTCCAAGTATTTTTCCCACCGGATTTTTCTGGAGTTTTAATGAGGCATATGCATCTCGCGGCAAAAGGCCCAAGAGGGAGTGTTGGGAAACCACGTGGCCCAAAGAAAGCCCACGATGGTCCCTTAGCCGAAACCCTAGACGACTACTATATAAGGAGGAGGGGGGTTCCCCCATTGTAGAAGCAATCAGAAATCAATAAAGAATTCTGTCGTCGCTCCCCATATACCTGTGTCTCTCTCTCTGTTCTCCAATTTAGATTTGTTCGGGAACCCCGGACTATTCGATAGTGAGGTTCCTTAACATCTCTATCCCGTTCCCTATTGGAAAATATGAGCAACCGCGAAGCACAGTATCAAAAAAACTTGTTCACTTGTTCCAACAGATGCCTCAATGCATTCCTCATTTTTAGGGTTAGGAGAGTGAATCCCGAAATCTCAGGATTCTCTCTCCCTTCCTCATTCCATTCCCCATCACGAGCGAAGCCAACGGCCGGTCCCTCGCGCGCTCGCTTGGTGCTGGAGGAGGCGAGCGCCCTGGAGGAGGCGATCAGCTAGTCCACCATTCCATCACAGCGCCGCTCCATCCCGTGCACGAAGAGGGCCACGCAACTTCGCCTTTGACTCGGTTTGCATCGCTGCATCCCGTCGCAAATGACCGGCCACCGCTCCATCTCGCAAGGCGAAGAGGCCCTGTGAGGGTTCTTTTGTGGCAATCAAGATGTTTTAGCCTTTTAATCGCAGCATTGTTGTTTGATGTGTAAAATTGAATCATTGGATGGGGTTTCAGAGGTGATGACGTGATTAAGTAGATTTTTGTTTTGTGTGGTAGCCTTTAAATTGGATGAACCAAGATGCTATGTTCTAGTATTGTAAAAACAGTTGTTCCCAAATGGAAATTTACAAGTACTTTTTGTCTTGGGATAAATGGGTTCCCTGCATCCGCTCCTGCATCTCAGTTCCCTCCCAGGATGCCATATGCGATGAACACTACACGATTTGTAAGGTCCTATCCTTTCAATGATGTGTTCAAGACGCACCTGCAGGCTTTTTATTATCAGGCTCACTAGTTGCTTGAAAAGAAGTTTCAATATTTAGATATATTTCAAGACCCACCTTCAATTCATAGGCATCACTACCATGTTGTTCTCGGCCCATCAAGAATCCAGAATGAAAATTGTCCTCCTGACAAAATTTGATCACATCGGTCTTAAGTGCTTCATTCCATAGTTCTATCTCTTTGAGCATCTCAGGATCAACATGTTGCATCACAATAATACTTGTACCTTAAGTTCGGAATCAACTTTATTGCCAAAAACAAGCCAATCTTGTAGCATACAAAGCAATGGCCTGTATAATTTTATTTTTCAATGTATGTCGGGTTTCGAGTCACCGCAAGTAAATTTGTAAGTCTAAAGGGCGCGCTCTCTCTCCTTGAATGGTTATACCTAAAGGCCCAGGATGTATACTCGTTCGGGCTGAATGTCCCTACCCAGCCGCGTGGTGTTTATCATATTGCTTTAGGTGCGTAAGATCGCATGTTGTTTACAAACGGGAGCTAGGAGCTCGAGCACGAGAACACGCGTGTCGTCTGCTCAGAAGGCTAAGAGAAAGGAAGCCCGAGAGACCGTCCAAGAGAGCTACATGGGAAGTCGAGAGAGGGAAGGGTGAAGATCTCTACGCTAGCTCACCTATGGTCTCGCTGTTGGTCGACTCTCTCCGCCCATACCGGGTTGGTGGGCTCATCGAGTAGATCACCGCGCTTCATTGGGAGACAGACCGACCGCTTCTGGGTCCTAACGGGCGCTAACGCCATAGTGTGTGACTCGTATTGCCTCTGGGAGCGATTCTCGCTGTGTGTGATCGGACGACGAGACCGAGTCTTGACTTTGATGACTTCCGTGTCGCTTGGGAAGGAGCCACCGCCTCGCATGGCCATTCCGAGTGGTCATGTCCATGGGGGCGTGGATCGATTTCCGGTAGAGGTCCGACGCGCGGGCGTAGATCGCCTCGGCTTTGTCGAGCCGGTGGGGAGTCCGACCGTGGACGGAGGTCAGGCCCCACTAGGTCGGGACGAGCTTAGGCAACTCGACAGGTCGGGACGAGTGTCCTTGTGGCCCCGTGAGGCCTTTGGTCGGAGCCAATGCTTGGGCCACCCATTTATCTTTCCGGTTGTCGTGGTACCCATGGTATGAGTACTGCCAAGAGCCCCCAACCCCGAGCGAGTTCGTTAGATACGGCCGTGGTTGAGCTTGGTGGGTCGGGTCCGACCGCCTAGTTGGTCGGCCTTAGCTCGAGCGCATCCGGCACCGCTCTGGGACCCATCGAGGCATCCTCGCTGTCGGAGCCTTTAATTGCTTGGTACAGCGCGACGTGCATGGTTTCATATGTCTTGACCATTCGCCTTCTTAGTTGCTTCGGCTTTCGTGGAGGGCGATTTGGTTTTCGCGTCCCCAGATTTATTCAGTGGTCGCTGATCTTCCTTTCCTGGCGCTATATAAGGGTGCCATCGCTGCTTGAATGGTTACCCTCGCAGAGTCCTCCTTTGCAACCCCTGATGGCTTCGCCGCATCCGCTGGTCTTTAGCTTCGTGATGACGACGAGGAGGAAGAAGTGGATCCCATGGCCCCGCCTCGCGTAATATGACCAAGCGCTCGTGTTGACGGAAGATGAGGAGGCCGCGGCCCGTGATATTGTAACATCCCAAAATTTGGCTTAATTAAGTTTTTATTGCTTAAATGTGCATTTGTGATTTTTTTGGAATTTATTTGGATTTTTCTGGATTTATTGGAATTAATTTTAAATCAAGTTTATTGCCTTTTGTTCTAATCTATTTAAATTTATGCAAAATTAAAATAAAGTTTTGCCAAAAATATTTTATTTGAGTCCAGAATGTCTCAAAGTATTTTTGAGATTTTTCTTGGATTTTTCCTGATAATTTATTTGCCTAAAAACCAATTAAATGAATTTCGAATTATTTTAATTATTAAAGTTTTAAAATCTTTTGAACAAGATTGGGCTTGGCCTGTAATCGTGTCGTGTGTTAAGTAAGCGCGCCTGCTCAAATTTCATCTTCTAGAAGGTTTAACCGCCGCTGGATCCGGATCGGATGATCAAGGATGAAGCGCACGGTTCGGGATTCGGAGATCTTCGCCGCTGGAAAGAAATCGGGCGGATAGGATTAGATCGTGGCGTGTGATCGTGACGCTGGAGCGGAATCGAACGGCCGAGGGTTATCGCCTCCGATGCGAACTCGAGTCCGCCGTCGACACGACTTCGCCGGGCCGGGGAAAACCTAAGGTTCCGCTTTAAGCGCTTGCCGAGGCTATAAAAGGAGGGGGTAGCGCCCGAGGTTCATCCGCAGCGCCGCATCTTTGGTCGGTAAGGTTTCGCGAGAGCCGCCGCCACGCACCTGCAGGAGCTCGCGGAGTTGAAGCGCAGACGCCGTTTTCGCCGGTTTCTTCGCCGCCGTTGGGTCTCGCCGCCGTTGGAGCCATCTTGGGTTCGCCGACCACGCCGCATGAGAACCAGCAGCCGCCTTGTCGCCGGAGTCGCGCCAAACGCCGCCGCTGGTCTTCGCCTTCAAGTCCGAAGACCTCGCCGCCGCCAGCCATCGCCGGGTTCAAGCTTTGAGCCGCTGGATTAGATCTGCTGGCTGGGCGCGTTGCCGCGCCAGCGTGAATGCCGACCGTCCGATCATGTTTCGCGGGCCGATCGAGCCGCACGTGGGACCAATCGAATCGCAACGCTGTCGGCGCGGGTGCCGAGGCGCCGTGGACCGAGTTCACCGTGGACTCGCGCTGCGTTGTAGACCCAGTCTATGCACCGAGACACGCGTCGCCGTTTGATTGGCTGGCGCCAGAGCTGATGTCAGCGGGATGTCATGCTGACGTCATAAATCGGTTTTCAGAATAAAAATAAATCTGTTAATTTCGAATTTCTGATTTTCTGGATTTCAGTATTTATTTCAAACTTCAAAAGGCTATATCTTTTGCAATTTAATTCGAATTGAGTGATTCCAGTTTCTAAAAATTTTAAAATTGAGATCTATTTAATGGTGAATTTTATTTGATTTTGGAGTTCATTTTTCTCTGTTTTGGCATTTATTTGCTTTTCTTCTTTGATGACGCGAGACGTTGAATTGTGTGACGCTTCGGAGGAAGATCAAGCAACTCAAGAGCAAGCTTCAGATCAAGATCAGGACCTATTCCAAGGCAAGTTGTGCTTTCATCATGTTGAACCCATGTTTATAAAATTGCTATGTTTGTTTTACCCTATTGCATATATTTCAAATATACAATTGTTTCAAATTAGATTGGGCTTAGCTAATATACCAGATTGATCTATACCCTACCTTGTCATTGTATGCCATGATCCATTGTCACCCTAGATTGGTTTAATATAGTTGGTTAGTGTTTATAATCAACATTGGAGGTTAGTCCGTATTAGTTGCTTAGCCATGCCACGTCATCACATGTGTCAGAATCATTGATAATTAATCTTGATTAATGGAATATGGAACAAGGTTATAAACTTGTGTGTCATGTGGGATCACACGATGAGATTGAGTTGTTGTGGCGAGGCATGTCACGCAACGATGTTGAATTGTTGATGGCACGTGGTGCTTGGTAATCAACTGGGTGATAATAATTTAGATTGGGGCAAGTGGCAAGGGGCGAGGAGGCCAAGGTGGGCCCGATGGGCAGAGGGTATGTGGATGTCTTGCCTTGATCGCACTAAGGACTTAACCTTGCAAGCCTTTGACCTGAGTCTATCATGCAACCACATGTCCGTATGGGCCACTTAATGAGTAATTTGCAATGTCTTAATTTTGGTACTATCGTGGTCGTGTGAGTTCCCGAGTTATGGTGTAATTCACATGGCGCAAGAGGGGGCCCCGATGTGGTAACCATCCCACCAGTGTTGAAACCTTAGCGGTAGTATCCTGTTAAGTCGAGCATTGTAAAGGCTTTGTTATAATCACTCGCCTTTGGTGGTGTTTGGTTGTATCACGGGTAAAGTGCATAACCTCTCGCAGAGTGTGAAACTATTCGGATAGCCGTGTCGCTGTATTGAGCAATGCTCGGAATTACAGCTAAGGGTTAGTTTAATTAATTGGACAACATGGTTGGGATGGCGGAATGCCATATGGAAGATGAAATTTGACTTAGGATTGGAAACTTGATTTACTTGAGAAATATTGAACTTATTTACTATTGTTATTTGTTTTACATTCTTTACGATCTATTTATTATATAGGTTCATAAATGTCGCTTATTGCAAAATAGCCATGATAGCCTATCCATTGGAATAAGCCTTACATATAGATACATAGAATTGCATTCAGGCACAACTTGTTGAGTGCTTTAAGTACTCACCATTGCCAAACAACAATAATCAACAGCTGAGGAATCTACACCTGTGTTGGAAGATGAAGTCCGTGAAGACACGAGTCATTAGGGTCCGAGCCTTGTCGGTTGCCGTGGTGAATGATGAGCTATCTACGCTTTCTACTTTCCACGCTTAATTACTAGTTTATATTCTCATCTTTACCGCGTGGCTTAATAATGTAAGTTGGTCATAAGATCATACCTTTAGTTATATCAATGAATGAACTATTATTCTATTATCGCTGAGTATGATGTGATATGTACCGATGTTGGGCTGTGTGCACTAGCGCTGATCCCGGACTAGTGCGGTAAACACAGTGGGTTCAATCGTGGATTCGGTCCTTCTGCAGAGGTGGTATCGAGCATACCGATTGTAGGTCTTGGCCCTAGATAGTGTGGAGGTGTCCTGTGAGTCCAAACTATTTTCTAAAAGAAAATCTAAACATGACTAATAAAACACTCTCGACTCATCTCATTCTCTACTTCGCCTTTGCTGAATTTACCGTTTACTTGCCGCTTTGGGTGGAGAACTTATTCAAAGTTCTTGTGGAGCAGATGTCGATTGTTCCGACCTTTCGAGGAGTCGGTGGTGGCTACGCCATGGAGTCGTGGAGAGTACTTCAGACGCTTGGGGCTTCTACCGTCCGCTTACCGAGGAGGCAATGGTCGCTTAATGGTGTACACCGAGGATTTATTTGCAAGTCGATTATCTACGCCGGAGAACGAGGAAGCTAGCGGGCCAATCAACATCTCCGCGTAAGATTCTCGCATGAGGTTGCAATTCAGAGGTCGCTCGACTTGCT